>JAHWFO010017593.1:2630440-2808464 GCA_023313115.1 Rhysida immarginata
TTATTATTATTATTATTATTATTATTATTATTATTATTATCTGAGAGTTCATCAAGCTTTCTGATGGTTTGGGTAGGAGAAATTCTCAATCTGAGAGCCAGGTGCCTGCCTCCCATTGGGCTTTCAACCGTGACAACCTGGTTGTCTTTAAGACACCTTGTGACAGCTTGGCTGTCCGGGTGTCTGCAATAGCCCATTTCGTAGAGGTGTTGACCGTGACAGCCGAGGTTCCTGGTTCGAATCCAGGTCGCAGACTTTTTCCTTCTTTTTTTCAATCGAAAAAATTTACCGTGAAGATTATTTACTTTCTTAAATGAAAATATTGTAAAACTTTAAAAATTATTAAAAGTAGAACATAATAGCCAACGAGAAAGACTGGCCGGGGCACTGAAAAGTCACATGACCAAAGTAGATCTAGCAACAATCCAATCTTCATTGTTTACATCTTGGATTTCAACAATGAAGATTGGATTGTTGCTCGATCTACTCCGATCATGTGACTTTTTAGTGCCCCGGCCTGTCTTTCTCGTTGGCTACGAATATTTCCAAAGCCAACTAGAAAGACAGGCCGGGGCACTGAAAAATCACATGATCAAAATAGATCGAGCAACAATCCAATCTTCATTGTTTCCAACAAACGAAAAAACACTGATTGTTGAAATACAAAATAGAAACAATGAAACAAACTTTTAAACTAATTTCCTTTTTGCCTCCTATAACTCATATACACTTCTGCTATTCCCTGTTCATCGAAATAAATAGCGGGAGTATCCAAAGAAATGTTCAGTTTCAATTGTTATTTACTGGATATTGTAATTAATATCCAACAATTGAATTTTCACGGCTTCTTTGATTGCTCCAATATCTCGTATCGGGTGTCCTACATCGACATTTTAGGTCTTAGATGATGGTGCTAGAAAACAAGGGGGATAATCGAGAAAGCACGCTTGTTTTTGAACCAGAAAGTGCGTGAGGTCGCGGGTCCCGTGCGACGGTGCAAAAGAAACCAACTGAGAGGCTCTTTGTCGTACAATTCTTCGTCACAATACGCTCCATATAGAATTTACCAATAACTCGTTTGATCCCCTGGAATAAATTACGGATGAAAAATGCCTTTTGAATCATAAAAATAAATGAGAATCATCTTGATAATGACTTGAAAGCGGTATTGCTTCGGTCACTGTGAGCTCGACAACTTCCACTCACCGGTATAGCGATTAATTGATTGCAGTATTGCACTTGAGCTCTTTGATTAACAAGTGTGGTACAAATCAAATGCAGATCTTCAATTTGCCTAAATGTTCACTTAAACTTCCAAATCAGATCTCTACCTACGCCAAACTTCTCAGTCATTATTTGCAATGTCACAATTTATTGGATAATGATGAATCCACGCACTGACTGCACGGATTCTTTACTGCTGGAAAAACTATGGACGTTGTTGCATCCAAAACTATCGCCATAAACTTCCCTCAGTGTTTAAAATGTTTGCATGGACGTTTTACTCCAAGTTTAAAACAGAATTTAATGTGTATTTTCTTGGCTAAGTCCAACAACTTCTTGTCAGTAACGTTTGAACGCGTCCTTAAACTTTGTTGAAAGTCTAACAATTAATAGTTCAAGCATAAGCTTATGCCCTCGTATTATTGGAAACAGAAACTCATTTAGGTTATTTTTCACACACCATGTGTTTGTGAAATTCTCATTAAATTCGAATCAGAATATTTTGACCTATCCGGTAGCAGATGGACAGATATTGTTTAACCATTCGTATGCACCCCATATTGATATGCGAAAGATAGTTGCTTGTACCGGGTTTTGCAAAAGATCTGTTACACCTGCGGATGCGTTGATATCGGAGGGGGGGGGGGTGGAAGCATCCACGGAGCTAGTGCTGTTGAAGACGTGGGCGATGCCATAATGTAAACGTATATATGTGGAATGAATGCGATTCGGATGCAAGGATTTCGCGATGGAACGTAACAGAATCGAGATCTCTGCGCTCCTTCGCGTGGGCCACAACAAGTCTGACATCGCTACGCAGCTCAACGTCAGCCGGATGACTGTCCACAGAGTCGCAGAGAGGCTGAAGAAAGGGGAAGATCTCAAAGATCGCCCACGTGCAGGCAGACCTCGCGTTATCAATCGTGTGGGTGTCAGAAAAGCCTTCGAACGTGACCCGACTCTCAAAATGACACAATTCGCAAAGATAAAGATGATTTCTATGGCCACGGTGTCCAGAGCCATCAACGAAGAGGGTGAAAAGAGTTTTAGGCGCATGACAAGACCTTTGCTGACTGATAGCATGCGAGCAAAACGTCGGGAGTGCTGTCGTCGCCTTCTCAACGACTTGAAGAGCCATGGCAATCGCAATGTCATCTGTTCTGATGAAAAAAACTTCACGGTCGACCCGGTCGTCAACAAGCAGAACGACCGCATGGTCAGCTTCGGACAGGACCTCCCTGAGGTCCGCTACGTGACTACAACCAAGCACCCGGCCTCAGTGATGATGCTCGGCTTCGTGGCGTCGAATGGCATGAAAATGCCGCCAATCTGGTTCCCGACCGGTTACAGGCTTACCGCGGCCGATTACAAGGACATCTTGACCAAAAACGTTCTGCCCTGGGTGAAAAAGATGACGAGGAATGCGGTCTACCTCTTTCAACAGACAGTGCCCCGGCCCTCAGTGCCAAGACTGTTCAAGAGTAGTTGGGGTCGAACAAGAACTTCTGGTCGAAGGACTTTTGGCCTCCTCAGTCGCCCGACCTCAACCCTCTTGACTACAGCGTGTGGGCGCATATCGAGAGCAAGGCCTGCAAGATCCTTCACAGCAACGTCGACTAGCTGAAAGCATCTGTGAACCGCCTGTGGACCGCCATGAAGAAAGGCTATATCCGTAATGTTTGTCGGGCCCTTAGACCGCGCCTAGAGCGTGTGCTTGCCGCCGATGGCTGTTACATCGATGAATATGCATTGTGTGCGCACCAGAATCAATTCTGACAATAAAAATCGTGTCTAACTGCATTACATATCTAGTTATGTCATTTATGCGGGGGTTCTCACATGTGAACAGAACTTTTATATATATCCAAAACCCGGTATATGGATAATTTCTAGTATGTATACAATGTTCTGTTTGCGTAGATTGTATACAAATTAAGTTATTGAAAGTTTTGTATTTTGATTTTGGTGGTACTCATTTCTGAAAAGATAGGTATCACTGCCACAGTACACTTTAAGAACTCTATTATATAAATATGTAAGGCGAGAAAGAAGGACACACTTTATAATAGAAAAATATTAATCTTCTGTAATAAATGGTTATAAGGCTAGCTTCAGTAATTAACTTTTGTGAGTCAACATTCTTCCTTATTTCCTACTTTCACTTAGGCCTAGTTCCTGCAGAAACTATACACTAACTGCCTCTCTAGTTTTAGGCTGTAACAACAGGAAATTTTAAAATTTCTCTTCCGGAAGTGACCCTTTTAAGTGCTTTGAGGAATTAATGCTTTAATAATTAAATTAAGATCTCTTAAAGAGAACATTTAGTACAAAACGAATTTCCTGAACGATAACACAACACAGTTACAAATAGTTTCACCTAATGAAAATGTTTGTTCATGTATTCTATATTTAGTTTGTGTGATGTCGTCCAAAGATTAATTACAAACAAACAAGAATCGCTACAATTATCATGATTAAATTAGATTCTGCGTTTTCTCTTAGGAATTCCTGACATCCAACGAATGGTGTGGTAAAGCAAAACCATAAGCTAAAACCCTGTAAGATGGGTAGCGGTTCTGAGGCAGCCTTAAGCTCACAAGGCTATGGCGTGTTTAATTCCAACTAACGATCGCAAACCAAGTTGTTCCAACAATTTCTCTGTTGAACGTAACAAAATGGAAACAAAGGCTGACGGACATTTACGATCAGTGACGCTCGCAATTGTCCAGTGGAGAATCCAGCTGAGGACGACAAATAGAAACATATGTCGAGGCATCTACGAAGCGTAACTCACCATGTCAGGATGCATTCAACCACAGAGATTTCTACATATTATCTCAGTATACGAAACTTGTGTAAAGAGTACTAAACATTCATTACAGCAGTCTGGCCCTAGAAACGAGTGTTTTTCGTAAAAACACATAAAACAAACGAGGGTTTGAAAAATGAAACGCACGTTCAGCAAGTTACGCGTCAATAATAAAAGTTTTATTTAAACTTGTAATTGAATTTCGGAAACTGCGCAGTAAAAGTGTTGTTTCATCGTGAATTCTGTTTATTTTTTAAATAATGATTTACAGATTAAAGTGGTTAAGTGAAGGGTTTACTTCACATTATAACATCTATACTCTCAATTCTTCACCCTTTCTTAAGGGCTTCATATTCGGAGTTTCCTATTGTCGGAAATCGTTGAAATCTTTTTAAAAAATTATAATTCCAAAAATTCTAAACTATAAATCAATTGTGTTTCAAAGATGTCTTCATGTTAATTATTAGCGATCTTTAATTAACTTTTATGCTTACATTATTCTTAATTATTAATTAAAATAAATATAACTATATATCTAACTAATGTTATATGAAATTTTAGTACAGGTTTAATGTACTAATTTAAGCCACAGATAAATACAAGGTGAATACAAAAGTCTGAACCCCCCTTTTATTTTTTGAACCGAAGCAGATATGTCAATTTTGATGAAACCAATGAATGGGAAGTTGTGGGTGGCCTATCCCATGGTGCACTTTTCATCATCCCAAATGTGCAAATTAGGACACATTCAAAATTTATCTCAAAAACCGTAAGGGATAGAGAAAAAAACCCAATTGCAAACTTGTTCAGCATAAAAACACAAACAAAACAAAACAAAAAATCAATTCGGACCAACCAATCACCCACAAGCAGAAGATCATGGTGACCATTTCCGGAACAGTGTAGCTTGCCATCCTGGAATTGTTCTATCTTCTGTGTGCTGAAACATGCCTTTTATTTGCTTTTCCGCATGAAAGTGAATGTGAGTATGGTAATTTATGTTAATATTTTGATTTGCATGCTTTACATGGTGGAAATATCAACATTCACTTTTCCTCGTGCAGTGTGACTGTTTGTAAGCTACAAACAGTTCACCAGGTGATTGTGGGTGATTGGTTGGTCCGATTTGGATAATTTTTTTGTTTGTTTGTTTTTTTATGCTGAACAAGTTTGCAATTGGGTTTTTTACTCTATCACTTAGGGTTTTTGAGATAAATTTTGAATGTATCCTAATTTGCATATTTGGGATGATGAAAAGTGCACCATGAGACAGGCCACCCACAACTTCCTATTCATTGGATTCATCAAAATTGACATATCTGCTTCGGTTCAAAAAATAAAAGGGGGGTTCAGACTTTTTTATTCACCCTGTATATAGAAGTGAAAGAACAACTTTAAGATTATACGCACAATTTAATGACTACTTTGTGTTTTAATAGTGCAATGTACCTTCTAGAAATCCCGTACAGATTGTAAGGTGAGTCTCATAATTATAAATACATTATGCAAACATCACTTTTTGAAAAACTGCTTATTATTTTTGCAATAAAATACAATTGTAAACATGTCTAAGCATATTTACTTACTTACTTTTCAAACCCGCTTATCCGTTAGGGTCGCGGGGGCAGCTGCCCTATGGAGGATCTCTAGCGATCGCGATCTTCCGCCATCAGGCGCATGTCCTCCCTGGTAATATCCAAGCGACTCGAACCCAGATTCTCCATGTAGTCTAGCCACCTGGTTCTAGGCCGACCCCTTGGTCTCTTAGACACCGGCTTGGAAAATAACAACTGCCTAGGAAGACCAGTTTGCGGCATCCGTATCACGTGGCCATACCAGCGGAACTGAGATCTCTCAATGCGGAGAAGTAGCGGCTCAACACCTAAAGACTCTCTTATTGTGCTGCTGTGCACTCTATCTAGTAGGGTAACACCTGCCACACCTCTCAGAAATCTCATTTCGGCCGCTTGTACCCGCGATCGCACACTCTTTCGGTCATTACCCAAGCCTCATGACCATAGGTGAAAATGGGGACAAAGATAGATTTGAAGACGGAGAGCTTGGCTTTGTTACCCAGCTCACGTTTTTTTACCACGGATCGCCACAGTTCACGTCTGACACAGCTTGCTGCACTGATCCGAGCATCCAATTCTTTCTCCTGCCGTCCATCCCGAGATACTTGAATTTCTCCATCTGTCTCAATGAGGCTCCCCTAAATTTACTGTTGTGAATTTATTTTTTTCCTTTGTAAATAATTTCCAGAAGATTCTGCCAAATATTTGAAATGATTTTTAATATGCTTAGACATGTTTACAATTTTATTTTATTGCAAAAATAATAGCCAGTTTGCATATTGTGTTTATAATTATGAGACATACCTTAAATGGGTTGTAAAGAAAAGGCGAATCCCACTGCACTAATCCAAAGGCAAATATAGAGCAATGAGATGCTAATATCACAAGTTTTTTAAGCTAAAATGGTTTGTTGTTTCGGAATGGAGTTTGAGTAGAAAAGGTAGCTTATTTAAATAGAAAATAGCAACGGAGTTTTTTTCTATGAAATTTATCGGTTTAAAGGAAAAGAAAGCGAAGCGGATCGATTATTATTCAATTTTAAAAATATTGAATAGTAAAAAAAGCGGAGAATCGATCTATCAAAAATTTTCTTAGCATAATAAAAAAACATGAAAGACCTAAAAAATGACAAATAGAAAAGGGAAAAATCATACTAAGGATGACTATGTTTGTTAAGACTAAGATACGCTGAAGTAATATCTTGAGCTTTGCATAAAAAAGTTCTGTGAAAACATAGCAATACTATCATAGCTGCTAATATAATCAAAGGAAACTATTAAAACGCTTCTGTCTTGGTAGGTAAGACAGGATATAGCCTAGAGGAATATGGACGAATGTCACATTGAAACATTACTGAATAATAAGATCTTCAGCAGAGTAATCGGTAATTGTGATTGACAGAGAAAAAACAAATTTCTTCTTCCTCAAGAAACTAGACAGCGCTCGCCACAGGAGATTACACGAAAAGCTTGATATGTAAGGAAACAAATGCGAATTGAAGTTTATTTTTAAATTCATAATGTATTAGAATGGCATATTCTACTTCAAAAGTAAGGTCAAAACAGACGGAGACTAAAAGGAATTTGCAAAGAAAGAACAATCCTAAATTAAATTGATGAGTATATGAGCATAGAAAAAGAGAGAACGATGAAAATAGTTGCTGTCAGTCGAGGAAGGGAGAAGGTAAATGCAAAATTTGAAGAATAAAAACACCTTGAATATTATTCTTTCTCTATTGATCAGAAAATGTGTGATATTCTTTGTTACAACTTCAACCTCCTTATAAAGATGGTGGAATGAGGAGTGGAGATGAGGCAAGGATTGTGGTCTGTTTAGATGCCTAAGGGTGATGTTGAAGCACAAGGAAATGACAGGTTTCCACACAGATCCAGTGACATATGCTATTACCACTCCTCCACCTACAAAAGTTTAAATGATTAAACCTCGAGGATACAGTTTTTAAATCATACAGTAACAAAATAATTAAAATTGCAAAAATTATCAAGGACAACAGGAAAATATAAATTAAATATGAAAAATAAATAAAAATAACCGCAAAAATTATTTGCTTAACCAAATAGGACAGAAATTGCATCTATTTTTATTTCCTCATAACCAAGAGAATGAACATTTTGTGAATAAAGTACCAGACAAACATTTGTTGTTGTCTGTATGTGAAGATAATTCGATCACTGAAGCTATTCCTTCAACTTTTCGAAGAGAGTCACTTTCTAACATCTAAAGAATCCTAGGGTGTCCAAGAATTGTTAAACCATTATCGAAGCTTTCAGTTTCTAAAAAAAAAGGCTAATCTGTGAGTTATTTTAATAAAGATTATAATGCAAAGAATAAAAAAAATTATGTCAACAGCAGCCGAGCGCAATAGCTAAACAGTACGGTTTATTTTAAGCAAAGTTTATTCAACAACACAGCTCGCAGAAAAATTTAGATCTAGTAACATAGAATAATGCAGTGGGTAAGAAAACATTTGTAATTTTTGCCATACGATCTTTCATTCCATTTATATTATGTGAATTAAAGCCAGATGTTTTAGAAAATATCAACTGCAGTTCCGCATTAGAAGCTCAGGTAAGCGTTGATTGGGGTGCAGTGAATAGTGAATTGGAGAGCAGCTAGTAGAAAAGCAAATATTGCAATCAACAAACCTCAAGAATGAATTTCATTAAATTCACAAAGTCTGGACGCAGTGGATAAACAAAATAAACGTAGTTTCTGAAGCAGATAGTAATAAACCATATCTCCTGGTTTTAAAACTTAAAGTTCAAATTCAACATGTAACCCTATACAAAATAACTCTAGCAGAATTTAGCATAATTTATAAGAATAGAAAGATAAATAATATTTAAGCAAAGAAAAACGGCGTTCCTTTTATCCTATGGTGTACCACATAGGAGAAAGTAATGTTACACATTAATGGGACTACAGGAGAGAAAAACAAACGAGTGCTATTTAAGTACAATAACAGCCACGAATATCATGACCATTGAGTCTCGTACAGAAGAAAATGACGGTTTGAATATTTCTTTAGATTTAATAGAAAAACAAGAATGATATGAATTATAATATTTTGCGCGTTCTTGCAGTGTAATAGTTTTAATAGGAATTGTGCCTTAAACTCCGAAATGATGTAGATGTTATCTTCAGCTCCTCTTTCAACTTCTTATAGTACTCGCTCGTGCTACTGAAAAGAGAGGTGGTCGATAAGATTTCCTCCTCTTAAACTTATGTGAAAGAAATTCCTCCAGGATATTTCTCTAATTTGGTCCAAAACTCCTCTTTGGAGTAAGAATGTATGGTAGGAGAAGGGTAGAAGGAAATCTCATTAAAAAGAAAGATCATAAGAGAGGGGTGAGACAGCAAAGCTGAGAGTGGAATAGCCTTAGTGGTCAACATTAATGTATGGAAGATGCTGAACCCGAGATTAAATCGAAAGTCATGCAATGGAAATGATATTCCCTCCTACAAGATTGAAAGTAGTATGTCTCCTAAGCGCGTTGGATTCACCATTTTTCCCACAATGATAGTGCCTGAGTGAGTTTCCATGGCACATGCTGTGGAAATCCCTAAAATTCCTTCAGATTCTTGAAATATTTGTAAAAGAATGAGTAAAAGGCTCCCACCAAGTAATTAGCAAGGGATAACATATATTTAATTGGCATCCTAATAAATGTAATAGGTGCGTGCATATTTCTTCTTGTACGTTTGAAATAATTTCCGTATTTCCAGTTAGATTCGATTACAAAGCAAATACAAAGAGGAGTTATCGAGTAACTGATCAAAGAGAATGCGCTGAGGCCGAATCCAAAGAGGCACATTTTTAATTGGGCACATTTTTAATTGATGAGCGCAATATTCGTGGTTGGATCAAAACATTAAAGAAGGCGAAATCACTGTTAAAGACAAAGGGCTTAATTGAAATCCATCTAGTGTCCCCGAGAATTATTCCAAAGTGGAATTGAGAATTGGTGAAAAGATTGCGCAAATACATCGCTTTTTGCTGGAGAGTATTTTGAGAATGTTGTAGACTAAGACTTATTACATACTAGAATATGCCCCATGTCATTAATAAATGAGTCAAGACCCGAGAGGCAATACTTTCAGCACAAACCTTGAATACATAAATTAGGGAGCATAAAAATTGGCAAGAACCAAAACAAGCGTTTTAATATAAGGAAACATAACATCCATTCAAGTAAGGTATCGTTATGTACTGGCAACATTTGACAATAATGTGTGCTAAAAATCATTTCTTGATCTTCCCTCCTTGTTTTTGCAATCTATCGGACATGCCATCGAAAAACGACTCCAACAGATCAAACGATATTTTTGTCTCACATTTCTTCTACTAGGCGTTTCTAGTCATTGAAATCTGTTGGGCCATGTTTGGCAAGAGCACATTTACTAAGTCCCCACCAAATTTCGATCGGACTCAAGTCCGAGAGTCTGAGGGCCACGGTAGGAGTTCGATTCCACGATCTTTCAGATACTGCTTTGTCGTTCGAGCTGAATCCAATTTCTTCATTATTCGGTAACATGTTCTCAAAGGTATACCTGATCTTTCACTGGCCTCCTGTCTATTTCTGAGCCACTTTCCCAAAGAACTCGAAGTGTGTTTCTATTCTGCTGCTCCATTACTCATATTATCCATAAATTAACTATGCAACAACCTTGCGTTAGTTATATGGCTTCAATGCGAAATACCTGCCCTACGTACGTTTATAATGAACCCATTCACCGATTTTGCAGGTTGTAAGGTCATTATTTTACATGTACCTTAACTTTAAGTAAATACCCCCTTTTACCAATTTTTATGCTCCCTACTTTAGTTATTCATAAACATGGTTCAAATTTCAAATATTTATTCCAAAAAAGCCGCAAAAGTAGAAACACCTTCCGCATATCATTAAATAAAGGAAAGCCCGAGTATAACTTCCATCAATTCCACTGTTTTTTGTTTATAATAAATTGGCGACGCCACAGGAGAAATTGTTTTGTGTGCTGCAGTTTCCTAAGCGTGAACCTTCTCGTATATTAACTCCAAGAATTTCAGTGCTATGATTATCTTTCAATATGCTGTCATATAACACGGTAAAGTCAATGCCGGTAGTCTTAGGGATAGAAAATTGGGCAAGTTTTTTCAATTGATATTGATATGATTGTCACACGCTTGATAGCCGATACGACAACCTTGCCAACTCTGTAGAGTGGAGTTGTTCATGTATCTCTAACTCTGACACATAGTCTGTCTTATAATCCCAATAATTTAGCTATAATATATGGCACTGAAAGTTCTAATCCAAGAAAAGGAGAAGAAGGCTCTAGACAATACTGTAAAGTTCATTAAGGACTAAGATAATGGAAAGAAAGTTGGAGAAATAGGAAGGACTGCCTCATTCGAATAATGAACGTTGAGGGGGGGAAATGAGGTATTCAGCTTAAGTCGTAAGTCGGAAACAACAAACGTTTTTTATATCCTATAAATAATTTTGAGAAGAAACCTTCTTATAACAATTTTAAATAACGCTATTATCCAATTTAAAAATAAAAATTTAATGAATTCAGCATAAAATGATAAATTAACATTTCGTAAAAATTAGAAGAAGCAGAAATTGAGTAGTATTTGTAGGAGATCTGTTCAGGGTAGCTATGAATTATTGCTGCTCTTGAAATGATTATATTCGCGATTTTTACCTCCTCCTCGATGTCCTTATCGATGAAAGCTTCCCCCCATCTTTAGAACCGAATGCATCTTCCTCCCTTTTTAGCTCTCCTTCTCCGTTTCCCCCCCCCCCCCCTCTCTTTCTCTCTGCCATTCTCCTCTTCTTCCTCCTCCTTCTTCTTATTCCTCAGATAATAATGGAATTGGAGATCTGATGGTGGAGGTCGTCTGTGATTAGAAAGTTGATTTGCATTAAAAGTGTAATGAAGTCATTAGGAAGAGAACATCCCACGCAAGTTGTTCGTCGAACGAGCTCCTTGTGCGTGTTCTTTCTCAAGAATTAATTGCCCCTCTTAAATGGATAAGAATAAATTTCCTTTTTTTACGCCATCAGAGTTTTTTTCCTAGTTGAATCCCCGTTTTTTCCTCTTCCTATTCTTAAAGTTGTTACCAATGAAGAAAGAATGAATTTTTTGGAGATATGACATCTTACTTTTTACCCTCCTCGTCATGCTTCCGTTTGACAACATCTATCAAGGTTTTATCGCTTGATGATCTATAGATTTTTCTCCCATCCCATCTTCAACACTTGCCGCCCAATTTTGGGTAGTTTGAGTTACTAGAAAGAGTCAACAGCTAGTTAATATAATCTAACTGCATTTCTTGAAAGTTTTTTTTTTAGAAAATACAGAGAATTTCTTGAATTTAAGCAAAAGATTTGGTAATTAAGCTCTAATTCCTAGAGGGTGTTTTCTATAAAACATTTTAAGAATCGTCTGCGTAATTTCTTTTGTTTTTGGTTTCATGAGCGTATGGTTTTAAATTCAGCTTTATTGTATCGATTTCACTATTTATTCTTGGAATAAAATGAAAATGCCATTTAGTATAGCTATAGAAACAAAAAATAAATTGAAAACAGCTGTATTTTTTCTATTTATTACGCATTTAGGGCTAGTTTCTTTATACTTCAGAGAAGTATGCCCATTAAGTAATGAGATTAATTTTTGGCAGAATTATCCTCTAGAATAAAATTAATGAACGTGTTTATAATTTTAATTACTAGACTATTTTGTAGTCAGTGGTGCAAGATTTCGAGGTGGAAAACGCAGCAGTTTCTATAGTTATCATTAATAGTAAGAGTGAGTGGAGTGTGTGCCTCTCTATATGTCTTGATGTTTTATTTGAAGAAACAGTTGAAGACTTCAGTCAATGGGCAAGGATTATTACAAACCTGGTTTCCTTTACGGAGTGGCTGGTATTCAGGAGCTAAAGCTGAAGATGTTGCTGTTAAGTAGGGAAAATTGCCATACAGAAGAGGAGCAAATTCTAAAAAAATTATGGCGATGATTGATTTCGCCGTGTACAGTGCTCTCTGTAGAGAGGATTAATTTCTTGGAGGATAACTCACGCAATGGACAGCCAGTCTATATTTGCACATGGACAATGAAGATGTGGTGAAAGCTAGTAAAATTGTTGACTATGACAATCACTTAGAAGGAATAGACACTTGTACAAATATAGTACACACACACACACACACACACACACACACACACACACACACACACACACATACACACACACACAAAAACACAGACACTCGCACTCTCTTTCTCTTACTCAAATGAAAATACGCTGTTGGATAAATTTAACCGGGACTCGGGAGCTGCAAGACATCTGTGTTCGGCCCTGGCTCGCGGTTGACAAGTTAAACATGTTAAAAAATGTAAAACAATTCTTAGAAGAACTCATGTAGGTTTTTTTTTAGTTAATCTTGCGACGTTTCTGCTTGCATAGGTAAAAACCTTAAGGAAAAATTATAACAAGCACTTTTCACAATTTATTTATGATGTAGATGTAAAGATTCCTCAAGTTAAAGTCTCGCTATTTTGGTTTGCTTGTTTTACGTTCTTTGGTGTATTTTTTCTGTATTATTAGATATTGTTACCAAATTAAAAGAGGTCGAACAATAACTAAAGTACTTTACGGATTAACAGTTGCATTGTAAAAGTTGCAGGTTGCCATGAAAGAAGCAGAACTGATCGCGGGAAGCTATCCACTTGTCTAGTTATGCACCTACGACTGCTAGGAGTAATCTGCCATTGAATGAGAAGGCACCCCAGGTCATATTACGCATTGCGACTTAGCCATTTTTTCTTGCCAGAAATTTAATCAGTTGCATCCTTGGTAGAGAAGAATTTCATATCAAATTTCTTCTTAATCAGACTATTCTTTCAGGATGCTTTAATTTATTTATTTATTTATTTACAAAAGAGTATACAGTCGAACTCTGATAACTCAAATCATCAGCGGACCACATACAAATTTTGAGTTATTAGGTTTTGGAGTTAACCAGTTAAGTCAAAATGAGGCTACATAACGACTATAAAGATTATATGATACTCATAATGTTTCTATGAATTTGATTAGTTTTAATGAGAACCATATACAAATACAGTACAGACTCAGTAAAATACGGTCCGTTTCAACACGAAATCAATTCCAATGCTGTTTTGGCATGGCTTCTGAATTCTACTTCTGGTTTGTAAAAATTTTCGAAAGGCATCTTTTGACGATTTTTGCCCATTTATTTTTCATCTGATGGCATTTATGACATATGTATAAAACTTTTATTTTTGAAACTTTACAGAGAATTCACTTTTTTCTCGAATTTCCGTTACTTTTACATCGACAAAGGCAATGAGACAGTGAAGTATCGAAATTAAAATGGCGACAGCAGATCAGAAGTGTATGACTGCTTCTAAAAACTCATTTGCGATCATTCATGCAATGAACTTTATGGTCAACTTGAGCACTTCCTCTAAAAATGAATGTGCAATCGTCATCAATTACTAAGTCTAAATATTCTTGCACTGAACGATCGCAATCAACAAGTTCGATTCGCAATTTTGTGTTTGCGCTAAGTTTTGATTTTCACAATGGCTGCCAGCGAATGCGAAAGATTCCTGCATTTTCTTTGCCATGTGGACGTAACAATTAAAGTTGAAAAATGAAATAAAGCCTCAACAGGCAAAGCTTGTTTTTTTTTTAAGATTTTTTTTAAATTTAGGAATACCTATTAACTAAAACCAAAATTACTTTGAGTTATCCGGGATTTATTAAAAAATTTGTTTGAGTTAATGAGTGAATTTTCTATTGAATTAAATGCTCTGGGGGATGGGACTTAGAATATCGTTTGAGTTAACCGGGAATTTGAGTTATCCGAGTTTGAGTTATTCAGCTTCGACTGTACATGTTTTTGTTCTGTAAATATTATACAATTCAAAGATAAATTTTAAGATAATGCTACGTTTTGAAACAGCTGGATTCATTTTGTAAAGGGTATCTAATTTACAGTGTAACTAAAATACATTACACTTTTTAAAAAATTAAAGAACTTCATTGATCTTCTGACTTTCCAGTGAAATTAATTTAGAATGCTTTCAAAATAACAACTTTCAGTAACAGACTTTACCTGCCAACACAATCGGCCGGCCAGGTGGCCGAGAGGGCTAGGGCGTAGGCTTTCTAGTTATCGAGTCCGCCTGGCTGTGGGTTCGAATCCCGCCGTGGGCATGGATGTTTGTGTTTGTCCCGGGCTGCGTACAGATATAACTTGTGTAAAAAGGCGTAAAATGACCTAAGTAGTCGACGCCTTAATTTCTAGAACCCCCCCCCCCCAACACAATCAAAACTTCTGGAGCAGCAGCACAGTACTGGGATTGTTCTGTTGTTATCGAAAGTATTCAATAACACCATCTCGAGTATTAAATCCTGCAATGTTATGTTTTATCCTTTTTGTGATGGCACTTTTTTAGATTTTAAAGGCAGTATGGTACTGATTTATCAGACCTCCACTAGATCCTCTTCCATTTACATGCACATTGCTTCAGGATGACTCTATCTAAACCCTTTTGCAACAAAGACTGTCCTATAGGATGCTTAGCAAGGGGTTTATTTGAAAATATTAATAGCATTTTCTTATTAAATTTTGATGTTCTGCATGATTGAAATAACTAATTTATTGTTAGATATATTTGAGTTATCTTTGAGCTTAGTAAAAATCAACACGTAACAAGATTATTCAAAAAAGAATGGTTCAAAAGGAAATAAATCAACAATATTCATATTAATATGAAAAGATAGAAGAATTTCATAAGTGTTGGTTATGAATACCCTGATTGGCATTGTGGTAATGGGGAAGAAACATAGCATCTTTGATGTATCCCCACAAAAGAAATCGCAGGCTGTTAAATCAGGTGATCGCGGAGGCCTGAGCAGAAATCGGAAAATCATGGCTGATCCAGCATCTGGTAAGGTGGCATTCAGATGGTCGCGAACTAGACACACGAACACGTGAAACTAGTCTTGTAACATACCAACTTGGCTTGTGTATGTCTGTTTAGTAAAAAATGAATCAGCTTTACTTCTGCAAATCTTTTTTGAAAAAAGCTGAAGGTATAGTTTACTTATGTTGACTTAATACAGGGTTATTCATAAGTCCGTGAAGCATATCAAAAACTCATAACAAGTAAACTAAGCAACGGATCATAGTAAATCTTACGCAATACAGAGGTAAACTTTTGAAGTGTTTAATAAAAAAATCCCACGCGCATAATTGCCATAGTTTGCTGTAAGGAATAGCAAATATGGAGGCGTAAAGGAAAAAAAATGCTCCGTTAATGGCATGGCCACCTCGGTGATACGGTTGCGAATGTAACCGGGGAATGGAGGCACAAAGGCAGTATCCTTGACGAACACCCACAAGAAGAAGTCACCCGGTGTGAAATCCGGGAATTGGTTCACAAAATTGTTTCCAAAAACAGTCATCTTTACTCTATCTTTCAACATCCCACGTCAGCAGTGTGAACGATTGCCGGGGTTCCAGCGTCGATATCAAAAGAAGACTTCAAGAAAAGTTGCAATATTGGACAGCATATTTTTTTGATCAGAAAAGCCCTCCCAAAATTCGAAGGAGTTTATGTGAATTGAGGTAAAGATAGTCCCCTTAACACCAAAAAAGACGAATAAATAAAATCAGAAGTTTGATAAAACAGAGTTAAAATCTTAGTATCAAACCACGAACTACAAAACAATGTTTAACCATTTTACTAAGAGATGCGGGCAAACTACGACAACTATGCGCGCGGGAATTTTATTTTTGAAAATTGGAGAATTTACCACTCTATTGCCGTAAGATTTACTATGAACCGTTGCTAACTTATTATGACTTTTTGAAATGTTTCACGGACTTATGAATAAGTCCGGTATTTAGATTTATCCACTAGAGGGTTTTTATGAGGATTTGTAAAATAGGGTATCCCACAAAGGACTCCCTGAATTTAAGAGTAAATAGCTCGGAAACGGAGATAGATAGAAGAATGAAATAAGCGGTATATTTACTTTGAAGGCCGTAAAAATCTGATAGGGAAGTTTCAAATTTAGTTACAAATGTTGCCGACAGATGGCTCTATACGGAACGTACTGAAAATTTAATTTATCGTTTGCGCCATCTCTTCGCTCGAAAGGAGCAGATTTTCAATCAGTTTTGAATCATTGTTGTGATTGCAATGGTTGCTTGCAATGGACAATTTACAGTTTGTTTCTCGGACTCGGTACTGCGACTACAACCATACAGCGCCACCTGACGGCAACATTTGTAACTAATTTGTAATTAAATTTGAAACTTCCGTATCAGATTTTTACGGCTTTCAAAATAAACATACCATTTGTTTCATTCTTCTATCGATCTCCGTTTCAGATATATTTGCTCTTAAAATCAGGGAGTCCTTTGTGGGAGACCCTGTATTTACAACTGTTCTTCAACAAAGTATTCGAGACTGTATATACTTTAAATTTTATGGCTTTTAATAGGCAAAGCTTTTTATAAAATCATAATTACACAATGCCATATGCATTCTAGATTACACTTCTGTTTAAACTGAATACTGTAATAACTTTCACTTAAAGTGCTTCTGCTTTTCCTTTCTATTATTGCAGGGTTCAATTAAATTTTAATTACGCTTAAAACTCAGTTTAATTTGATTTGATTGAAACCCTCCTCTGCGAATTGTTCACGGAAAACTGTTTAATTTTTACAGTGTCTCGGGTGAGGATTTAAATAAATTTATGAACGGTAAACCAGTCGAAGAAGAGGAAAGGAGAGAAGAAAGAGGGTTTTTTTTTAAACAAAAAGAAAAAAAAGAAAGAAAGAAAGGGGGCACAGCAACCTTTTGAAGGGAAAAGGTGGGGAGGATAGAGAAAAGGATCATTCACATCGGGAGTTCTTCACGCAGCTTATCATTAGTTGGACGCCAGCCAAAAAAAGGGGACCACGAACCGTCTTGCTTGATTTCCTCTGCCACCAGAAAAGACTGTATCTCCCTCTGGTGAGAATTTTGCGATTTCGCGAAATTAATGGCATCGTTTATGTCACTGCTATCGAGAAAAAACGAAAATTAAACGAAAATTAATATTGAAAGATTATTTTTATATATACGTTTCTGAGAAAGAGCGTCGTCTACCCTTCGGACCATAAATCTGGAGGTTAGCGGGAAAATTTCTTCTCTCTCTCTCTCTCTCTCTCTTTTGCATCCACCCCCACTTCGCCTTCTTTTCCGTACGGTTTTCTTCTAGGATAAATAGAGTGTTGAACCTAGGTTTTATACGGCAACCACTCTGGTGTCTCTGAAGTTCAAAACGACGCTGCTGAAATTTAATTATGCAAAGCCCTTCTAATTACCGCCCTGTTGAAATCTGAATCATAAGAGGGCGCGACATATAGTGTAAAGGACTCGTTTGTGCGGGTTTATAAAAGGCTTAACGCCTAAAAGGAAGGAGGCAGGAGGAGGAGGGAAGGGAGAGAAAAGAAAAATTATTATTTCACCCAACAAAAAATGGGTGAAAAGCTTCGTGAAAATTGGATTTGGATTAGCATTACCATTCTCCTCCTTATCAATGGCTTGGCTGCTTTAAATGAATTGAAACCAAAAGTGCTTTGAATGAAATTTAAATGGACGACGACAACGCCTTATTTTAATTTTAGACCGTTTTGTTCTCCTTCTCCTTTCCGTATTTCATAAAGAAAGAATAAACGCCTTTTCTAATGCTAATTGAAAAATGGAGTATTAACAGCTGCCTGAGATATTTTACCTTCGCTTTAACGAGATTTTAACTTAGAAATGAGAACCGATATAATCAGTTGTGGGCCGAGGAAAAAGGCTACGGGCGGCACACTTGGCGAAGGGGAAAAAATTTTTAATGGGAAATAAAGGAGATGTAGCTCTTCTTCTTTGACACAAAGAACGAGAAACACTAATAAGGAATAACGACTCCTAGTCATCACGCATGCTCAGAAGATAAAATTTTATTTCCTCTTTTTCTGCCCACGCGCATGAGGCGAGTTAAAGCAAAGGATTAATTAAAAAGCCGCGTCATTAACAGTTCACCGACTTGTTTATTAGTCTGTGATAGCAAAGTTAGTGCATTAGTTGCTTTAATAAGGCTACGGTAACTGGGCTTTTATCTTTCGCCTGCATTATAAACTGCAGTTTATCTAAAACTACATTGTAAGGACCTTACTTTAGTTCATATTAAGTCATACATCTTTTAAATTCCAAAAACAAAGATTTTATAAAACATTCGATTTTTTAAACGGGTAGATATGGAATTCAATAGATAATAAAGCTTTCTCCTTTAACTTTATATATATTTTATTAAATCTTTCGTTCAACAAATTTTATACGAAGCAGCTGTGTTGTCTTTAAATGAGCAAACGTGTGCAGTGTTTGTGAATGCAGTCGTTTGATCCTGCGTGACAAGTGAAAATTTTAACTCGTCTAGATGAAAATATTTACTATTCCTTTTAATACTGCCACGAGTGATATACTAATTTAGCCTTTGCCATATGATGAATTCTCACATTAAAGCGAGGTTTTCCCATCTTAATTTCATATTCAAAAGCAACGAAGAATGTTTGCTTCCTGAAGACGCTTGTATAAAATTCACAAGGGCACAGCTATGGGAAAGAAATTGTTAAATTACATAAAGCAGGAAGACATTTTTCAATATATAGAACACAATAGAAATAAAAAATTTAATAAATTACACTAATTCTAATGTTAAAATTAGCAAATAAACGGATAGCGCATTATATTGCATAAAACCTCTCTCATAAGGTTTATTTACGCGCAATTGAAAACTTATGATAATCTCTTTAATTTTTTTTCTAAGATACGGGGTGATTCAGAACTTTGAAAAGCAATGCGCGTCCTGTCTCGCACCAATATGACAATTCACTTGTTTCAGTTGCAGCAACCATTAATGCAAGGACTAGTTGCTTGACTGTCTGATGACTGAGCTTTCATTAATAAACAACAAACAATAACGTTCGACAACGTGTATATTACAGAAGTGCTTCGAACTGATGCCCTCTTTCTTGTACACAACGCTGGCATCGCCGAAGCATTGACTGCCGCACCCATTCAAATATGCCAGGTGTAGAAGGTATGGTGTTACAGGTGTCAACAGTCCGTTGAAGAAGATCAGCTTGATCTACGGCTTTGGCATACATAACGTCTACAGATGTCCCCATAAGATGAAGTCCAGCGGATTAAATGAACCTAAAAACAACATAAAATGGCAAAACACTGAAACAAATTTAGCGTCCTACCCCTGCTTATAAGGCGAGAGAGATGTATTCACAAATGCACGGTAATAATGACACAGGTAAAAATTGCCCGGGAATAATGGTATGATAAAAGTAGCACAGGTATAAAGCACAAGTAGGGGGAAAATGGCACAACTGAAATAAATAAACATTAGTAATTAAAAATAAATAGATCCTATCACTTATAATAAATTGCATTAAAATTTACACAGCCTGTCCTAAAAATCGGGATATTCAAAGAAATTGTAAAATATATTTGCATTCAGAAAAAGATAAAATTTAAGGGGATCGTTATGGAATTCATGGCAACTTTTTTTCCTGCGAAGCATGACACTGCAATTCCAGAATACATGCTTGAAAGCCATTTGGAAGTGCTTCTGTCATCACTAAATTAACCTGGGTTAGGGAAGGAACGTCATGGGGGTCATCGAAAACTCGAACTCTAAATGACAATAATCGTTTAATAAAGTACTAGAGTGCCGACAACATACAGGCGACTTGATTGCACGGTAACGCGCAACCACTGACCACATGCCCTATCTAATGGTGACAGGCAGAAACACCCAACAGGCTTTCAAACATGTATACTGGAATTATCAGGGGAAAAAATGGTTCCCATGAATTTCATAATGTCTCTGGTATATTGTATAGCACAAAACAAGGCATTTGAAATTGGATTAAACTGTTTGCCTATTGGAATTTTTTGCCTTTATGCAGAAAATAATAAAAGCTGAAGCAGTTAGATTTACAAAATGCGGTCGTATTTTCTCTCGTAGTCTAATATCTGTACAAAAATTTAGGCCATATGCATTATTATTACAGTTCTCTTTATTCAATTTATTCATATCCTGACTAATAAATCATTCTTGTTCTGTACATTATAGATGTAAGCACCAAAAATGTAATAATTAACGACGAAAATAATTTAAGTACTAGCAATTAAATCAAACAATAACTTTAATTAGGTTAGAGGTCAACACGCAAAAATTTAGAGGTCCTGTGACCTCATAGAAGCATAATACTATATTATTTGACGAATTTTAAATATTCGATTCAAGTTTTTAGGTATTGATTTTCGGTTGATATTTCCAAATTTTTTCAAGTTGGTATTTATTTTTAATAAATTATTTGTTTTAGTTGTATCATCAAGTCGATGAAATTAGTCTAAAAAATGCCAATACATGATTTTCGGTTAAGAGTCTTTATTTTAATTGTGTCACCTTTTCTTATCTTGCCGCATGTGCCATTATTATCCATTTCATATTTACCGTACCTTAAAACGATATTTCTTATCCATTCCATAAAATTTTTAAACATTTTTTTGTCTTAACTTCATAAAATATACGAAAAATACATTTCTCTCCCCACCCCCAACTTCGCCCCCGCGACAGAGAGCGACACCATGTTTTAGATTCTTTCCTACGTCACAGAGTGAAAGTAGCTTCGGAATCATGTTGTTGAAGTTTCTATTGGTTTGTGCATCAGCAGTGCTGAAATTTATATCGGATTGCGTATTTACATGCTGAAACACAAGTTGAAGGCATTCTCCACGGAACATAAGTTATCGAATCTTGCGATAGGTAGATTTGTTGGAGAATACAACTGAAGCTACTCTGTCGGAGATGAGATTTCCAGAAGGTTGTCTCGGCAGGAATTAGCCTCATATTCCAGATCAAAATCGGAGGGAACCTCTAATGAACAAGGAGATTTTGGTTGTTCCATGCCACAGTTTTTGCTTAATTTTTGTTCATATTCCAGAGATTTTTTTCAGAGCACGGATGAGAGGACCACAGAGCTAAATTCTGATTAGACAAAACCCAGAAATGAACTCCCAGTCTGGGTTTACGTAATGAAAAGGGGCAAAGAAACTCTCTCCCCATATTTTAATTATCATCCGGGTGAGTCGAAGAAGATCCACCAAACATTGATATTATGATTTTTCTTTATGGGAAGATCATTTGAATGCGTGATTATACATTGGAATGTAAACACGCAGTGGAAAATTCAATTGTTAAAAAAATTTGAAATACCTCAGTTACTAAGAGTTTCATTGGTGTTGTCGAACTTTTGTTATCCTGGCGTGAATTTATTATCTGGGTTTTTTCTGCTTTGTTTCTTATCTTCATTTTTATCAGATTCATATGCGCCTGATACTGTCTGGTAATTATTGTGAGGTGTTTTTATCAGCTGCATTACTTCTGTTCATACTGTTTGAATAATAATGCATGTGCGATGCGTGAATGTGCTTTAAACCTACATACCTTGAGTACTGTAATGTATGAGATTATAACAAGCGCATAAAAAGGATCGAAACATTGATGGCAGCACATCAAGGGAGTCTTTTCTGAGTCGTAAACATTTGTAGAGCAGGCCAGAATCCAAGAGGGATTAAACTATACGCTTTTATGAATAAAAACACCCACGTATGAAAGATTTTTAAACGAATTTTGAAATGCGTATGGAAATTAATGAAATAATATAAGGTAGTTCTAGAGAAGTAGAAGTTATTTAGTAGCCAGCAGAAAAGCTGCTTCCAACTTATATAAATACAGATTTCTACACATAAAATAAGCTTACAGAAATATTTGAAGACATTTTCAAATAAAGACCAACATTTTGAAGTAGTTAAATTGATAAGTCCAGAGAAAACAAGACGCAAATCCACAGGAAAAGTTTAATCGTGATGAATGTACATTTCAGCATGCGAAGAAGATACAGGCTGTGTAATTTGTACAGAGTTTAAGCCGATGAACGTAAAGTAAAAAGAAAGCAATCAAAAATGATAATAAAAACAGGAAACGAATCAAATTATAACAATAATAACAGGAAACCAGTAAAATTACAAAGCCAAGAAAAATAAAAGAGAAACAAAAATAGAACGGAAAAAATTACAAAATTATTTCATAAAAAATTATTTGCGTCTTGTTTTTTTCTTTCTATCTACTCTTAAGTTAAATTGATGTTATTTAATTTATAAAAATTGTATCGTATCTTTGTGAACATAAACATTTGAAATCAGTTATCTTATATTTTAAAAACTGTTGCATTTTGATTTAAATAATAGAATGTTCCTAAGGTTTGTATACGCTTAACACTTCCTAAAGTACAAAAAATAATTTGTTAAATAAATTATTCGTTTAATGATGATTATATTATTAGAAGACATTTATGTGTAAGTTTATAAATTTTTCAGTTATAACACTTTTGGTCAGAATTTCTTGCCGTTTTTCAAATGAATTTCATGAGACAACAATGTTCCGACAGATTATTTTAATGTTATAAACTAAAAGATAAATCCGTATTTCATAGAACTTTAAAAGAGGAAGGACATTCCTATTAAACTTAATAATTTCCAAGGAATGAAAGTAAGAATGGAATAAGAAGAAGGGAAGTATTTTTCATTTTATTCCTCCTCCCATTTTCTTCTTGCCTGCCATCTTAGCGAACAAGGCATTTTGTCTTTTTCAGCAGGAGAGTAGACTCCTGGGCGATGAGAATTAAACCTTTACTTGCTCTGTTCATTATCTTCTGTAGCCGGTTGATAACGGTTTCGGCTGAAAAGGAGTTGACGGAATTGAACAATCGATAGCGAGCTAAACGGAGAAAAGGAGGCTGCAGCTCCGGTGACAGCTCGCAGATTTCGCGGTTGATGGCTATGAGGACAAATCCACGGCCTGAATACGAGAATTGCTTTTACCCATTGCCTGTCCGCACCCTTATCTGGCGAGCGAGTGTCACTCTCGGGTGAAGGAGGCGTTATCCTTACAAGACCCTGTGGTTCCGGCCAGACAAAGTCACGGAAATCATCTTTGTGAGTCGCGAGCATTAAAAGAATCGTGTCTCGACCATTCAACTTTGGGAAGGAAAAACCCCGTGGCAAAGTCTCTTCTCTTCGCACTCTTAAGAAAAAATAAAATCTTCACCGTTCTTTTCTATGCATTTCTCCTTTTCCATTGTATTCTCTAGTTTCTTGCTTGAACTCGCACGTATTTAATTTATCTCCTTTCCTAATGTAACAATTACTTCTTTTTGGAATGTCGCAAATGGAACTAAATATTTAATTCAGGTAAGTTAGCATGATTATTGGATACTGCAGTAGAAAATAACTTTATTGCTTTGATATTTTTTCCTTGCTAAGTAAAATAAAAAATAATTCTAATTTATAATACAATTTAAGTGTATTTTTCTCATAATATTTGTCTTTCATCATCTTTATAAAATATTCTATTTAAAGTAGAAAAAAGGATATAAGCATTGATCTGTATTGATCTATTCTTTGTCTGGGCTAATACACAAATGCATTGAAACTTCCTCTATTTGAAACATTTCGGCGGGCTCCATCAGATTTCCAAAGTTAATGAAATTCTGAAATGATGAAATTTTGCAATGATGAAACTTTGAAATAATCCCAACGGTCGTTTCAGAATATTTTCAGTTTGTCTTTTGAATGTAAAATTCGTAAAAATCTTCATTTTATAAGTAGCCTACGTACCACACTTTAATGCATTTTTCATGTGGATGTTGGTTTTGTAATTGAAAGTTTTGTATTAGGTCTATTGATGAATATCAATATAAATCACCACATAACTCTCTGATTTTCTTTAACATTTTCATTTGCATATTATACAGGGTGTCCACAAAATATGTGGACTTAATTGAGTTCAAAGATATATTATAAATTTAAATGAGATGTAACCAAATAATTCTTTCTCCATTTGAATTAGTTAATGTTAATTTAACATTATTATTCTGTTTTTGGTTTCAGGGAGCATGTAAAAATTTACAAAAATTAAAAAAGAAAATAGTTTAGAAGAACATGGATATAATTCGTGCGACGCATTGGGCGCATATATAAATTTATTAATGAAAAGAGGGAAATTATTAATTACCTGATATTATGTAAACATTTGAAGCGTACCCAATTTCAGTTTATTTTAATAAATATATTTGAATTTGACTAAATATACATTACTTTATGGACACCTTGTACACATTTTTTGAATTTAACTACTCTGTATACTTCTGATTCGGACTTAGGCTATTTTCTAAAAAGGCGAAGGAAGTTTAATCATGTCTCGCCACTTTTACTGAGAACATTTTTTGTGAAAAATAATTTTCAGTGAATTTAAAGAGAAAGTACAGAGATTGGGCAAAATGTTTGAACACCTGCATTTCAGCTGAGTTCATTTGAACTATTCCTGACACTCGCACCATGAATGACAATACCCTATTTCTAATAAATCACATATTACTATTCTTGTTGTTTAAATGCCTTTTGTTTTATTGTTTTAGCATGATAAGTCGGACTTAACAGATTTCCAAAGTGGATTGAATTGTTGGTGCTCACTTAGTGGGGCCATCCGTGACCAGAGTCATCGAGTTTAATGGGTGTTTCGAGATCTACTGTACCCTTGATCGCATCTCAATACGCAAAGACCGGTAAAAACATCTGCAGACAGGCAGAACTGTGGTAGAAAGACAAAGCTAGATGACAGGAGAAGAAGAACGCTTCATGGAATTGTAATCCAAAAAGTAAAACTACGGCGAAGGCAATTACTGCAGGATTGAATGCAAGTTCAATGCACCTGTATCAGTGAAAACCGTCCGGCATCACTGCACAAACCTAAATGGCAGGGCTGCTATAGCCAACTTTCTATGTCAACACGAAACGTACAACAGCGTCGTCAATGGTGCAATGACCACAAACAATGGAATGGCAGAGGCATTGAAAGATGGATATGGTCAGATGAGTTAATAAGTTTCACTTTGTTTCCGATTTCAGGTCTTCTGTACCTGTAGAAATCACGACGTGAAGCCATACAACATGGCCTGCCTTAAATCCACTGTCAAGGTTTCTATTCCTCGACGTATCTCACTTGTATTAGGTTCAAAGAGGGTCACTTATAAAACTAGTGTGACGTTTTGTTGGTGTTCGAGTTATTTTGACCAAACCCCCCTCCCTATAATCAGTAGTTGTATTAATAAATCTGATTTATTTATCAGGCAGATAGAAAGTAAACGCTGAGAGCACTTTTCATTTCACGGAATTTTCGAACTAATTAATGCAAACCAATGCACATTTGATTCGTAACTTGGAGCAATATATATGGAATTGTTTTCATTATCGTTGCATAATAAATTAGGTGACAGGATAATTTTAAAAATAAAATACGGATATGCAATAAAATATAAATTTACAATTTCACGAAAGAGAGAATATAATATTGAATTCCGTTTTGAGTGCTGAAGTAATTAAATTTTCTAACTTTATCATTATTTAATTCCACCCCCCACCCCCTAAATTACGATACAAAGAAACTTGTTGTTCAACAAGAATGGATTATCGGAATAAAGGTGTACTCTTTTAATGGCTTGTGAGCAAAATGAGTCATATTTAACAGGGGTGTTTTTGTTTTAGAACGACTATTGTTTGCCTGCAATTTTCTATTAGCAGTAATAATCTGCGTTAAAAGCGAAGCGCACAAGTCTGCGTTCTAAAATGTCTTTTCCCACAGGCATAAGTACATAGTTTAATCCAATTGGGCTTGCAGTTTTCTCCTCATACTTCATAATTAAAGTCTTTAGATCTGAGACGTTGCATTTGGCAAAGCCTTCTTCATCGCTGTTCTTCTTTCTTCCCTTCGTTCCTTCTTTCTTTCTTTCTTTTGCCCCTCCTTTGCCGGTGTCTGTTCGCCCAGTGGCGGGTATGGCTCATAATTCGTGCGCTTTCCAGTGTTGTCGCCATTGCAGGCAATTCAACGTCCCCCTTTTGCTTGTGGTTTCCGCGACGGCATGAGAGATGAGCTGGAAATCTGGGTCGACTAGGAAAGGTTGTCTCCATAAATCGATGTTTAATTGTTCAAAGGCTGCTCTGTCTTGGAAGACGATGTTCAAGTCTGTAATCGCAGGCTGTAATTTGTGCTTATGCTTTGTGCAAGCAAACACCATTACCGAGCATTTCTTTTCTCCCTTCCTCCTCCCTCGCTTGCCTCACCCCTGTTTCTAATTTATACGTTGCCAACTAAGTATTGTGAAAGCCAACAGAGGCTCGTTCCTCTTAACCCACCATCTTCCACCCCCTACCTCAGCCTCTCTTTTGCGCTTGCTCTACTGATATGGCTCTCTCTTGTGTAACGAAAATGCCTTTCGCAACCAAATAACTATGGGGCCCTCATGATTTATTTCTTCTCATTTATTTCAATTCCGTTCTGTAAGTAGAACTTAATTGGCGCCATTTATTGATTCGTTCATTTGAATCTTCCTCTGTTTCCTTTTAATTTTCCGCATCGTTTTAATATTACTTCGGAGACTCAAAAAGTCAAAAACATTAAAGATAAGATATGAATCAATTTTAATAAGTAAATTAACGAGGAAAATGAATTTTTAGAAGGATTCGCTGGTTGTTTGGCTTCCATCTTCTTTATGTCGTCCAAATTTTTATCCGTAATTATACATCTGATGTAACAGGAAATTAATTTATTTGTTGCTTAATGTAAGGTAATATTTCATCGCTTTTGCATTTAAAACTATTAATGTTTTGAATACGTTAGCATAAATATTAATTTTAATCTCTTTCAGATGTTTAATGGATTATATTAAAATAAGCTTATTATAGCGAATGTAAGTAAAACGAGTAGTAAGTACATAAAAAACTTTTATTAAAAAATTATTGAAATCAGCACTGTTCCTCATAGATGCTAAATGATGGTCTTAAATCTAACATATTTTTAACATATTTGATATCCTTTGTCATCATAATACTCTGCAGACATCCTCGCATATTCCCACCAGAGTGTTGGTATGTTCGACTACTCCTCCTTCAAAGTCTCGACCAGCTCACATTTGACATTATAATTCATCTCAGAGATGTTCTATTGTGTGAGTCCGGGGCTTTGAGCTGGCCAGTCATTCGTGTCTTCAAAGGCGGTAATAACATTGGTTTTCTGGCAAGGTGCATTAACTGCTGATAGACAAACGTTCCTTAACCGAACTGCTATCACAGTGTAGGAAGCATATACACGCCCTGTCAAAAGTATTACAACATTTATTTTTTTATTGTTCTTTCAACTATAAAAGAAATGTAACAGTAGCTAATAAGTTGTAGACTCCGTCAGCCAGTAAGCCGAAAAGCCGTGAGTTGTCAGACTTTCAGACAGGATTGATTATAGAGTGCCGCATTAGTGGAAATTAGTGTTTTGAAATTAGTGTGCAAAACATACGAGCAGAAAGGTGCAATAACAGCAGCAACCTAATGTCAAAGAGAAACCAAAGTGAGTGGTGCTGAAAAATTGTAAAAGCACACTTCAAGGATATCAGTGCTGCTTTGCAGTGAACACAGACGCCTGCTTATCGACCGTAGCTCATGGCCCATCCGCTCAGGTAGAACAACGTGACAACCATGAGTTGGGCTTCATCGGAAGGCTTCATCTGGAAATGAATGAATGCTCTTCGTCGCTTGCGATGGTGTAAGGAGCGCCCTTGGACTGATGATGATTGGGCAAAGATTATGTATAGTGACGAAAGCCGCTTCAGTCTCCACAATCTGTCAGTCTTGTATAGGTCTGGAAGCGACTGAAAGAGCCTCGTGGACGAAGCCCAAACCTTCGTAGTTCACCATTGGGATAAGTATAGCGTGATCGTCGCTGCACTTCATTTCATTCCAGCTTTGCATTGACCAGTAAAATCTTTCCTTGCACCAGACAAAACGACGTTTCGCGATGACAGTGGCGGTCTTTGATTTTTGGGCGGCATCCCGATTTTTTTTTCAGTTAAAACATGCAAATCGTCATGGGCTGAGAGTGGATCCCGCCATTTGTTGGAGATCTTCCTGTAATTGCTGTGATACGCCGTTCTTGATGGATCAAATTGGTTAACACACCTTCGTCTGTGTTGGTCAGGCAGGGTGCTATGTCTTGCATTCCTGTAGAATTCAATTTCGGATGATATCAATCACTAAAAATTTGGCAGGTTCGATACCTCTACATTAGTAAGTCTTGTTGAAAGTCTCTAAGCTCTTTTGATGGAAGCGAGAAATAAGTGTCAAGTATCTACGTGGGCATTTTTATAGTGCTCTCAGCAAGTGGCTTTTATATGAAACATAAAACAACACACTTTTTGGGGTCGGGATTTCAAATGGTTATTCAATGTATAAGGAGCGTTCAAAAAGAAACGAGCCGGAGACCTAGGAACATAAACCAGTACCTGTATGCCAGAAGTATTGGCCCTGGCTGTTGAGGCACTTGTCCCACTGCGACACAAGACAGTGAATGGCTGTCTCGTAAAATTCCCGGGGCTGCGTTGTGAATCAGTTCCGCACGTACTGCTTGACGTTGTCGTCCGAGGTGAATCGTTTGCCCCTCAGAGCCTTTTTTAGGGGACCAAAAATGGCGTAATCGCAGGGAGAGAGGTCTGGACTGTATGAAGGGTGACCGAGAACCTCCCACTTGAATTTCTGCAGGAGTGCCGCTTGTGCCACGCCTTGACCCTTGCAAGGGACATGCAGTTCACCGTACAGGGTGTTGCAGATAACTACAGGGCAGGATAACGGGAAGCCTACCCGCTCGATTGCAGGGAACGGCTCGACATCAAATGGTAATTGGGTAATTTTATCAAAAACATGACAGTTTTGACGTTCACCCCCCCCCCCTCCCCGACTGTGGAAACTGCTGGCTGCTGCAGGTCACCTTCATCTCCCTCCATTCTGCCAATCGACCGAGCCGGCCCCTGCAATCGAGCGGGTTCCCGTTATACTGCCCTGTAGTTATCTACACTTGTGACATTCTTCGATGAATGTCCGTTCCCCCTACTCCTTCCGCTGTCAGAAAACGAACAACACCTCTTTGACGCCTCCATTTCGCTTATTCACTGCGTATACAGCGCGAATGACCGTTGGACGATTGACGCTTGCTTCTGCTTCCTTTGTATAGACACGTGACTTCCACCGTCACCCTCTAGCGGCGGGCTGTGAACTTCCGCGCTCTTGTCGGAACCACTCTTTGTTACGCACGCAACGATATCACCATTCTGTCACCGGTTTGCACATTCCAGACTACAGCTCGTTTCTTTTTGAACGCTCCTTTTACATGCAAGCTTTGCCAAGCTCAATTTTTATTTATAAACGTATTTCAATAATACACGCTTCAGAAGATGAAAATAAAGCAAAAATATTTAATGCGATAGGCTATGATATTATAATATGATCATCATTACGATTTAACCGAATATCTTAATTTACATTGTTTCTAAGGAAGGAAACTGGTTCATTTGATTAAATGGATCGCCACAAAAAAAGTGCATCCATTAAAATTAATTGAATGTTGGCATTTGATTTCATGGTTTCTCTTCCTTCTTTCGGTCTTCGTGCATGAAAGCTGTTTACAGATAATTTGATATTGGAAATTTCTAAATTAGTTTGGATTTAAAGGAATTTTAGTGTTTTCAGTTTGAGGATTTGCTGTTTACAAAATATAATGTTTTCTTTTCGTCGTTGCTAAGAAGTTATTATTCATAGAATTGCTAATCTAGAATTAATGGAATGTCATCTGATTAGAGTGTCACTGGCTTGTCCTAGTAGAATATTAATTTCATTGCTAATTTATATTCAGATTTTAAAAACTCCAACTTCACTGCAATGCTTTTAAAGGAGTTTCGCGTATTCTTAATTTTCTACTTTACTAATTAATTTCAATAATTATAGCAGTGTATGTGTTTCTTTGAATTAAGCTTACGTTAGTCACATAAATAAATTAAATATCGAGCTAATATAGAAGTTTCTTTTAGCTACCATTAAAATGATTTCATTACTAAATTACTTTTGCAACTAGTTTCTCTTGAGATGAAATTACCGTTTTCTCCTCGCACTCATTTCTGTTGACATTAAATGAACTTTCTCTTTCCTAAATGCAATAAGGCCTTTAGAGTTTGGTGTCTTATTTATTTTCGAAAAAAAATATTTTCAAATAAAAGTTGGATGCATGCATCGTGCCAGAAGAGTAAAGGGGAGGGAGGGAGGGCGGACATTGCTTGGATAATTTGAACTTCAGACTTCGACACCTTAATTAGGAGGAGAAAAGGCCGGAATCCAAACGCGATGCAAATGCAAACGAGGGAACGTCGTCTTCGTTGCAAGGAGGCTGGGATTCGACTTGAAGTCGGTGCTCGTTGTTCCTTGAGTTTCCCGCGGCTCTCTTTACAGCGATTCATATTACATGAGTTCATCACCAAAGACTTTCACCTCTACCGTTTGTGCTTTCTCGCGCCTCTTCCTTCCTTCCTTGTATGCATTTATGCCGCTAGTGATGAGTCTCTGGTGGAATCTCTTCCTCCAACTGTCGGTTGACGCCGCGTAATGGGAGTTTCACTCTGTTTGCCACCTTTCTCCATATCGCCTACGCATTTCCAATTACACTCGGCCGGCTTAATGATTACATCAAGAGAATACTGCACGTCTTTCAATCTTTTTTCTCCGTTAATTACTTGTAATCTTCCGGCTCTGATGCGTTTTTCTCTCTCTCTCTTGCTCTCCGTCTTCCCACCGTCAGTCTCTCTCGTTCGCTCTTCGCCCTCGCTGTAGCTTTCTCTGCTGGAAACAAAAGTTCACTTTCGTTAAAAAACCGAAAACGGAACCCGCAAAAATAGAGGTGATGATAAGAGGCATAATTAATAATAGCCCTATCGTGAGTGAATCCTCGTGTGAATGAAACGCTGTTGATGATATCTGTTTTCTCCAAGCAGAGCGATGGCAGCTAGCGACATCTATTGCAAGAGGGGAGAAAAAGGGGGGCAGTGAGGGAGAAATCTCATTCGCCTTTACATAACGAGCGCAAACCGTTGAGTGGAGGCATCCACATGTCAGAATGGAACAGAGGGAAATCCATCACGATGTTCAATCATCACAATCATTCGAGTGCACGTGCCTCGTGGTTGATTTTCCGGCACCCTCCTTCTTCCCAATGATAGACGGGCTCTCCCGTTTCGCTGGACTGTCGCCAAAATTGTGTCCGATCGGATCTCTCCTCGAGATCATAAGCGATGATAATTTGACAAAAGTTTTCTTATCTGGGGTAAAAAAAATTGAAATTGCCCGTTCTGATTATCTATGTATGATTTCCATAACAAACAGCTTATCTTCGCCCCTTTTCTAGATAACAGAAATTCGGAACTTGAAGCCATAAAAGATGGAAAGTCGAGAACCGTTATTGTATTAAAGCAATTTGCACTTATTAAATTATCATGAAGTGATGGTAGCGTATAAATTTTTTTTCTCGACTTCTGAGGATTTTTTAATATTAGAAATGTTAATTATTTCAAATGAAATTACTTGAAACACGTTAAATATTTAGCTTTCCGTCCTGAAATTTTATTTATATTGCAGATTTCTTCAACTCTTCTGAATATAAAATGAAAACTCCTAAAACACTAAAGTAAAGGGTTTTTAAACTACTCTTTTTGCCATACGCCATTTAGTAATGTAATAATTTCTTAGTGTACAACTTTCATCTTTTTATATTATTACCAAACGTTCTTAGAAACCCCAAAACTTCTTGGGGTTGCTTTAAAGATAAATGGGCGTCCTTTATTTTTTTCCTGAGTTCTTGTGTCTCGTCCCACTTTTCTTCTGTCGGCCTCGGTGGCTCAGTGTCTTGCGTGAACGCGGGTTCGATCCCGGCCGAGCACGACGAGGATTTTTCAGGGGGAAATCCTGAGATCACGCACTTCCTTCGGAAGGGAAGTAAAGCCGTTGGTCCCGTGTAGTCGTTTGCCGGCTGCACGTTAAAGAACCCTTTCGAGGCAAAATTTGCGGCCCCTATAACGCCGTCCTGAAATGACCATAGCAGTTGAAAAAGGACGTTAATACCAAATAAACCAAACCAAACCAATCTTTTCTTCTACTTTCGTCATTTGTACTTAGTATTAAGGTAAGGTTGCCTGTTATGGAAATAGTTTTGAAAATTTCAGCAAATTTTATTGAATATCCGTTTGACTTGAAGTTTAAATTGGAAATGCTTAAAAATTTTTCATGTCCCCATGCTTGGGCCATAGGATTCTTAATATAACGATTTTCAAGGTCCTTAAAAGTGCATAAAATACAGGACTACTCAAAAAGTCCGTAACCGACTTCAAAGTACGAGAAGTATGCTCGTATTATAATCATGGAACCGTTGACAGTATCTAAAAGATCCGCCTACCATTGGAAAGAGAGGATAGTCAAGTTTGTTGTGGCAGCCGGTAGAGGTCTCCCTAGTCTCGGTTGTTTCAAATGATGACCCAACAACAGATGATTCTTATAAGATTCGCCCTCTGCTTCAACAAATGCGAGTCAGCGATAATTATAATCACCCGTTACAAAATTATATCAAACGTTCCAAGAAAGGGTTGTTTGTGTAAGCGGAGATGCACAGGTCGGTCTCTTATCTCTGATGAAAATATCAATTGCCGTGTATATGTGTGCCTTGGAGTCGAAGGGGACCGTATTGAACATCCGTAAATCATCATTTCGCAACTTGATGATAGGACTAATATTTTGTACTTCACTGCACCTCTATGTGTTTATTTTAGCAATAAAGACAATATTTTTGAAATCTGGTACGGACGTTTGAATCACTTTTCTATATCAAAACCATGCAAAAGTAATTTAAGTCTCGAAAGCCATGAAAATTTACTACAGCTTCAAACATACTAAAAAATAAAGTGAGGCGAATTTTTGTTTTCATTGCTGACAGAATTTACATATGAAATTGCCATCAACCCTCTACTCAAAAGGTATGAGCCATGCATTTCAGACACTTCATCCATGGTTCACCATTATGATTCTCAGAAAGCGAACTACATGCGTATAAACCAACGTAAAAGGCCATTGAATGCATGAAAGAAAAGTTTATTTTTTGCTACAATGACAATGACAAGTTATGCCGCAAAGAAGAAGTTTATGTAGAATGCGGTGGTTTAATCAGTTTTCTTCGAAAACTCTTACTTTAATAGTCAAAATTTTGCGAATATCCAAGCAAAAGTTTAATAATTTTCATTACACAGATTTGAGCTACCAAGTGGTAAACGCAATCATAAATTCTTCTATGTTTTGCATAATTGATATGTTGCAACACTTGGCAAGCGAGAAACATCCGTTCTGCAAATTCGGAAACCACCTTATTCTTTTAGGTTTTTTTTTACTTAGCACATGTGTATAAATTTAGTTATTATTTGTATTATGTATCTAATTTGTTGAATGATTATGTCTCTTGTCCAAACGTATAAAATGTTATTATTATCGTCACATGAACTTTGAAAAAAAACCAAAAAAAAAACAGCAACTCGTCTTTGAGTGAGTTGACAGCTTATTGTTGCTAACAAGTTACAAGAGAGCCATACATAAAGAGAGATGAGAGTGACGGTGAAAACGGGTGGAGTTCATTTTGTTGGATTATGTGTCGTTCGTAATCCAGAGCAAACCGATTTCACCATGGCACCAGCTCAACTTGATTTCCTGCGCCTTCCGTGTCGCCCTGGGGACCGTGGACGCGTGATTGGCGCATTTTCAACGCTTGCAAGCGGGGAGAAGGAGGAGCAAGCGAGTCTCTTGATCTCATGTCCACCCTCCTATTTCTTTTCTCCTCCTCTCCGCCTCTGAAATTCAGTTGACCATCAAGAGTTTCCGACCGAAGCGTTAGAAAAAGTCTACTACGCGGATCACGGAACCATACCAAGCCATGTAAGAAGGAAAAAAATTGCCCAAGCTTCGTGCTTTATGATCAGGCGGACATCTTCTCCAATGGCCTCGGCGGCTGCCGCTTTCCTACAAGATAGAGTGGAAATAGGGCATTGAAAACCCCCCCTCGATGCGTGACTGGAACACACTATGCGTAAAAAAGGGGGAAAAACCTAGCGAACCGTACGAAATTTTAGGATGTCATCATCACTCTCTTATCCTTAATGCTTTCTCCTTGTTTACTGGGGATGCAATTACCACAATATTGCCTTATTATGAATTGTACTATGGTATTTTGGGATCTCATTGCTTTTAATTAACGATTGCTCTTAGTGTTCGTCTCGGAATAAAAAGAAAGTCGTCTTCCCGTGAAAACAGGCCATTTAATATGCGTCTAAATAGGATTGTAATGATTCATGCTTGCTTTGCTTTTTGTAAAATTGGCTTCTATTAAGTTATAGTGTGCTACTTCATTATAATTTAAAACGGATGTGTTTATAAAGGGAATTTGGAGGGGTGCAATATACTTTCAGCTAGTCAAGTAGACTCTATTTCTAGTGTTGGAAAGAAAGTTGCGGTGGATAATGATGCACCAGCTTTAAAGCTTTCTCAGCCTGTTATGCAAATTTTGCAATGTGTAATCGTTGTTGGGGCGAACCATGCATGTGGCTTGAAGGGGTGCAGGTCATTTTTAGCGGACTGAAATGACGGTAAACAGACCTATTTCATCATCATAAATATTAGGGATGCACCGCTTAGTTTATTGGTGATTGCTGTTTAATTTTTGCTTCAGGATTGAAAGGAGAAGGTTTACCCGTTCTATATACAAACAAACATATGCCGGCCACTGAATTAGAAATAATTTATTAATAGCGTGGTGGGCTTTTTTAGCCCGAATTTCATCCATGTGTGCGCGATTGAGCATGGATGTTTAAGCGGATCTTCGGGGTGGTAAAGAATACCAAGCATTCAGGACTCGTATTTTTTCCAAACATATCCCTACAGAATTTAAATCCGGATTCAAGATGTTAGTAGTCACTGTAATATTTCTGCAACCACTCTTGAACAATTTTAGCACTATAAAGCATTCATCCAGCTAGAAAAGGTAACATTGCAGAGTGCACTCGATACGCTATAATATTTATACAATCGATTGATTTCACACGACCTTCTAGCAGTCTTAATGGATCTATTAGTTAATATCAGAATATACCTTTCCTTGACGCTTTGACTATATCGTGTGTTTCAAAAGTTCCCGAACTGCCCCTTCTGTATGTAGGGAAAGCCTAATCTATGACAGCAGGAGTAATGTTAAATAAACTTCTGGTATTTTTTTACTTTAACCTTTTATTTCACTCTCATACTCGCGTATTTGCATTTATGTAAAATAAATAGCGGGATCTTCGTAACGACTGGGAGCATCCATTAATTGAAAAAAAGAGTACGTTATGCAGGGAAGGTCATCCTGCGTTCGGGAACTTTTGAAACACACAGTATATACAGGGTGAGGCATGTATCTTGAGTCAACTGAATATCTCGGAAACCAAGCATTGTACGAAAAAAATGTCCAAAATCAAAAGTGAATTATTTCGCGAGGGAAATTCATTAGTTAAAATATTACCCCCCCCCCCCCCCTTGTGAGGGGGGCTAGGGGGAGGGGGTAACTTTGAAATCTTAAATAGGAACCCCTATTTTTAATGGTATATTCAGATTGTATACAATATTCGAGAAATGTTTTATTCTTGGTGTTTTTTCAATTGATCCAACCGTTTAGGAGATACAGGCCGTGAAAGTGAGGAACTTTTAAAGTTTTGAACCCAATTTTATCGATGAAGACAAAGAGACAGAGAGTGGGTCTTACGGACATTCCTATTCTACTTTTTAATGGTCTTTAAGAATTCGAAGTCAGAATTTCAAAAATTCAAAATTATTTAGTGCACAAGTAAACTTTTAGGGGCAGCAGTCCTCTGGAGATAAGAGTCTATGCGTGTGTATTGAAAAATATTGGATTTTTGAAAGACCATTAAAAAGTAGAATAGGAATGTCTGTAACACCCACTCTCTATCTCTTTGTCTTCATCGATGAAATTGGGTTCAAATCTTCAAAAATTCCACACTTTCAGGGCCTCTATCTCCTAAACGGTTGGATCAATTGATAAAACACCAAGAATAAAACATTTCTCGAATATTGTGTTCAATCTGAATATACCATTAAAAATATGGGTTCCTATTTAAGATTTTAAAGTTACCCCCCTCCCCCATCCCACCTCACAAGGAGGGGGGGAGTAATTTTTTTACTAATGAATTTTCCCCGCGAAATAATTCACTTTTGATTTTGGACATTTTTTCGTACAATGCTTAGTTTCCGAGACATTCAGTTGTCTCAAGATAAATGCCTCACCCTGTATATACCAGGCAAGCTACGTCCATTGATTCAAAAGGACACTGCCACATTCTCTGCTGGCTATTATTCGAAACATGGCAAACGTCAATCATCTAACCACGTGATCTTTGTGATGAAGTCATTCTTTGCACTAGAGAAGATGAATTATTCGTTTTCTCCATGGTTTCGTTCGTCATGGTATGATTTGTATTAATACATCACGAGCATTACACTATTTGCACCAGTGTTTTTAATTCAATGCTCTGCATCTGTAAGAATATAGATAGTTGATAGATAGAGATACGAACGGTATTCATTTGAAAATGAAATACGGAACCTCAAATAACGTGCTATTTTGGTGAAATGAGTGTTGCTAGGGACCATATAACAAAAGAATCGTTTCAAGAGGACTGATAAAGTAGACAGAGAAAAAGAATTTGGTGCATAGAGGCCCAGTTTCAGAAGGGCCGAGAATAGGGTGCAATACACCCTACCCATATTATTAAATCATTAAGAACCAATTATTTTAGAAAATCGATCTTGGTTCTGTTTTTTACAGTATATTGAATTTTAAATTCAGCCAAGAATTCTTCATTTTAGGATAACTGATTAATGACCTGTCTTAGATTTTTCTATCTTTAGTTCTACAAATTGTTAAAAATTGCTTTCAATCTATTTAGAAATTACGGTAAGTTTGATAATAATGAATTTTTTAAAACAAATTAATTTTTTTTAAATTTTTTCTTCTGATAAGGTGATATTTTTGGTAATTATGAGCGCAACTACTTTTTACCGCATTACAATAAGTGCATGACTTCCATCAATTTCCAAGAAATGTATGTTTATATCCTTTTAGGGACCTGGTTTTATTCGGCCGTCAAAGGCGGTGCTTCCCTTTCATGCTGTCACATTGACGTGTCTGAAAGGACTTGCTACCTGCCACTTCTCTTATTTCCGAAACTTCAAGAAGGTTTTCATATTCCGAAGTGGCAGTTTCCTTCCCAACCGCTTTTCACCCTCTTCCCCCCTCCTCCATGTCTTGCGGTCTGTCGATGTCGCCGTGTGTTGACACTTGCTCTGAGAAGAAAGTAGACAGTTTATTCCACCTTCTGCCAGATGATTTCGTATGCGACGGCCGTTCCCAGGTTGTGACAGGAGACAGACCCTTCGAGTTCGGCTGTGTTAGGCGACCGTCCAGCTGCTTTATTGGCTGAGAAATTGAACGGTCTCTGTCACTCGAGAATCAGGTGGGACAATCTCTGCTCACCTTCGTCACTGGAAACCCCACAGGTAGAAAAGATAGCAAGAAAAGACAGAAGAGATGGAGGAGTGTTGGAGGAGGAGGAAATAACGGTCCCTATCGATTTTAATCTTAGAGAATGTTGCCTGTAATCTTAGGAAAGCGGTGGAATGTGATGCATCGTCCAATTTTAGCCTCTTGAGAGTTTTACTTTGCTGCCAATCAAAAGGAAAAGACTTCAATGCTAAGTCTAAGAAACGACTGGAGACTTGGTTATGCTATTAAACTTAATGCTTGAAAATTCATAGGGATAAATTTCCATATCTTATTCTGTGAAAAATTCACCTCAGAAGTAAGTTGGAATTTATTATGAAAATTTAAAAAAGAAACAAGAAAAAACTAAGCTTCGTGCGTAACCACTAAAAAATTTGTTATCCGAATTTTGTGTCAAGCAAGTGCATAAAGAATGAAGAACAAGATTAAAGAATACCAAAAAATGTTTAATAAATGTTTAATTTTTACACGTTTAGATGTTTATACAATTTAAAGGGGAACTGTACATAAACAGCTGTACGAAAAATAATTGGTAATTCTGGTTTGCTTTGTTGCACATTTAACTTGTTTTAAACATTTGTCAGTACTGTAATAGCAAAAGACATTTTACCTGGAAGATTTGAATTATTACAGAAGAACTTTTCAAGATCGTTGCTATTGTTGAAGATGGGATGTTAAACTGGTTTGCTACAAGTTTCTTCTTCTTGCCACTTTTCACCTCGTCTATGATTTTTAACTTGGTTTCTACAGAAATTGTGTTCTGTTTTCTTTTAGATTGAAAACATGCTTCCATCCAAACGTGTTTAAAACGCGTTTTGTCGAATGCCATTCAGGGAGCGTTGCACTCTCTTTGGCTAATTCAGGATAAGTTGCATATGAAATCATGTAAGATAGGACCTACCCAGAATTCTTTCAACAGGATGATGCTCCACCCCATTATAGCACTATTACTAGGGAGTATCTGGACCTGAAATTTCCCGATCGTTGAATTGGCCGTTGTGGACCAGTGGACTGACTGTCAAGTCTTTGAATCTATTTTTTTTCAACTCTCAAATATGCTATAAGATCGAAAAAACAATAACACAACTTATGATTACAATATGGTTTTTCGTTAGGGACAAAATACTTTGTGTAAACAGGATATTGTGTTAATAGAAAATGCTGTGAATGGATTGGGACTTGAAATAAGTTCGTATTAAGCGATTTTTTGTGTTAACCGAGTTCGTGTTAAAGATAGTATACCGTATATGCTCTGTTTATTATAATGATTCTAATAAAGTAATTATGAAATATGCTGAGAACTTTAATGGCATTCTTGTGTAAGTCGAGCCAAGCTATAACTGATTTAGATAGATGCGGTTCTTGAGAATTGCTCTCATAAAAAATTATATAGCAATCAAATATGGAAATCGGTAGGGATTTTTCCTAATATAGTCTGCTCCGAATTTCAAATTTATTTGAATGAGTTGAAAAATTGAAAATCATCGATTTTCCGAGCCCCTTTAATACTTATCTTCCACCCCCTCCCGTTGCTATTCCCATTTCTTGTATACATTTTTATATTTGTTCATTTTTTTTCTCCTTCCACTCATTTCGGAGGAAGAGGATTAGCGGCCACCTTTTTTTCCCCATTTCATTATTTATCCTGGTCTCTGAATTCAGCGTTGCATCGCTTTTGATGAGATCGCTGAAGCAACATCCCGGGCACAATGACATCCTTCTGATAAAAAAAGACGAAAAAGTCATTTTGCAACAGAATATTTTCATAGCCTTGGAACGGGACAAATATTTCCATTAGAGACGGGAGTTTTTGGTGAAGTTGGAATTTAGTCTCTTTCGTCCCCTTTTCTCCTCTCCTCTCTCGCTTTTTTTCCCCTCCCATTTTCCCGTTTTTGGTTGTTGAAGGAAAATCAATTATTATTACGGCAAAGCCACCGTCCGTTGCAGTTCATAATTCGAGTCGTGGGTGGAAGTCGAGGAGGAGCATCCATTCCGAAGGGAGTTCGGTTGTGTGTCGGGAGGCGGCGCTCTTGCTACCGCTGATCCTTGAATGCCTCCGCGCCGAGAAATTCCATTCTGTGTTCATCGAATCGTCCAAGGCGAGGGATAATCTCATAAAGTTACGACTGAGGTTAGGTTCCGGCTCTGTTGTCTCACGCTTCATCAGACCATGCACGCGATTTATTGTTACAGCGGAGAAAAGGGGAAGAAATGGAAGTGATTTCATTTTCATGAAGTTCAATGCGAAAACTTTGTCGATCCGCCGACGGTTTTTTTTTAACCCACCCACCTCCCACTCAGATTTTTTTCCCGCTCTTATATTTTTATGGAATACCACCTCCCTCTTTTTCTTCTTCTTCTCATCAGAAATCTCATCGCTGCGACGATAAAAGCGAAGCAAGTCTTGGAGCAAACAAACAAGAAGATTTACATTCATTTCTGTTGATTTTATCATCGGCTCATCTCAATCGCGAGCGAGGTGATGAATAATCGTTTGCTACTGAATTAAGTGCAGATGTTCATTTTCTGTTAACAAACATTAAGAATAAACTTACGCTTTAACTGCTTCAGAAGAATGATCCTAAAAATAGAATAAAAGGTGTTACTCATAAGATATTAAAATAAAAATAGGACGAGAATAATGAAGACTAAATGAAAATAGTTTGCTGCATTTTCATCACATTACGTTTAATCGAAATCATTTTTAAAGACAATATTGTTAAAGAAACTGAGTCTTTTAAAATGTCATTAAAAATATATTTACTGTGAATATGCTTCTCCATTATTTTGTTTACATCTTTTAATTTTACTGTAAGAGAAGATTTGTCAAATAGACGAGAAGCGGAATAGACAATAAGAATTTTTTAAGTGATGGATAGAAAGTAATAGTTCGGATAAATTGTCATTGTGTCATAATTTAATTAATTAATGAATTAAGGAAACAGTTTACTAATATAAGAGCATTATTGGGAATTCATAATAGCCCAATGTCGGAGGATTGAAACAGAAAAAAAACGTTACTCTCGGAAAATTTTGGTATCCCACTGTCACGTTTACTTCCAAAGAGCTAAGCTGCACTTTAAAACAAGAAAAGGTTTTGAATATTAAAACAACGATGCACAAAGTAGAGACAAATTCAACTGTAAACTCCAAAGAAAATTTCTTAATGCATTACAAATTGATTTTGTGTTTTTTAGGTTGGAATTGGCGTCACATGATTGTATAATATTTTCAGGGTTGTTTGTTTTAAAACAAATGTTTTAAAACAATTGTTTAAAACATGTTTTAAAACATCGCTCATGTTTTAAAACAAAAAAAAATGATTTAAAACAATTGTTTTAAATAAAAAATACTGGTTCAAAACATGTTTCAAAACAAAAAAATTTATTCGGAAACAAAAACCATTAACAAAACTTGTGAAATTAAAGAAAAAATGTTTATGACAGGAATATATACTGTCTACAAATAAAAAAAAGGCTGGAATGAATTTTGGTTTTTGAAATCAAACACTACTGACAAAAAAAACAAAAAATCGATGCTTAAAGTTATTTAAACTTTACCACACATAAAGTAATTACCACATATAATTACTTTATACCGACAAGGGGGGGAACCAGGCCTGCTAAGCTTGGATTTAACTGAAATTTAAACATGCTGTTACGCACCCCTCCAACTATTATATGGGATAGTAACTTATGCTAATGGCATTGGAGTGTGTTCTAATTTGCATATTTGGGATGATGAAAAGTGCACCATGGGATAGGTCACCCACAACTTCCTATTCATTGGGTTCATCAAAATTGACATATCTGCTTCGGTTATAAAAATAAATGGGAGGAGGCCCATTTTTGTATTCACCTTCTATAATAATAATAATAATAATAATAATATTAAAAATAAATAATTTGTTAACTTCCTCAAATGAAATATAATATGCAAAAAATTATAAAAATATGTTTTTAATAATTAACATTAGTTTCTTCAAAAAAATATTTAAAAAAATTAAATTAAATTAATTTTAATAAGATTATTTTATAAATTTTTTTTATTTTTAATTTTTTTTTTTATTTCATTAATCAAAATATAATTTAAAGAATTATAGTTTTTATTTATTTCAGCAAATAAAATAATTTGAATCTAATGCATCATATTCATGCAATATGTTTAAAAGCATTAAATATTTCTTCAATAATATGTTTGAAATAGTTGTTTTAAAACAAATTTTTAAATTAAAACTGTTTAAAACAATTGTTTTAAAATAAAAAATGCGATTTATAACAAAAACTGTTTTTTTCCAACCCTGAATATTTTTCGAATATGCAATGGAACAAATCTTTCATATAAATGTACCAGTCTTTAACTAACCATATGGAGAAACAAATCAGTTGAGAAAAAACTATGAAATTGTAAAGAAAGAATCCGGAAAAACTCGCGATCGACCTGAAACAAACACACGAAGACTTTTTGAGTCGGTTGGGCACAGGAAATGAAAATTGAGTAATGTACGTGAATGTTATGCGAAAGTTGCTAAGCCATCCTTTATAGAAAACTAAGGTGGTGTGATTTTTGTGGTGTAATCCAAATTGAACTTTTACCGTGTAACCATACTACAACAGACTTTCAATTGTTCCGATCTATGTCCGATTTTCTTGCTGGGAAGAACTTAACGATGACGAAGTAAACCGATGCCTACTGTAGACGAATTCTTCACGTCCCATTTGCCAGATTTCTATCGTGATGGAATAATATTTAAACTAAGCGAACGACGGAACTGTTTTAACTACCAATGGTAAATAACTGGACGATTAGACAAGTTATTTATGAAGCTTGAACAATGCTTATGTCTTTGCCTCTTTTTACAATATAATTTTTATCTGAAGTGTTTTAAAAATGCAGACAATATTTCTGTATTGATGGCTAATTTCTCGCTGCTATAATGCGAAAATGTGCCCCTTTTATTAGCTATGGCGGTAAAATAATATTTTTTAGGACCAATAGATACTAGAATCACTCAAGGTCAGGTTGAGCTGGCCAGGTTGGCTGACATTTCTAACACATTTGAATTGCAGTGAAGCACACAGTTAGGAAGGGGAAGCACTCTCTTGAGCGACTCTTTCTTGCTCATTTTCTCAAAATCTTTCAAGTGGAAGGGTGTGATTAAAAATTGTTTTTAGACTAATGTGGTGTTGCTCAGCAGGGTAGCAATCGGAAATTTTTCTCTATCTTTAATAATTTTCGAGTTAGCAAATGGGGGTCAAGGTCAAATTTGAGTGCGGCTATGATCCCCCCCCCCCTATTACCTATAAACCACGCTCATCAAGTCTCGATCAAAAAGTTCCGGGGCTGGTTGCGCATCTCGCCAACAAATGGTAGCACAAGTCCACAAATACAGTACATTATAGCCCTGACATTCATAAATCAGCTTTTCAAAGGATTTTCTTTCATGAGTATAGAGGATTGAGAAAATATTGCTATTGTGACCACTTGTTTCAGGTCGTCTGCGATTTTATCAGTGTACAGTAAATTTGAGAACTAGCGAATTCGAACAACGAGCAATCTGAGGAAGGACGATCGACGAAACCGACTAGATCTGTGGCGTGAAAAAAAACTGGATGTTCCACCAAGAAAATGCACTGAGCTCTCCTCACACGTGAGTTTCTTGAGAAAAAACATGATTTCGCCAGATTGGCTCCTGCAGACTTTGCCTTCTTTTCAAAAATGAAGATCTAGTTGAAAGATCGTCGTTTTGATACGATTGAGCAGATCCAGTGCGAATCGCAGAAGGTGATTCACTCTTTCAACAAAAAGACTTCCAGGACACGTTCTTGAAGTCACAGGAATGCTGGACCCGTTGTATGATTTCGCAAGGGGACTGTTTTGAAGGGGGAAATTTGTAAATGTATTTAAATAAATACTTTCTCTTTAAATGAACTGGTCACGAAACCTTTTGATCGCACCACGTATATCATATGACATTTAATCTAAAAGGAACATGACAGTAGACAGACTGATCACGTGCAGAGACATTTCAGAATCAAACAAAATTTGTCGAAAAAAGTTGAAATTATTAAAAATTGTATGCAGCAGAATTGTTTACTGAAAATCGGTGATTTCTTTTGGATTTAAAATTGTTTTTAGTCTAACTTCGTCATGCTATAAAATATTTAAGCAGCTCGGTCATGTTTCAGTTTGCGAATTCATAGAATTCAGATCCGCATAATCCTCTTTTCTTTATTGTCCTGGAATAAAATAACTAAAAAAATTGAAATTCCCCAGCTACACATAGGATATCAAGACGGGCTTGAATGTTCTTTCAATTTTTTTTCATTCAAAATTTTATTATTTGTCATCTGCTTCATGTCCACTTATAGATCGTTTTAGCTAAGTTGGCGGTCAGGCGAGTAAAATTTTATTATTTTAAAATTCTAAGAAAACTTAAGATTATAAGACTTAAGAGAGACAGAAATCATGAAAAGTGTAATAATATTTTTGTAGAATTTAATTTCCACTCCCAATATTTATTTTACGTGAAATATTTTCTCTCTAATATCGTGGGCCTCCGTTTCCTACGACTTCTTCCATAAGCCTTCGTCTGTCTGTGGGATCCTTTCATTTTTTCCTCTTCCACGCCACTGGCTGTGTATTCAGGTTCTTCGTCACAGACAAGAACCCTCCTCCAATTTAATAATGTCTCTGGTAAACAGGGAGCCAAGAGCGTTCAACGTTAACTCGCCTGCCTTCGACGAGAGCAGGTGCGACAGCTTCGGTTGGTCGGCAACAGTCTTCATGGCGTGCATCATGTTTTGACATTCCAATTAAGCTGTTTTTCCAAAGCCACAGGAAAAACTTCGCTTCCTTGCCCGTTTCTTCTTGAAAATTGAAATGAAAACGACTTCCCTGCGAACAGAAGCGTCCTTACTTTTTCTTCTTCTAAAAGCTAAAGAATTTTTTATGTACGTCTGCGTGTTTGTGTATGGGAGGGGGAAATGTTGTAAAGAGAAAAAAAAAACAAATTTATCAACGGTGGTATTAACACTGCTTTTTGGAGGTCCAAAACAATATTAAAAAAAAACTTTTTCGTCTGGTTGGAAACTTTTCCTTTCTTCCTTTTGTTTTCATTTTCTGCCTTTTCTACCGATAGTAATCATCGTGCCTTTTTTGACTACTTTTTGCCTCTTCTTTTGGTTTCCACCTCAAAGCGTCGAATAAACTGCTTTTACTTAAGCGTCAACATACGAGAAGCGACAGAAGAGTCTGTCCGTGGCCCTCGTCCCAATTAACTTTCAAAGGCAGTGCGAAATTAATCCGGGTCAAATGTAAATATAATCTATCTCGAGGTTATTTTTCTTCATCTACGTTGTCTTCAAGAAATGTAAATCTTAAAGGAGCGAATGTTGGTGAAACTTAAAAGAAGAAAGAAAAAAGCAAACAAAAATTTTGAAATCTCTGAAATTAAGTGAAGCCCTTAAATAAAGATTGTTGAGAAGTTTCCTTTATCAATTTGCTTGTTGCAAATTGTTTGTTTTTGTATTTTTTTTTTATTTTTAGACTTTATGTTGGCTATGTTTAAATTCACGACTGAATTGAAATTAAAGTTTGAAAAATTTGTTAACGGCCTTAATTAAAAAGAAAGAAAAACTTGTTTGCTAAAGGCAAAAAATTTAATCTAATAATTTTTTTTCTCTCAGAGAAGCAGACAGAGTGAGCGAAAGAAAGTTTATTTGTGAAACTAGTTTTGCTGGATCTAAATCAATAGCAGCAAATTTTTTGTAAAAAAAAAAAAAAAATTGGAAAAAATAAGAGGGAAAAGGGGGCGTTAGAAGAAAAATAACCCCAGTGAAATATTAAAGAGATTTTTGACTGCCTGAGGAAGAAAACTTCGCGCAATGGAAAAGTACTCAATAAATTATTTTTGCCAAATAGAAAAAGACGACAATACACGTATTTCAAAAACATCCACGAGATTGATTGGCGATGTTTTATGCACAACAGTCCGACACCTTCAATTCTGATACACCGGCTTTTACCTGAATTATTTAATCCTAACTTCATTGTATTTATTCCTGGAAGGAGATGTTTTTTAAAAAAGTGATTCTAATGTCTCAAAGCAAATTCTTGGTCAAATCTGATAAGCTTTAGACTACATATAATTTTCAGAGTGTGCATTCTTTGCTCATGGACATTTTAATTTTTTTTTACAGGCAGTGATATGCTCATAAAAGTTTAACAACCGGCTCTCCCCATCCCTTTAAGATTTCACCCAGCCGTGCTGGGAATTCAAAAAAATGAACCAGATTTTAAATAATTATTTCAAACAAACTTTAAAAGATAAAACTAAATTCCGTATAACAGTGGAAGGTTTAGAGTTTTAAAAGCCATGTAGAAGCTCCATTCACTCCTTATCTCTTTTATTCATATATCTCGTGTCTACACTCTCTGGCTTCTATTTGTTGATAATGTTTGATTACCTTTCCATTGTTCAAGTTGAGGAATTTCAGTTCAGTGTTTGTCCATGTTGTGGATGTCCTAGGGATATCATCGAACGCATCTCGGATATGCTCAACATTTTCTTCTAACGACTAGCGCTTTTCCATTTGCATATGCAACCATATTTTACGAATTTTTATGCCAGTCGTAAATATGTTGAACCAATGGCAGAACTCGCGTTGCACTTGAACCAGGGATTCACACTTTGTAAACTGCAGCACACAAAACGACTTCTCCTCTGGCTTTGCCATTTTGGTAAAAATAAGAAGCAGCGGCGGTGTATGCCATTGAATGGAACTTCTAGGAGGGCTTTTAAAGTTTGCTAAGTGTGAAGAATCATCTACAAATTTTTATCCCACTCAAATTAGTATTTGACAAGGGAGTTGCTTGTTAAAACGGTGTCGGAATTAATATTTCATTTTGAACAGTGAAATTAGTTTGCATATTTATTGTGGTTGATTACTACTTGATTAAAAAAATCACAATAAATATGCAAACTAATTTAAAAGCAATAAAAGAATTCTGAATTTTGATAAAATGTTCTAATTGTCAGATGAAATTTTTCTTAAAAACAGTTCAGAATTTAAATTTTTCACTTTTCTTCTTAGGCAGCTTTAAATAATTTTGATATTCAGATAATGTGAAATTTAATTCATATTAAAAATAGTAAAAGATGGCCTAAACATATCCTACAAGGATTAAAGAAAGCTTTACATTTATCGCTTTACATCATGATCCAAAACCTACAAGCATATAGTTTTTTGCGATGTGTATATATAGTGTAGCATTAATTTATATAAGTACTAAATTATTGATACTATTACGTAGCAGTATTTAAGCGAAACTGCACTCTTCCAGGATTAAGTAAGTCGGTGATTGAGCATTTGTTTTTGACTGCTATTTATACTTTTAAGAAAACATATGCTATTTTAGTTAATTTCGATAAGATTTGATTTTATGTTAGAAGTTGATTTGTTGTTTTTTTAAATCCATTTTTATGCACATGAGCATATATTCTTACAATCACTACTGAATGTTTCTGACAAGTACATTGCATTAATAATAAGAAGGATCACCAGAAACTGTGCATGAAAGATCACTTCAAGGTAAAGAATGAAAACACTTTTCCACAAAAGAATGAAGACACCTTTTAAAGGTTTATTGCATCACCTCTTCATTCATTAAACTTATATTAGATACAGGGCAAATTTGACTATTTTTATATGTTAAAATATAACATATAAGTTCAACATGCGTAGATCCATTATTTTTCTTTAGGTTGAAACGGAAGTTCCTATGAAACTACCTGGCTTCTTTATTTTACCGGCTTTTTTGAGAATTATATTTCTTTCTCATGAAAATGTTATAAATAAATATGAAAGCAAAGATAACCACGTTAATTGACCATTATAAAAACCATTAAGAGAAACCAACAGGCGATAATAAATTAACTGAAGCAAGTTCTTCAAACATATCACAATAACAAATAGAAAAGGGAAGGAAAAATTCCACGACCTGGACCCAAACCAGAGACCACCTATCGCTGGCACTGCTCTTACCAATTGAGCTACCACGGATATGAACCGCCATACAGTTACAAGATATCTAATTGGACTTCCATGAAGCCACCAAACAGCTCAATCGTGCAGACCAAGCCTCGACTCACTAGTCGGGAATCATCCTTCCCCTTAAAGCATCAAATCAATTGATGAAATTTAATTCAAACAGAAGATAATGAAACTCAAATAGAAAAGGGAAGGCAAAATTCCGCGAACTGGACTCGAACCAAGGACCTTGCCTATCGTCCAAGTCGCGGAATTTTTCCTTCCCTTTTCTATTTGAGTTTATTCTATTTGAGTTTCATTATCTTCTGTTTGAGTTAAATTTCATCAATTGATTTGATGCTTTAAGGGTAAGGATGATTCCCGACTTGCGAGTTGGGGCCTCCTCTGCTGATATCTTGTAACAGCATGGCGGTTCATATCCGCGGTAGCTCAATTGGTAAGAGCAGTGCCAGCGATAGGCATGGTCTCTGATTCGAGTCCAGTTCGCGAAATTTTTCCTTCCCTTATCTATTTGTTATTATCAAGAGAAACCACAAAGATGATGACCTATAGCAGTGTATTTTTATAAGACTTCAAAAAGTAATTATCTTGACCTTCATATTTTATTTACAACATTTTCATCAGGAAGAAACTTAATTCAAATAAACTGAGTAAAAAATTTACGCAGAATTCTTTCATTCAACATTTTATATAGTTGCTATCATTCTTTGTAAAGCTTGTATCTTTTTCATTAATTACAAATCAATTTGTAAAGAAATTGGGCGCTCTTTGAGTTTGTAATGAATTTCAGTTTGCAAATAATAATAAAGAACAGACGAATAATTATTTTTAACACAACAGGTGTAATCTTTTAAATTAAAAGTTCAAAATTTAGCTGAAACTTCCAGACCTACTTTATGGTACGAATGTTCTAGAACTGGTATCCACATCGTATCAGTAGAAAACCGTTTTACTAGTTCTTCACATCGTCTACCATGCAAGGATTCATTTTACGTTTGCCTGAAGATGAGAAAAGTAGTTCTCGAAAAGCTTAACAGTATGAACATATCAGTTCGTTTCTTTCCTGATTATGATTCACCTAAATTTTAAATTTCGCCAGTTGTTTAAAATAATTATTCGTTCTATTTAATCGTAGAACATAATGTTTTATTGTCAATAATAAAGAGCGAAAATAAAAACCGAGGTGGTTTTGTAAAAAATCTTAAAAAATATCGCGTTTTTCGTTCATTAAAAATTGCTATATGCTTACTGTCGCTTTATTTAGAAAACTTATTTTTGATTTGACGTAAAGTTAGCTGTCTATTTTTTATCTTTTAAATTTGGAAATAAATGGTACATTTTAGTGACGCACAAAGGATTTGATTTCATTCCTAATTTGCAGAGTGATGGTTAAATTGTACATAATTTATGATGCGAGATTTTATGTTATCTTCGTAATTAGGGAGACATGTCTTTCTTTCTGTTGCATGAGCCAATCTAAAAGAGACAAGAAGGAAAACGTTTACGTTTCGGTGTTTTACCACTAGAGTTCAGATCCGTAGCAGCCCAATTTCGTGGATCTTCCTCTGAGGGATGCGGGACGTTGATGAGAAAGCCACCGAGGACTTCCATCTGTCAGCGTAGGGTCTATGAGCGTGTAAAGAGATGGGGAAAGGAAAGAGGATGGAACGAAGACAGACAGAGACGGGGAAAAGCGCGCACACACCACATACACACACGCAGTCAGATATACGCGAAGACAGAGAGTCCTTCCACCCGCACTTTTCAAGGCGGATTTACTTTCTTTGCTTGTGGCATTTCGCTCTTTACAAAAACGGTCTTCGCCCAAAATTCGTCCAAGGAACGATAGTGAAAGAGAAAGAAAAAGAGGGAATAAAAGGAGCAAAAAAACTTTTTCTCGGTGACTGTAGAATTCTTGTTGGCGTTGAGCCGACTTCATTAAACATGCATAATCTTGGATTATTACCTGAATCAAAACGGAAGATTATACGAGCTCTTTTCTTTTCGAACATTAAAAATATTCCCGAGTGTTGTATTCTAAAGAAGCCTCCAAAATCTTCATTCCTTAAATCGCTTTTTATAGGGTTTCTCCCCGCTTTTTATAACTATTTTCATTCTGCCTCCGTTGCGGCGCGGCTTCACTTTCTCTTTCTGAGGGAAGAGACGAAGAGGAAAAGATTTTATTTATTAGAACGGAATAATGTTCCTAGTTCTTCATCTCCACCCCCTTCCCGGTCTATTTCTTCATTTCGTAGTAAATCAGTTTGAAATTTTATGCTTTCCAATATCTCTTTAAGCTTGGCTGTTGTGCGTGAAATGCAGCAAATGAATCAAACGCTGTGCATCGTAAATAGAGAATTTACTCTTTCGCCCAAATGAAGACTTCTTCGGAATTGCACCATGGCAAAGATTAAATAAAAAGAAGATTAGCGATCTATCTTCAAAAATATTCCAAACTATTTTTAATCTAATTTCATTTTTATTTTATCTTCACTTGTTCCCTTCTTGCGACTCAGCGTAGCCATAATGAGAAAAACGCTTCCCTCGAAGGAATCGCTTTTTTTTTGTATTAATTTTTCATGAAATAGCAGTCACGGTATAATCACGCTAACTGCCAATAATGAAAAGAAATCACTTACATTGATTAAAATTAAATGCAGCTAGGGCAGTTCTACGAAAAAGGTGTCTTTTCTCCTAAGGGCTACTTTTTTTTTTTTTTTTACAGTGCTGGGAGAGCTGTGGTGTTCATCTATAATTCTATTTAATTTGCTGAAAGTAGTCTTAAGTGTTTTATGGAGCTCTTAGGAGAATGTAGTAATAGAAAGAGACAGACCTAGTCTATCGACTCGTTCCTTAAGCTCATTTTAGTCTTGTAAAACTGGTCTTGTTTTTTTTTTAAAGCTTGCCATTTAAAGCAGCCATATCAAATATAAAATTAGCAGTTTATTCAAACAAACTGTTTTCAATATCAAATGTTTTCATTTGTGGAATAGCCTTTGAATGGTAAATATACGAATAAATATCAAGCGTTCAGAGTACTCCAGCAGTTATTTATATAAATAATATAACAAATTTACATAAGGAAATATACTGTTATTGGTATACATATATTGAGGAAGAGAAGAAAAGCTTTTCATGGAACATTTATATATTTTTCTTAACAGTATCAGATTTAAAATCATGACTCATTTTTATCATTAACCATTTTGGAATTTTAATATTGTTTGTAATTTTTAAAATCAATTTCCGGTAAAGACCACCGGTATTATTTCCGATTCCCCCATCACATAGAAAATCAAATAAACAGGAAATTTGTTGTTTTCCTTTAAAGCTTCCTGCATTGATTAGAATTTTCATTAGGAATATACATACTTTTATACAGAAAGCAAATAACAAAATTTGTTCTCTTAATTACACAGCCGCGACAATTTAATCAATAAAATATGAACAGTTGAGACGCAGTGAGATTATAATTTTCTATTTGAAGTCGTAGAGTATATTTATAATTGTATAATTTGAAATATACATTTTCAAAAATGTGACTCTAATCTTAAACTGACCAGTAATTCTTGAGAGAGTAAGGTTAAGTCAATATTTCATTTGACTATTTACCATTGACCACATTAATTTTAACATTCATTATTGTTTGTTTAATTTTTTTGTTTAATTTTTTTTCGATATTTCCTGTAAGAGGATGTTTCATCCGCAGAAATTTGGAAAGTGCGACTTCACGATCGCAGGGCTCGGCTCTTTAACGTGGCTCTCTTCTCCCATAAAAGCATAGTATCATCGGGATTTTGTTTCTGACGGTGTAACTTTCATACCATTAAATTCAAATTCAAATTTATAGGTTGTGTCTGAATAGTTTCATGCGGTATATAGCTTTGCATCATTGTCATCTATGGCGAATAGCTCGACAATATCATCGAAAGGAATTTAGATCTCTTAAAACGAAACCTCAGCTCTAAAAACCTACGCAATCACGCATTAGAGAAATTCTAAGAAGTTCATTATTTTAACTGGAAAAAAATTGTCATTGGACGGATTCAAATCGATTTATACATTTAGTAGAAATTGTGATTAGCAAACGATTAGCGCTCGTCATTCACTTAATCATTTATATTAATACATTCACGGTTTGTTACATTTTGAACAGGGATAGCGCGATAATTTAGAAGAATGAAACAGAATAACTCAATATTAATTTGTACTCATCCTTCCGGTATGTTGAAGCAATTTTAAATATTACGAATAAAGGTCTCGAGTTAAAAAAAAATGACTTTGGAGGACTCTGATCATCGTTTCATGAACAAATTGAATTCTACAGAAAAAATAACAAATTACCATAAGTATTGTGGATGCCAGTTCCTTAAACACAAACTAGTTCTGCTTCTCCACAAAGATTTAATCAAGAAAAACAATCCTGTTATTTTTACAGGACAAATAACATTTTTGGGATGTATAAATTATAAAGCTACTAAATTTATCTAAAATAGTAAAATAGTAAATCAGCTTTTTGTAAAATTTACAAATAAGTTCTCTGAATTGAAATTTCTGAAAACAGGTGTTCCTAATATTTCGTAGAAGATAATATCTTATCTGGACATATAATCGATAGAATTATGCGATGGAAAGAGCATAACAGAGTTTTTTTTTTAATATTGATCCACAATCTATTTGTTTGACATCAAGAATTTAATTTATTTAGTTGGGTTGATAGATATCTGCAGCCATTTACATTATTAATAATCCTATGTTGTTCTGTATAGTATAATAGTTGCATTAAGGAAGTTTCAACAGAATTGCTAATGATTGAATGCAGAGAGAAGTCTCTGTAGTAGAAATTCAAAGGGAGAAACCTGACGATCCAAGATCTTGGTATTTCTGTATACTTTAATCCTGATGTTAATATCATAACAACGTGGCATTCTCGAATAGCTGGCACTCCTAATAGATTTGGAATATTAGTTCTTCATTTGAATTCTTTAAAGCCCTCTTGAATTCTAAAATATGCCAACAAAATCTTGACATCAAAATTTCACATCTACAAAATAAGGCAAAAGAATAAATAAATTTAAAGCATAAAAGGATTCATTCACGGTAGACATAAACTTTCATATTACGGACTTTGCTGTTCAGTCTTTCAAGAAACTGGTTTTCTCCGTTATCTCTCTGAATATCATATTAGCCTTAAATATTCATTGATTTTTAAGCGTAATAATAAACTTATCATGTGATCTAAAATTCTACGATATGCAATTTAATTCTGCAATTTTAATAAACTCATGAAATATTATCGAAAATTTTTATTATAATGTCAAAATTTTATGATATCTGATATAATTCAGCCTTTAATAAATTCATCTTATTCAATTTATCACCTCATTAAATGGGAACTAGCCTATAGGGAGCATATCAAGTTCTAACTCACTTGAAACGTACGTGAGATTTTGTTTGCTATATAATAAAATTTTTCATATTCTATTTCAGGTAAGATTTGGATGAAATAGATATTAATTTCGTATAATATTATATAGTTTACATTAATAATAACAAAATGAATTTTCTCGTTGCTTTGTATATGAAACTTTAAGAAATCGATAGATTTACGAAAAGTTTATTATGGGGATGGGGAGATATTAAATTTTTATGCTTATAGCAGATAGATAAGCGTGCGTCTTATTTAATTTAAATCGACGGCTGCAATTTCAACTTCATTTTTATTCTGAGCTGGTTTAAAGTATAAAGAGTGAGAAGAGGAAAGAATGTTATGAAATAGTAGCACCTCCCCCCTCTCCCGAAAAAAAGCACTGGAAGGTGGCGTCCTCCTGCGCCGAATATTATTCAACAGATGGCCTGGACGGACATGGGGATCACGTAGGCGGTTTCGTATGGACCCAGCGCAGGTGCTTCGAGCCAATGAGAGAAGAGCTTAGTCGAGTCTGGCGTCAGAAACCCTCATGCCCTACTGATCCATGCAGATAAGTCGAAGCTCGGCTTTCGCTGGAAGAGAAAGTGAATGCCGACGGAAAGTGATTTTCCTTCTGTAGCCTTTTGATGGCCACGTGCATGAGAGATCACCTCAGAGGATCATGAAGAGCACCGGCCTTGCCTTCTAATCCCACCATCACGCACGCACTCGCAGCATCGCCTCACTCAAGCGACTTTCCCTGCACTTAATACTATTTCTCGCCCTGAAATTTTCGTCGTGCAATTTCTAAAACCGCTTCCTGCTCTTAAATCTTTCTTTAGCTTTTATCTCGCTGTTATACTTTCTCACTTTTTCTGTGATAAATGCTAAAAGAATTACTTGCAGTAAAGCATCTCCAGTACTGGTTCTCTCGCTCGATTTCTTTATCGCGTTAAAGGATAATGGATTATAGGATTTGAAATTTTTGTGTTTTTAACCAAGAAAGCCGGAGTTTCGTGTTAATCAATATGCTAATAGTTTTGCAGAATCACGAGAGCAGTATTTATTTATTTATTGCCATCTTGAAGAAGAACAGGAGGATTTCTCAGCATAATTTATGCACATTTTTATTTTACTATTTGCTAATATATTATTTATTATTTTATCAGTTTGCACTTTTTGATACATTGCATGCTTATTTTATTTTCTTCTATTAGTTTTAGAGATTTTTAAAAGACTCTTTTTTTTCTTTCATTTACTGCAATATTAAGAATATACGTTTGCCTCTTTATCATTATTAATTTAATTTTATAATTTTTTCGCCTGTTTTTTGAAATTATAATAAAATTACATTTAATTTGATTAAGATTCGTTGAACTTGTCGAGAACTTACGAAATTCATTTGTCTTTCTTCTTCTTGAAGGCGTGTTTGAAAATGGAAATGAGCCAACATAAAATGTAATCAGCGAATGTTTAGTCCTGATGCTCTTAAAATCATTATTGTTATTTAAATTGGATTTTCCTGAACCATGTTGTCTACTTTATGAAAAATAAAAATGTATGAACCTATATGCTTTCCTCTTAATCAGCGAGGAGCTTCCCTACTTCTTGAATAATAAATGTTAAACGAGAAAACTCATAGTAAATGTGATATGTTATTACAGTTTCAAAAATAATTTGTTTAGTTACAAGAAAGAAATCTGTAAAGCAATATTCTTTAATATGTAGCATATTATGTCCATTCTTTAGGATTAGACTTAATGAATGCAATTTCATGAAGCCTATACGTCTATTTGTGATTTTGCGTAATTGGATTATACTATTATCCTTTAATGTGTACATTTGTAATTTTCAATTTTTATGATATGACTTACAAAGTTTTGAAAATTAAAAGCCTGGTCTCTCATATGTATGTTACTAATTTCATATACTATACAAGATCGATAAATTTCCAAATTTCATTAAAATCGAATGAAGATTAAGACCGCATTTATTAAAAAAAAAAAAGCATCCAAATACAGCATCAAAATAAAATTTGAAAGCCAAGTCCATTTACCACAATTTTGAGGGTATTAATTAGCATGGAATTAGTAACCACGACTTCGTCAGTTTGGGGAAACTCTTCCATTTTGATCATCACATGTTAAGTACCCTTTTTAAAGATAACCAAACTTTTATTTTATCAAGGTAAGCACATTTTCATACTATTTGGCAACAGAGTACTCGGCCAATTTATTTGCGTTTTTAAAGAGAAAACAGAAGCAGCCGGACTAATATGGCTTCTCGTATCCGTTAAAAATAAACTACAGTAAAAATCTCAACATTATTTCAAAAAAAATCATCGAAGACGAATAGAAAAACATTATTACAAGATCCATGTAAAATACAAGATTACCAGCGATCGAATATCCGCAGAAAACATACTCAAGTTTGTTTATGAACGCTACCAGATAACTTATGGCTACAAGGTGAAACTGATCAATCTACGCTGGCTCCAGGCAGGCTCGCTGGTGCTCGTTGTGTAGATCGTGCTCCACACGAGGGCGCCTTATCTCAAGATACACCAAACTGTCTGTTAATATCACAAGAGCGCTAAGATATTTTCGCATTAAGGGCGTCGATACTCTAGCGGCGATTCCGCCTATGAATTTTTTTTTTTACGAAGATATGTGAAGTACACTACGTAAAAACCACCACTCCCTCAAGATGTGAATTGAAAGATCGCATTCGCGCTGTGGTGCAAGCAGGTGATGAGAACGTGTTGCAAAGGACAGAGTTGGATTCACGCATTGATATTTGCAGGAAGGAGAAAATCTGTGATTAGTCTTGTTACCCACCGAGAATTAATCTTGGACAGTACCAGTATTTGAAAGTACGTCTTGTTTTGATAATTTTTGGAATATACATAACAATTTGAAATGCTTCATATCATTTGAAACACCTTGTACGTATTCAAAAGCAGATAGTAATTGAAAAAACAATTTTCGCAGGTCTTTTTAACAATAAGAGAAAGTAACTTTTAAGTAACCAATAAACCCATGTACCTTTTGAACGAAACCTAAATCTTATAAGTTCGCCCATTTCCTAATAGTGTTTTTGTTCTATTTATTAACAATGACGTGTATATACGAGCTACTAGGTCATTTAAAAATTCTTCGTATTTTCGTATTGCACTTAGATACCATATAAAGACAATCAGTTTATTCATCAAAATAATCCCCTCACAGTTTCTAACGGATGGTTAATATGTTAATGCCATGTCACAGGTAGAAACCTCTGGTTTTGGAGGTGAAAAAGTCTTGCAACTCTATTTCGAGGGCACGACGATTTTATGCAATCTTGTGTGCATATGAATATCCAATGATCAAAACTGATGAAATGTCAGATGAACACGGAATGAGGCATAGCTTCCCACTTTAGTTGCATAATCTTTGAACAGGTCATTAAAGCTGTGTGCGGCCTTGCATTGTCCTGTGCAGCAGTAGAGGGCCTTTGCAATTTACCAATCCAGGTTGCTCTTACAGGAGTTTCTGATGAGCCCGTTGGGGTTTATGTTGTACATATGTGCTGGATAGTTTCTAACACCTCAATTTGCAGTATTCTTACTTTTGTCCAGAAAACAGTCATCAATATTTTTTGAGGGTTTTCCTGGTGGTAGGAGCGATAAATGTTTTTGTATAAGACTCATTTTTTATCGCATTGCACTTTATTCGCTGGTGATAGAGCATGGGGGAATTTTTTAACAAATACAGTCTTTTTACTTTTTCTGTAGGCGAATATGGTTATGACAGGTTTGGCGTGGATTAGCATCACAATCAACAACAGGCAATCATATAGAGCGAGGTATTTTTCGAGGGATTCACCTCAATCTCGGAATTTCGAAAACCGAAACTGAGCTTTTCTTGTTGACAAGGATCTTGTCCATACGCTTGACGTACATTTCGGCATGCCTCGGTTGCATTGTGTGACCCAGTTTTAATTCAAAAAGCAATCCTGCTCGAATTTTGACTCTAGTACTCATCATTGCAGACTCATTTACCGTTTGTTACTTCGATAAAATAATTTATTTAATAATTCCTCGAATAGGACAGAACCACTTCAGACGCTATTCATTGTCAAAGACCAGGGTGCAGAAATACGTAAGAACTTTTTAAATGACATGATATATTGAAGCATACCGCATGAAGTATTTAACGCATACAACTTACGGTAATTGCTGTTAGTAATAAACAATACTATACTCTACCTAACGAAAGAAGTACTATGTGTATCCAATTAAATTACCGATTTCAATTGTTTAACAAATTTCTCCCCTCCTTCTTTAATGAAATTTAAAATATCAGATTTAAACATTTCCGTTGGTATGGTGCCAGAACGAATGAAAACCATCTTCACTTGCACCAATCATTTTCGTAAATCATCTTCAATATTTAGAAAACAACAGAATATTCTTAAAAGAGACGGACTCAAAGATAGAACCGGTGGGTCTGTTGTGAAATCAAATCTTGGTCGATAGCCACTAGAATTTTCTGTAAGTTTGTTTCTAACAAAAGAGAAAATAAGCCTCGGAAGCTTCCAAATGGTGAGATTACACTCGGTAACTAAATGTAGAAATTATTGAAGGGAAAGGTGTCGTAAAAATCTTTGTAAAATTCTGATTTCTTGAAATAGCATGTCGTAAAAATTTTGATTAGATTTTGCTATTAGGATTGCCACAGTTTTTACCACGTTCATTAATATTACTAAGGGTGTAAAAGTTAATGATACTTCTACAATACCAACGAATGATGTAAGCATGTCACCATATGGCGTTCGAAATTTTAATGGCACTCAAGTCTGCCTCCCTTCAAAAAACAAACCCGGAACCTCGTTTTATTAGCAGTTGAGTCAACATTATCGTCCTCTTTTAGCCAGATAATTGAACTAGCTGTGAGATTTATAGAGCATCAGCAGAATAGTAAGGTATTAAAACGTGAACTTAGTCGAAAGTTTTGTTTCATACTTGGAAGGCAATTAAAAATATTTGTGGAAAAATTTGCACTTAAGCGCTTTTTAATTGAAACAGAATTTCTCAGTAAATATTTATGAGGTTAAATGGTTACAAAGCTTGTAACCTTACTTTTACTTAGCCGGCCAGGTGGCCGAGAGGGCTAGGGCGTAGGCTTTCTAGTTCTCGAACCCGCCTGGTCGTGGGTTCGAATCCCGCTGTGGGCATGGATGTTTGTGTTTGTTCCGGGCTGTGTACAGATATAACTTGTGTAAAAGGCGCAAAATGACCTTAGTAGTCGACGCCAAAAATTCTAATAAACCAAACCAAACCTACTTTTACTTAATTTAATGAACTTTAGATGAAAAACGAAAAGAAAATGTTCCACAATTCTGTCTTGGAACCATGGACAACGAATAGCTAGCACGTTGCCTCTACCAACTGGGCCACCGCGGACAGTCTCTAATGGTCTTTTTATCAAAATTTTAATTGCTATAGCAAACGAAATATTCATTAGCATCACTAATAATATCCGAAATAAAAAGAGGATTCTACCAGCACCTCAGAAAAAAATCCACCGGTCACGTAAGGTGGGTTTTCCGAATTTTTTAGGAACAAGTTTTATGGGTATATTTTGTCGTGTTGCGGCTTCGCAATATCGCATGCCGCTTTGGTACTCGTTTCTTTTGACTAATTACTCTTGTGGGCACTAAACTTACAACTGATGAGCCGAAATTAAAGCTTCATAAATCTTAAGTCTTTGCTTATTAAATAAAATCACTCAAGTTTGCTTCCTTCAGAAATATTTTATCTTGCTACATCGACCAAAGTCAATGCCTTCCACGAGACGAAAACCTTTAAGGTTAGTTACTTTTATGGTAATATTTCAGGTCTATTTAATGAAGTATCTTTTCTCATTTTTTCATACTTTGTTGAATGTTAATGGTGGTTTTCTATAGATAAGAGAAAGTGGGGCAAGTTGAATTTTTCTTTAGTAATAATTATTGGAGGCAGATGACTGGATTTTTCAGGAAGTAATTTATAGATGTACTGTTTAGAAACGCAACATATGTCAGATCAGCGTTTAAACGACCAGGAGAGCTTCGAAATAGCAGCAAGTATAGTTTTTCACATTCTGCTTAAAATATTTTGCTTAGTTATTTAGAATCCTAGCTGGAAGAATTTTCGTTCAACAAAATACTGAAAATATACATTGTAATTGTCGTTTCATCGTGATTCGAATGATATGAAGCGACTTCAGTTATCTCTATTACAAGCATCGTGATGCAGGTGTATAAATATAATGGCAATGAGGGGCAAGTTAACTAATTGTTGATGGGGCAAGCTGGCGATCGAATCAACTTACCCGTACAAGGGCGAATCACCTTAAATTCAGCAATAATAATGTAAGTTGTAATTTCATAATGTGTGTCTGATCTCTAAGCTTGGTTCAACCGAAGTCCAAGGTTCATCAGAGCAGATGGCAATTGATCCGCCACGATCCAGCTCGACATCCACAAGAGAAATGTCATCGGAACATCTGAAAACCCCCGAGGCAAGTGATTGCAACAGCACAATCATCTCGTCCTAGAATTCAGAGGAAGCGGTAGGGAAAACACTCTGAGCTCACCTTGCAAAACTAGGCTCATGATGGCAGCACAAAAAGGAAAAAAACATGAGGACTTAAAATTAAGAAAACTCATTCCGATTCACAAAAAATTTGAAAATGTTCAAGATGTAACGAATTCTATCCTGATCCACCAAAGGTAGATTGGATCATGTGTATGAGTTCCATGAAAGGTGGCACGATAAATGTACAAAATATGTAACAGGTCGTTTTGTGTGCAACATATGCAAACCATAATAATAATAACTCAACAAGCTTGGTATGCCTTACTAAGTCAATGTATTGTTATAAGTATATATTAATAAATGTAATTTCCAACAAGAAGCTTACAATTTTGTACCATTTTGCTATATGCTATCTTGCACCACGTGCATAATCAACTTGCCCCGCAAGTGGGGCAAGTTGCTTTTTTATGATCGTAACAGAAAATTTCATGTTTCACTAATTCATGTGGAGTAAAATGGATAATAAATTTTTTTTAGCATCGTAAGAAACATAGCTAGTATACCTGTTAATATCAAGAAAATCCATATAATAGAAACATTATTAAAAATTGAAATGCCTTAGGTGCGTCGACTTGCCCCATTTACCCTTATACTGTTTTTGTCACATCACATATATAACAAGCTGCAAAAATGAAGCAAAGATCCCGTAGCAGTATTATTATTATCTTCATGCACACAAAGCATTCCATATATTTTTGAAAAAGGAAGCATAGTGATCAAATGAAATTAAATGCTTTAAAGTATTATTTTTTCTATGCACCTTTGAAGAATATACAAAATAAAGAATTTTGAAATTAATTTACTTTCTTTAGCAACGGGAATAATGAGTAATTAAATATTAAATACCGGATAAAAATAATAGGAAAACTTTTAAATATCGTTAAAAAATTATTTAGATCTTATAACATTTCTAATTAATTCATTTAATATTCATACTTAAAATGCACTTTAAGAGTCTACTAGTGTTAGTTGACGAGTTATTTACGAGTAATAACATAATAAAAAATAAGGAAAATGATCACAGGAGAAGATGGAAAGAATCAAGTTACAAAGGCTGAGGATTGGAAATATCGCGTGTACTGAAGGCCAAAGCTTCATGACATTATAATAGACCAGACTGGATTTGTCCGAGTCAGTTGACAGCCATTGATCAAGCAATAAAGTCTCCAACGATCATGGAGCAAGTAAGAAAGAAAAAAAAAGTAAAAGAGAGGGAGAAAGAAAATGAGAAGAGGTTCAGAATAAAGAGGAAAATAAATTGAATAGATAAAAGAAAGAGAGACCCCTATAGAAGTCAAACGATCAACTCATTAACTCATATTTATCTGGATTTCGATTTTCAAATTGTAGTTACTCTCCGGTTTTATTTTCATCTCAGTGGTCGTTCGGTTCCAGACGCTCGTGGTTTCCATTCAATGAGATGAATTTCAGGGCAAGATGCATGTGAAACTGATTTCCAATCTATGGGATACGAGTTTAATTTTGTTATTGGAATACGACCTCTTGTCTCTTCCCCCTCCTTTCCTCCTTCAGTTGATTAGATCTGCGTTCGTCTCCACTTGACTTCAAATCATTATGACAAAGAAAAGAAATTCGATCAAAACAACCATTTCTTGAAGAAAAAAAAATTCATTTTTTCCAACTCTTTTTCCTTGCTAATAATAGCGAAATGAAAACAAACCAAATGCTATCAAATTAAACTAATATTAATGAAAAGAAGGAATTTCAAAAGACAGAGAGGAATTAGCTTTTTATATAATTCCTCCGATGCTTATTTATAGAATTTTCATTTTAAAATGAAATAAGAGTTTATTCAACGTCTATAAAATGAACAGACAGAGTGGTTCAATATTGCTTTTATTTTTATAGATCGTAACTATACAGAACTATAAATTAGGTCATAACAGGCATACTGTATTATTCTATAGCTTGACAGTCAGATCGTGGAACTTTTTATTATCTAGTTCTATCTGTTTTTAACTCATAACTATATCATTGAATTTGAATAACTTGTTCAATATCGTAAGGCAACTTGCATCAAAAATTAGTAAACTGTGTTTTTCAAGATCTACCATGCGAAATAATATGGGATCTAGATTAAATAAAACTGCACTGTTTGTTTCTGGCGGATTTTTTTTCTATTTTAACGATTTTTTTTTCACCCGAAATGAACAGAATGAATTCAAAGTTGATAATTTGGTTCGCGTATTAATTTTTTTTCTTTCTTTTCCAGACCAGCAAAACTTTTTTCTCTAAAAAAATATAGTTTTCTCGTATCATTCAGTGTGCATTTTTGCCACTTCATCAATTCGGAAATTATTCAAAAAAATTTGTTGCTTTGCAGAATCGATTTCCACAATATTGCTTGTAGCATCATCTTCTTTCTATTAAGTGACTTTCACATTTTTAATAATGATAGAGAGTATAAGCCTTAATTCTAAAATTATCTTATAGAAGGCAAAGGATAGAAACTTAGGTATAGAAAATAAAACAGTATTTATTTATTTATGCATTAGAATAAGAAGTTATAGAAAATAGGGATTAGAAATACAGGGTGATTACAAAAGAACTTCACACTTTTAAAAATTTATTACATCAAAGCTATTCAGAATATAGACACACCACATACGGATTCTTAAAGAAAAACTCTGGAAGTTTATTGTGACACAGTTAAAAATGTTCAATATGCCCCCCTGTAGTCGAATTCGTCCCAAATCCGCATTAACATGTGTCCATCAATCCCACGTATCGCTACCGTAATGCGTTCTTCAGCTCGTGTAGGTCACGGGGAAGGGGTAGAGTGAAGACCTTGTCTTTTATACACCCCCCCCCCCCATAAAAAGAAATCACAGCGGTGGATTGGTCGAGCAAACAATAACCTGGAACTTGCAAAGTGGCCACCGCGGAGCCCCGACCTCACACCTTGTGATTTCTTTTTATGGGGGTGTAAAGGACAAGGTCGTCACCCTACCCCTTCCCCGTGACCTAGACGAGCTGAAAGAACGCATTACGGTAGCGATACGTGGGATTGATGGACACATGTTAATGCGGGTTTGGGACGAATTCGACTATAGGGGGGCATATTGAACATCTGTAACTGTGTCACAATAAACTTCAAGAGTTTTTCTTTAAGAATCCGTATGTGGTGTCTCTATATTCTGAATAGCTTTGATGTAATAAATTTTTAAAAGTGTTAAGTTCTTTTGTAATCACCCTGTATAAAAATGATGCTAAGTTGTAGGTATTTAAAATCGTTTAAATGAAAAGTTATCATGTTTTCCTAATTGCTTGAAAGCTATGAAAACTACAGAAAACAAAGTTCTATTACTTTAAATTAAAGAAATTCCGTCAGTGTACTGACTAATCTCAAAATTTAAACTTAGTTAAAGAATTAATCAAAATTTTATATAGTACTTTCTTCTAACCTATAGGCTGGAATTTAGATAAAGGATAGAAACAAAATTGGTGAAAATTGTATGCGTCATCTAGTTTCAACTTATAGGTGGGGAAACTTTATAAGTTGTAATCAAAGTTAATATAAAGTTGATAAATTGTTTGATCAAGTTATATAATTTAAGATTTCCTTCTTCGTATCTTTTAAATTTAACATGATTGTCAAGGTCGAATATATAAAAGAGTCGTCAAAGATCCAGGAAGTACGTTCTATCGGCTTTTCAAATTTGTTAATTGAAATTTCAAATTAATATTTTAACGTCTTGGCAAAAGATATGATTATTCAAAAGCACTGAAAGCAGATAAGAACTCGTAAAAAATATGATAGGCACATAATTCTGGAGATTAATTAGAAATTTCAGAATAATAAAAACGAATTAAGAATTTAGTTGCTATTCTAAAGGAAACTTTCCATATTTTTGCTTATTTCATGCTAAGCTTTATTTTGTTCTTGAACTTGCATATACTTTGAAATTAATTTCGTGGTGTTTAACCTACTGTAGACATTTTAGAAAATTTCTCGATTTCCATCTTTTCACGGTTTATTCTATCACTATCAAAGTTTAAAAGGGACGTTGCGCACTCTTGAGAGAAGCTTTAAGGCTGTATATCAAACTGCTAGGAGAGCCAAAAACCCAAAGGGAAAATGCGAACATTCCCCTAGAACAATATCGCAAATAGAACTGCAACACTAAACTATGACATTACAATGTGGCGCCATCTGATATGTGACTAAAGATATTTACAATCTATCACAAGTGTTTGTGTCAGATGGCGCCACTGATTTCGTGTGGATAAATAGAAAGGAAAATACAGTTTATTGTATTTCATTAGGAAAATCAAATTATTCATTATTTATTCATTGTAGATATACTGTTTCACAAAATATGATGTAGCATTTATAAATCAGATAAAATGAAACATTTTAGTTATTGTATTTAAAACAATATTAGCCTGGTAAAAGGTTTTTGATAATTCATATATTGGCAATTGTAATTATTCTTAAAGAAAAAAATACAACGTATCAATAGAAAAACTGAAAAGAAAGAATAGGTTCCACAACAATAATCCTTACAGGTCCCGGTTTACTCCGGAAAAGTATTATAGAAGTCATAACCGCTTCAAGTATATCCGCGTGTTTGTGTGCGTGTGAAAGAAAGATTGTTTGTAGAGAGAAAGGAGGTCCACTAGAGTAATGAAAGTCACAATTGCGATTTACATTAATGAAATTGATTATTTGAACACAAAATGGCGCAATAGATGTCCTTGACGCAAAATAAATCTCGGATACACTTTAAAATGTATTTACCAGATGCAAAAAAATACCTATATTTTTGGGTGGTCCAAAAGTCTCAGTGCAGTCGTTTATTTCTAAAACCGACAAGAAACTTCATTTTCATGTGGTTTACGAAAAGATGGCGAAATTGACCGCCATCTTGAAAACCGTTATATTATACTCTGAACTATAGTGGCTAGAAGAATAGTGTGGCAGCGAGCGTTCAAATCTGATTCCTCGAATGATGATGCCGCCAGATGGCAGTTACATCAATATAGTAGCTAAACATCCAGAGCTTTACATCAATAAGGCTCCATTAATTTCTTTGTAAAATTTTTAAATTAGATTTATTATTTCATTTTTATTCCAGAACATTAAATAATATACCATTTTAATACTATTTCGACCTTCCCCCCTTTTTGTTTTTAATTTAGAGATGATTTTGCAGTATTTTTTAATTTCAAATGATTTTATTCTTTTTCAGTTATCATATAGTGAAATACACGACCGTTTCACACTGAGTTATTTTCTTTAGATAAGTTTTTTGATTTCTTCATCTGATTTTAGTTTTGCAATAAAATAGCAGCCCTTCCCTTCTTATTGTTGCATTCTAAAATTTCAAGAACCACTTTTCTGTCTATATTTCTCATTTATTTTTTTCTTTATGTAAAATCTAAGAAATTCAGAATAATTTTTAAAAAGTCCTTATTTTTAAATAACGAAATGCAATCAAAACAGCTTTAAATACAAATTTATTATATATCTTCCTTTTTTTAAAAATAATAAGAATTTTTTTTTCAAAACTATTAACCTAAAATATCTGATATTTAATATGTTATCATCACATAAAAAGGTAATTTGGTTGTTATTCATGTGATAAATGAATTTTATATGAAAAAAGATATTCTCTTTGTATATCTATATATTTTTCAATATTGTGCATTCCACATATGAGAACTTCCGAGTTACAGGGGCGAACGCCTCATCTCTTGAATTTTTTCTCCTGAAACATCTGTGAAAATTCATTTTTTATCATTTGTACGGTAGCCAGTTGTGTACAGCATTATAATATTATTAGATTTTATGTTGATATTTTATTAGACTTAATTTAGCAGATCTATGTTTAATGATTAATTACTCAAAATGTAATTTCTCTGGCTCAGAAGGGCTCATATTCCATACTTTATCTTATTAGGGATGGATACCTTCATCCATCTCTGATCTTATATTTTAACTTAATAAAGCGGCAGATATTTTTCATTTATTTTAACGTTAAAGAGTATTCTCAAGTTCTGTGGAAGACAATTATCTGAAATATACAAAATTTTTATAAATAAACTTAAGTCATCCGAAATATAGCTGAAAAAACCCTCCTTCATCCTAAGATTTCCATATCATCTCCCAGGTAACTCGCATCTATGTCGATTGCAGCGCCACCGCTACTATCATCAAATCTGGAATCAACCACGTAGCATTGCGAGTAGTAGCCGTTGCCACACTATTCTTCTAGCCACTATACTCTGAACAACGCATTCCAAAGAAAGGAATGAATGCGCAACATGAAGTAGCGCCGACGTCTATCGTTAGTTTAATTTTTTTTTGTGGCTCAAAAACGACTTAAAAGACAAAAAATTATATGGAAATAAAAAACGAGCGATAATAAAATGCCTAAAAACTGGAATTTAGTCTGTCCTGTAATTTTAATCGGAATTCGGCCAAGATGTCTGAATCGAAAGCAGTTCGAGCACAAGATGGCTGAAGCTATGGCCGAAATCAGCTTGAGCGCGACGAACACAGGCTCTTTTCATGCTAGTAATATATTTTCCGCAAGACAAATATTATATTTTAGTTTTATTATAACAGTATCTTTTAAAGAATTAACTAATATTCAAAATTATTGTAATTTTTATATAAATAAACACTGAATAAAGAAATAATTTCGTAAACTTTAAAATTTCAACAATTGATAAATAGAAAAAAAGTAAATCAAGGAAACACTAAAATGACATGTTTAATAAAATTTCAAAATGAAGTTAAAGTGTCGTTTATTGATTTCGTTTTTATATTTATTCAATTAATTCATTTTAATATATTATTGTAATAAATGAAAAAAAAAACAATTGTAAGTATTGTTTTTAAAAATCAACTGAAATAAATTAAACAATTTTTGTTATTGACTCTAAATGAAGATTTAAAAAAATTATAATAAAAAAAAATCAACTCTAGGGACGAGCCTAACCAGTTTAAAATAAAAGTATTATAATTAATTTATTATCTACAAAACACAATCTACAACTTTATTTTTTTATTGCTTATTTTAAATTTAATTACAAAAATAAAATCAATTCATTTTCAGAATAACTGAAATGCTTAATTCTATTAAAAACAGACACACATGGCGCTTCAACATTTGCTTATATCGCGAGATTGTTGCTAAGCAACGAAACTACTTTCGTATTACTAAACACGGTGATGTGCCTGACCAATAGGAGTTAGGCCAAACTTGGGGTCGGTCGGAGTATAGTTGGAGGAAAGCGGGTCTTGCGGCATATCAACCAACACTTGTTGGATTTGGCATATCTGTCAGGGTTTTATAGATATCGTCACTGGCTACACAGTATGTTCAAAGTGCTCTCCCACTTTTTGCATCCCACTCCAGGTGCTTATTCCAGTAACGACTTCCACCGTTTCTCTTGTTTCTTTGAATTTGGACAGGAAACAAGAGAAATTGGCGATCTGTTACTGGTATTAAGAGAAATTGGCGGTCTGTTTGGGTATGATTGAAATCATTGACTGTTTCTTTTCTCAGAGAACAGGATCATCTCAATTTGCCCATGTTTTATTAGTGCTATCTTCAATGTTCAGTCGCTCTCAACATAATTACAAGCGTTTCAATTTCAATTTTAAATTTCCATCAAACTTTCAGCGAACATATCTTTCAAATTTCTGATATAATTCTCTTGTTGCCTGATGGGAAAACACGTACAGAGTGGTCCAAAAGTTTCGCACATCGAAATAATAATAAAAACCAGACAAAATTAAATAATACTATTTGATACAGTATTTATTTTTTAATTTTAATCCAATACGTCGATCCAGGGCCTGTATGGTCTGAGGCCGACGAGATGGGTCCCTGGATGAGCCTGGATTAACGACTGCTGTATGATGGTCCCAGTAGTCGGGGGGGGGGGGGGGAAAAACATGATCTACTGATGGACGGCCATCCAGTGACTAGCCGTGCCTGATGTTACTTAACTTCACAGAAGTTGTGTTTCAGTGAAAGCCCATCAGGCCTCTCCCCTGGCATAAAAGTTTCAAAGTAGCCGATGAAACTTTTCAACTATTAGACTATTTACAGACAATCGAATTTGAATGTGCGCGACTTTTGGATCACCCTATACTTTCCATTTGAAAAAATCGACTTCCATTCGAAATGGCGAATTTTAAAATGGTCAAATTCGCCAATTACTTCAAAATGTAGCTCCACATAAGAATCTCACATTGGTAATTCAGATGTTCAATTTTCCTGTCTGCTTTGGACTAAAATTTTGTACTGCGACTTTTGGACCACCTTGTACGTGTGGATAATCAACAATAATGCAGTTCAATTTAGACGCATATTTTAATGTTCATATATTACACATAAGATATACAATGGTTGTTTAAGATATAAAACAGTTGCCAAAACTGGAGCAAATCTATTTATTAAAAGAAAGCTGCATGGGCATTTCTTCTTTCAATGATAAGGTTAATTGTTCTAACGCGTTGCCATCTCTTATATATCTGTTGCAAAAACTACTAATTTGTATTGCTTAGCAAATCATAATTGATTTGTTTCATCATTAGTTAATCGTCGCAGTGTTTCCTTAACTATTCAAAATATTTTATTGTAAATCCCAAATAAAATAGTACACAGATTGGCCAGTTTATTAGGAACACCCATGACTATGCAAATCCGTTGGCATAGCAATTACTATCCGTTGTATATCAGTTGGTCACGTGACAGTCGGTACCAATTTAAAGCGAGAACACACATGTCAACTGCAAGTGGTTTGATGGTTTGATCCTTCACCCATGGGGAAAACAAAGGATCTGAGCGACTTCGAGCGCGAGACGATAGTTGGTATCCGGCGAGGTGGACTGATTATTTCCGAAACCTCACGTCTTCTAGGCTTTTCCAGAACAACCATTTTAAGGGTTTACCAGGACTGGTTAAACAACCAAAAGACAACCAGCCTGTGGTCGCAAACGACTCGTCGATCCAAGGGGTGAGCATAGGATGGGAATGCTTGTTCATGCGGATAGAACCGTTACGATTCATCACCTAACCGTGGAGTACAACACTGGACCGCAGAATAACATCTCTGAACGCACTACAAGCCGACGGCCAGTCCGGGTGCTTTTGATTTCCACCCAAAACCGCAAAAACGTCTCCAATTAGCCCGTGATCACCAACGCTGGACCGTCAACGACTGGAAGAAGATCTGCTGGTCGGATGAATCCCGTTTCCTATTGCACCATGCAGATGGCCGACGCAGAATTTGGAGACAACAGTACGATGAACTCCTCCCATCTGGTTTCCAGTGTTCAGGCTGGTGGAGGCTCTGTAATGGTCTAGGGAATGTTTTCCTAGCATATTCTAGGTTCACTGATACCAGTACATTGTTGCTGATTACGTTCATCCCTTCATGGCTACTGTTTCCCCCATCGGAAGGATACTTCCAGCAGGACAATGCACCGTGTCACAAGGCTCGTATCGTCATCGAATGGTTCCAGGAGCACAATAATGAATTTAACATACTCCTCTGGCCACCACAGTCTCCGGATTTGAACCCAATCGAACATCTTTGGGATGAGCTGGAACGGGTTATTCGAGACATGAATCCACCACCATCCAATAAGCCTCAACTGGAAGCAGCTGTTGCATCCGCGTGGACAAACATCACGGAACAATGCTTTCAGCGGCTAACTGAATCCATGCCACGGCGAATTCGTGCTGTTACAGCTGCCAGGGATGGCGCAACGCAGTATCAGGGAGGGTGTTCCTAATAAACTGGCCACTCAGTGTATATACTGTATTAAAGCTCTCATCATGCTGTTAATAAAATTATCTTCCATGTCTCTTAAATTACAAAATAGAATTGGTTCGTAATTTTTTTTTCTTTAGCATTTCTGAAAATTATTTTGATTATTTTCAAATCTAATGACATATGATGCACGAAAATAGACCCACTGTAGTCTGAAAACCAAAGTAACATTACTTCATCCACCCAATGGATATCTACTCGATTCAACTTCTCGTGATGAAATTCTCTTACATTTACATCATTTCTTCGATTATTTCCTGTTATGGGGAGGCCGTGGCCTGGTGGGCTTCCACTGAACACAAGTTCTGTGAAGTTAAGCAACATCAGGCACGGCTAGTCACTAGATGGGCGACCTTCAGTGAGAAACGATCTTCGCCCCCCCCCCCCCAGCTGCTACGACCATCTTACAGCAGTTGTTAATCCAGGTCCATCCAGGGACCCAACTCGTCGGCCTCTGGCCATACAGGCCCTGGATGGACGTATTGGATACAATCAATATAATAATAATATTGGTTGTCAGCATTATTGGTAACAAGTTTGAGAAAATAAGATTCCCTTGGACCTAGAAACCATTATAACTTCGCGGATGAAGTAACTCTACGGTAGACTGAGAATTTTCGATTGACTGCGAAAGCGTGTCAATGCGGTAATTCATTTCTGCATTCATTAAATATTTTGATCTGTTTGTAGACATTCGTTCGGTTTATAGAGCTTATCCGATATCGAATAAATGTAACAATTCGTCAGTAAATGTTCGCCTAAAGTCTCAGTATTTAAAAATAAAGACCCTGTATTTAAAAATGTTGCCAAATATCGATCTTAGAATTCGCAAAATACGGTTTTGCTAAGTCAAAAGAGTTTGGCTTTTCTTACAGATCTGTCTTTATCGAGCTAAATACAGGGATGATTCGACAATCATGCACATTATTCACCCCAACCAAGTTTGTCGTACCTTCATTCACCTCCTTGTTAAATTCTCATTGTTTTCTGTGTGTAATATTTATTTTCATTACGATTTCTTAAGGTGAACCTTTTGCGTTGAAATTTCACTTTAACAAACCGCGCGGTGATAATGTTGGCTTTGTAAATAAACCTCTTAGCTGACCTGATTAAACCTTTCCATAAAAACTGGAAAGATTTCTCAAACAACATGTTTAAATTTCTTTCTTCCTCTGAACTCTCCCTTTTCTTGTTACTGTAAAATAGTAGATGACAGCTAGCTAGCCCATCGCATTCTTTACTCTTCTTAAGTCCAAGAAAGATTCTATAAGAGGTTGTAGTGACTGCAGATGTTTTAACTTAATGCCTGGCTGTTTCTTGCCCCTATTTACGAGGATCGCGGAAGGAAAACTAATTTCGGTACATGGACTATCAAGGTGCAGATGATAGAGGGCAGTACTTCATGATACTGATAGCCTTAGGCTTCAGTTCAAATTTCCATTTTATTAAATATACCAATTAAAAATAATTTAGTTATTGAAAGTTTCAATAATAGAAAATCGGAATGAAGGATTTTAAAGTTCTCAAAATGCAATTGCACGTTCAAAAAGTTTAAAATTAAGTTCACTGTTTTGGAAAGGTAATAATGGTATGAGGTGCTTTTTAATGCACGTATATTAAAATGTAACATCTTTAGTAAATATTACAAATGTTTTAAAATTCTTTGTATCATACATTCACTTAACTTACTCTCGTAATAATACAAGTAGTTGTCCTATATCCTTAGCGTTGTTTTGTGATGGACAAATAAATTTACTTTCATGTATCCAAGTTAAGCCTAAAAAAAAAAAAAAGGCTAAGCCTCATGATTTTTCTCAAACAAGAAAATCAAAGTAAATGAACGTCTCGATGAAATAGTGAATTTAACATATCAGCGATTTCTGAACGCTTGTCACGTCTCTTTGAAATCCGCTTTTAATTTTAAACTAAGTTCGTGTAAGTTTCTTATGCCTAAGTGGTGGCAAGAACCGAGCTTGAGTCTTGCCTTAATTAAATGCAAGCCAGAGTCTACGGGTATCGAAGATGGAATGATTTAATTGAAGACTGGGGCCAGTTCTCCATGCGAACACACTAATCTCGGAATAATTAGAGTTCTCCAGCGAAAAGTCAATCGAGGTTGCCGTAGCGCCAGAAAATTAAACTCCCCCGTGATTTATTCGGTTTCGATCGTAATCGAACGGAAAAGTTCGCGAACAAGAGCTTCGCTCGTGTTTGTATTTTTTCCTGACATTTTTTTCTCAAAATAAAAAGCTTCTTAGAAAAAGATGGTTAAAAACATTACAAATCAATTGCTTCGCGATGTGATTAATCTGTTTTGTCTCTCGAGTAATTCCTTTGCCGCATTCCTATTCTTTCGCATTTCTCTTCATTAGGTTTGCTCTTTAAAATTTCTCTCGTTTTAATACCTTCTTTTGTTTTTTTGTCCTTTTACTTTTGAAGGATAGTGTAAATGACTGAAAGTAAAGGGAAATATTAACAATAGAGTACGTATTAAATGAAATTGAATACACATTTCTCCTAATGCAACACCCATGAATGCGCTAAGGTTTCTGCTATTCATTTCTCAAGTTTACACTTTTATAGTAATAAATGCGCAAATAGACCCATGCCTTTTCAATTCCAATTAAAAGCGAGTTTCTATGATTATGAATGACTTTGTTTATACATTTCGTGCATGCGTTCATTCATAATTATATGTGTTTATTTATTATCAGAAAGTGTGGAATAAATTGGTTAGTTTTCTGTTCAAAGGTTGGGTATTTAGGAGAAAAGGAAATTTCAAGTGGAATGGCAACTACTCTAAACTTTAGGCAATCTGAATAGGAGTCAAAGTGATCATGTTGAGATCAGTAACAAATGAATGATTTGAAAACTATTCAACTGAAGAGATAAACATCTCCGCAAAATAAAAGAAAAATAGTTAATACTAAATCTATTCACAGTCAGAACTTTATGATATTCCTCATATGCAACAGATAAGTGCAGCAGTCTATTCTAGGAGATGGAAACGTGTCTTCCAAAATTTTCTCACAGGAATATTCAATAGACATGTATCCGACATCAAAAATGTAACTAGAAATGTAACAACAATGGGATCTCCTTTTTCCAATTGTGTACTTCGAAATCCGTACGATTTAAATTTTACTCTTAATGTTTGCTTGAATGTTCCTCGTATACTTTAGAGCTTCTGTCATTGTCGTCTATGACGAATTACTCGACACTCATCGAAAATAATTCTCTTCATCACAAACGCAGTGCCAAAAACGAGTTACCATGTATTACAGGCATTCTTTAGAAACTTTCACTATTTTTAATGAGTAAAAGTCATCATCTGACAGGTTCAAAATCGGTTTATGCTTGAATTTTCAATAGAATTGCTGTTATTTGCCATTCGCAGCAATGATCATTACTCCTTGTTGATGTACTTAATAAAAAATTTCGAAAACCCTATAGAAATCTGGGCTGGTCGGGGAAATTGACTCCTTTCTTCGCCGAACCCACCGGCCTCCATTCATTCCTCCAAGTATCCTGTTTTTGATACCATTAGAGATGCATCTGAATGTGTCATGAATGTAAGTCCCAATTGTGCCAAAGAAATCTGCGACCATGGTTATGTTCCAGGAGACGATTGCGGATAGTCGAGCTGACAGATGTTAAGTGACTGTGGCTCTGATTTTAATGGAAGTAACTGTCCGGTCTTCTCATGTTCATCCGAAGGTTTGCGCTATCCTGAACCTGTTTGCAGGTGAATAATCTTTCTAATTCCCACCGTGCCCAACAGCCATGCATTACAGACACCTCCCATTCCAACTCTGCGCAATTTGGTGGAAAGATCATCTCGTCTCCCGAAGGCCCACTATGCAAACCCTCTCAACTTCGTTAGCTGGAAATTGGGAACGGCGACGACTTCCAGGCATGTTCCTTGATCTTTAGCAGCATTGGACAGTCTAAACAAACGCTGATATTTAGTTTCAAATTCCCTGGCAGGCTCCTTTATACACCTAAAATAAGAACATCTGGTACCCCTGCAATGAAAATGGGTTATTCCACAATCTTGAAAATTTGATCATATGCTAATGATCCAATTCAGTGTATATCTATGTAAAATCACCAATTCGACATCTCTCCTTTTGGGAGTTCATTTTTCAATTACCAGCAGTGCATTTAAAATTATTCAAACTGTAATTGTCAAGCCATAATTAAAAATATTTTGACAAATACATATATTAACGAATGTTATTGCAGTTAAAAAAAAGATAAATTAGGTTAAAGATTGTAATAAATGTTTTGTTAACGGTAAATGCACAGTTTGTAAATAAAGGCAACTACTTTGTAATTACACATTCGTAATCCAGAACAGTCAAACAGTAGAGATCGTTTGAAATTAGAGAGTCAATTAAACTATATCTGCCGGCAATGTTTTAATGCTTCATGGAGAAAAGCATACAGGTTGGTAAAGTCTCTCTTTAGCCACTTAACTGTTTAAGAGATTGGTTTTCCTTTTCAAACAGCGACCAAAGTTGTCAAAGTGCCATCAAAAAAGATTACAATTAAATGGGTTCCGGGAGTACTAATATGTCGAAAAGGGGAGCTTTCACGGACGAGCGGCGAAGATTTATGGACGGGCCGTTTCAAAGGCAACAATAAAAGCGATCTAATGAGCCGTCCGATTGATTTGAGCAGAATAAACCGTTTCAGATCGATAATAGGTCGACATCATCGATTGACATGAACAATTCGATGCCCTGATTTCGTAAAACTTAACTCGGGGATTAGTTATAGATTGATGGGTAAATTGATTGCTTAATTTTAGAGCACTGATTTATAAAAGGGGCTTAACAAGGAAACAGTTTTGGACGCTATTTATTATAAACCCATAACTGAATTTTATGAAAACTTATAACTCTGGAGCTTTACTCCAGCCATATTTTCATTTGCGTTGTGATTTTAATAACAGTGGCGGCCTTTAAACGTTAAAGTTGAAGGTTTTGTGAGGGGAAGTGGATGATCATGAATAACCAAATTACGCGCCTTTAAAAGAGATTACGTATTTTAAAATTATAAAGGCAATATTTATATGCAATTAATTATACAATTTAATCAAGACTCAATTACGCTTTATAACAATATTACTTCTGTTTGAATGTACTTGGCAAATGAGTAATATTTTTTTTTGTATTTTCGACTGCTGCTGAGTATTTGGGATACGTGTTTAAGCAGAAAAACTAGATAATATGTTTATGGCAAACAGTATAATGATTGTTGTGCTAGTATGTGCGACAAGGACATAGTCTATATGTGTTAAGCTCCAAATTGACAAGAGAAAATCCTAAAAACATATTCCGGCATATGTGTGTTCGTGATATATCGTTCAAAAGCACTCGGCAAAGTTTTATATGCTTTAGGATATAAATGAAAAAATTATAGAGCAAAATACATACTTACCACCAAAGTTTTTGTTAGATTTCATTAGACATATAACCTATTGCAAACGCTCTCATGACGAAACTTCCAAAATATTTCGGAAAATATAAAATTGTTTAAATACTGAATAATCCAAAAAAATTAAGATAAGAAAACAATCTTAAGAAGTTGTATAGGGTGAGCCAAAAAAAGAAAGTTACACTATTAAACATTTATTGTGGATAAACTACACTATTAAAATTCTTTTGTGGAAAAGTGGCATCCTTCCTTCATCTATCTTCAGGGAAGTTAAGCAACATCAGGCGCGGTTAGTCACTGGATGAGCGACCATCAGTGAGAAACGATCTTCACCCCCCCCCCCCCCGGCTGCCGCGACCATCTTACAGCAGTCGCTAATCCAAGTCCATCCAGGGACCCAACTCGTCGGCCTCTGGCCATATAAGCCCTGGATGGACGTATTGGATACATTCAATCAATAACAAGATTATGTAAAAAGGGTTTTATCAAACCAAGCTTTTATAATGCTTTATTTAGTGGCAACAATAAACAATAGATACATTTACCTCTCGCCATAACGAAATGTCCAATTGTTACAACAATCAATTCGTAGTAATGAGTTAGTACCATTAGAACACGATCCAATGAACCGATTTGAAATTTTTTTTTTATCATAAATTGTCATCGATTCTGCATAAGTGTGTCAAATTGCAGCTCCCTAGCTTGTCGGAAAGTTGGTTTAATATTGATTACAAGATTTGACCTAAACAAACTAACACAGCAAAGTTATAAAAAGCTTTAAAAAAAAAAGAAACTAACTAACTAACTATGTGATTCATTTCTACGGTATAATAAGACAATAGACTTGACTGATATATGATTGATCCAATCCATGCTGATGTAGCTTTCTACATTTATTGCGCAAACACCAAAAATAAATCGACTAGTTTCCGAATGTAAAACCCCTGAAAACTGTAGATCATCTCGAATGCTGAATGAAATGTCTACGGAATACGTGAAAAAAAGGTTAGTGTATTTATCTAGGTTCGATGAAAGAACGGACTTTCAGGTATCATTTATATAAAAATTATAAATGCAAGTATTGTACCAATATTATGAGGAATTTTCTGAAATATTATCTAAATTAAAATTTTGTGAGAATAAATTTTATTTTATTCCTAATTTATCTCCTTGAAAGTGTCGTGAAACCTTTCTTTAGCTCAAAATTGTTTTATTTGACATGTCTGAAATGATTCGACTACGGGTTTGTAAACTAAATATTTATAGAATTAAAATGGTCTCGAACTAGCAAAATGGTAGCGTTGTCTTTACACTTCTTCATAGCAAAGGCTAATGTAGTCGTTCCTAACCCCGATAAAAAAGTGTATTTCGAAACGCGTAGGTTTCCATTAAAGAAACGCTACCATTTTGCTCGTCCGAGACAATTTTATTTCTACTTTTATTACAGCAAAATTGATCAGGCATCCAATTATTAAATATTTACATGTATGTTGAAACTTACAATAAACAATAAAGACAAGGTGGAGAAAATTTTCTAACTTTCGCTAAGCATTTTAGGAGTGAAAAATGAAAGGAAAGATTCCGCAATCCGTGGTCACGGAAATTTTGTTTTAATTTTCTACTCTTAAAATATTTACATTGGAGCTTACTTAGCCGTGCATTCATGTGCAAATTATGTTGGACTTTAATAATTATGAAGGCCTACGTGATTCTTCTCCCTTTCCTCTTCGGTGATAAACAGCATAATCCAATATGGATAAGTTTCGTCCGAGTAACGTACATGTATATCAGAAATAACAAGAAAATTGTCACCTAACTATGGCTTTAACTTTATCACACACATATATAGAGCACGAGAGAAAACAACGATTTCCTATAACTGTATTTTGTTTATTTTAAGGATCAAGGTAAATAACTTTACGAGAATATCCTTAGGCTAAACCAAAACTGACAACCGTCGAAAGCACGTCTTTCATGTTTTTAGCTAATTTCCATTAAGTTGCGTCGCGTCTTCTGCTATTGTCCGTTATTTTGCATAAAACCATTTAAAGTTGTTTGGGTTGTTTCTTAATTATTGGCAGATCCCGCCAAGGCTAATTAGCTAATAGGTTCAGTTGACGTGCTGAATAAATTATTTCTGTAAAATCAAAGCAATTGGGATATGATGGAGCAACAACGAATTAAAATGGGAATATAATGTGTCCGAAACGGTTGCAAATGTCAATAAAGTTATAGTGTCGGCACTCTCCATAGACTATTGGCATTAATAGTAAGCTGGGAGCCGGTAGTCCACTTTGTGTGGCATGGTACAATTAAGAGAGAAAGTCGGAAAAAACAGCGTCCACAATACGTGAGCTCAGTAGTACCGACCTTCTCGTATCACAAAGGACAATTTCACTCACTCATGAACTCACTGAGCAGCAGCAATATTGCGTCTGGAAAGTATTTTTCCTCCAAAGACGCAAGATTAGCGCTCCTTTCTTCATCGGATACCTTATGGTTGAGGAAAATTGAGTGATTTATGCTAACAGAATGTGAAAAGCACAGTGGCTCAGTAAAGGTGACCCACCGAAACAAATGTCCACACCCAACTTTCACCCACAGAAGTTCCTGATCTCTGTGCGGTGGATTGCTAAGATTTGGTGCATTATGAGTTTTTTCCGCGTGGCCAAATAATCATAATTCTCGTCTACTGCCTTCAGCTGAACCAATGTCGCTAGAAATTTAGCAACAAACAACCGTCGCTTGTCAATCGTTTTGGTCCTATATTCCTCCACTAAAGAATCAACCGCATGTGTTTGTTGAAAGTATGCAAATAATCAACGCCTTGGGGGAATTGCTTCCTCATCCTGTGTATGCACCCCATTAGACCTTCACAGATTTCGCCATTTGCACCACTTTCTGACGGACAAAGATTCACCATCAAGATGCTACGATTCATGCTCAGCGTTTTCTTACATAACTGTGATGCTTCTGCCCCCGGCGCATATTTGAATTGAAATCACGTTGGGCACAGTATATTCTGCGTCTGCAACTTCTATTTTTTGGTGTGTATCGGAATAAGCCAATAATTATGAAGCAACCTAACACAATATACGAAGTGTGTCTATTAAACTCCAGGACTATGAGTGCAGTGAGCAAATGTAAATATGTAGGAATGCGGCACTACCCGGATGTCATTCCACAACCAACCACCTGCGCAAGGAAAAAATTGCATTGAGTGCATAAGCGGTTCGTATCCCAACATGCGAAACCCAGGTGCTCCTGTATCAGCTGTTGTTCCGGATTCATGATGGAGCAAAGACTTAATGAGTGAGCTACCTTCCTTACTCTCCTGATGTGTCCCCTTCTGACTTTTTCCTGGTCCTCAAATTCAAGTCCGCCCTGAAAGGACATTGATTTCAGGAGGTAGAGGACATAAAGAAAAACGTAACGGCTGAACTTCGGCGCATATCTTCACGGGAGTATAACACGTGTTTCAATAATTTGTACAGCCGTGTACAAAAGTGTATAGCTGCCGATGGTGATTACTTTGAAGCCTATTAACCGTAACTTTGACTCTTATTGCTCGTTTCCTTGCATTGCTCCAATCATGGAATTTAATAGACACACCTTGTATATTTTATCATTTGGCCTCCGATATAATTTATAGGTTTTTTTTTGTGTATGTTGTCTTTTTGAGGCCACACAATGCATGAGATTGAAATACAGTTCCTATTTATTTGCAATTTAGGGTGAACTAAATCAACATGACCAGAAAAGGAACAAAAAATCTCATATGAACGTAACGTAATTTTTGGATTATGATGCGCACATTATACAATAAAAAAGTTAAAGAAATCGTCACTGTGCATTATACAGAAATGCGCATAATATTTCGATTTTGGTGTGAAAATTCCAAGCTCTACGTGAAAATTTCTTTATTCTAAAAAAATTGGCAGTCTTAATGGAAAATTCAATACACATTATCGTGAGTCATCATACCAAAATGCAAAGCTCTTGTATGGAGTGCTAAGCTCTAAGGCACAGGTCAATTATGTTGATTAGTCAGTGTTGATTGTTGACAGCAATGCAAGCACTTTAGAAACTGAAACTGTGAAAGAAATTTTTGGAAAGTTTTCCAAAACCCATAAAAAAATAGATGCGCATTACAGAGGTTGAGTCCAAAGTAGTGGCCTACTCGGGAGGGGGGTTAGAGTTTGACGAATTCTGGGCGAAGACCATTTACCACAAGGGTATATTGCAGTTTATTAAGAGAAAAGAGTGGGAAGAAACGTCAGTACGAATTTGAATGCCATAGGCATTGTGCCACCTGCGTCAGCCAGTGTACAAAAAGGGCAGAAAAATTGAAGATATGCGGGCTCCTTCGTCACTATTGGAAAAAGGAGACCAGTGCACGAGCAGCAGCCGCCGAAATTTGCAGGGTGGAAGGTCCGGGTGTGACCAATGAACGGACAGCACGACGGTGGTTCTCCCGCTTTTCGTCTGGAGACATGGGCCTGGAAGATGCGCCAAGGAGCGGAAGACCCAAAGAAGTGGATGACGCAGCCCTACGGCAACAAGTGGAAGCCAACCCAGCTAGCACCACCCGTGGACTAGCGGCAGACATCGGGACATCACAGTCGAGTGTGGTTCGACATCTGCACGTCATGGGAAAGGTCAACAGAGCTGCCGAGTTTTGCCCCACGAGCTGACGCCCGCGCAAGCACAACAACGGGTGAAGGTGTGTCGTCAACTGCTGTAAAAAATCGAGGTTCTGCCACATTTAGCATACCATCTGGCACCTTCCGACTACCATCTCTGACGTTCCATGGAGCACTTCCTGCGTGGATGGCGCTTCGCCAATGTCAGTGAGGTTGAAGACGCCGTGCGTGACTTTTTCAGAAACTGGAGAGATGGTTTCGCGAGGGTATCCGCCAACTGGCTGATCATTGGATGAAGACCATCGAGCATGATGGACTCTACTTTGAAGATTAGCAATGAGTAGTTCCTGTCTGGTGCCCATTTAAAAGTTTGCGTTGTGATCGGCCACTACTTTTGACTCAACCTTGATATAATCCAAAAATTACAGTATGTTCAGAAATTTAATAGAGTAATTAGTACAGAACATGACATTACTGTGACGAAAATTGTACCAACGTTACAAAAGATGTTCGAAGTGGCCTCTTTGGGATGCACTGCAAGAGTTAACTCGTCGCTTCATGGATTGTCGCATTCGTTCCAGCCTGCAACCGAATAGCGGGCCATTTGCCTGGAGGTTGTACCGAGGTTTTGCTCAAAATCTGGTAGCACTTGTTCCTCCAGGTCTGGTGTACGAACATGCCGCGGTCGCCCTCCTTGTTGGTCTCTTCCATCAAAGGACCCTTTCTCACACAAACTTTCTTGGTACATCCGTGCGGCCTTTCGACTATTCCCATATGCTTATCCGTATGTGAAGACCATCTCGGCTTGTTCCTGATATGAACAAGAATATAACTCGTAAAACGATTTTCAAATATGCTGAAAAGAAGAATATAAAAATTTGTTGTTTAATATTACTGTAATATTTTTATATACAGCAATGGCGAAAACTGCATGTAAATTTACGTATTCGATTGCAGCGCTCACACGAATCTTTCCAAACGCGCGCGAAATGAGAATGAAATCCTCGCACGTCTAAATGTTTTAAACTACTGGGTCTATGTTCTTTCCACTGCTAGATCAAAGTTATCATAAACTTCAAGAGAGAAAAACCATTGTTTCAAAGCATTGCCGGGTAAAATCTTTTAAGCATTCCAAGGAGCTTTAGCTCTGACGCAGATGTAATTTTAATATCTCACTTTTACTTACACTTGGTTTAAATAAACAGTGGAAATACCTTTGATTCTGTCATTTTAAAATATAGGCCTAACTTCAATTAGCCATTTTAACAATAAGCTTAATATTAATTAGCCATTTTTAACAATAGGCCTAACATTAATTAGCTAATTTTCACAATAGGCCTAATATTATTTAGTCATTTTAACTGTAGGCCTAACCATAAATTAGCCATTTTTAACTATAAGCATAACATAAATTAGCCATTTTTCACAATAGGCTTAACAATATTTAGTCATTTTAACTGTAGGCCTAACATAAATTAGCCATTTTTAACAATAGGCCTAACATTAATTAGCCATTTTTTACAATAGGCCTAACTTTAATTAGCCATTTTTAACTATAAGCCTAACATTAATCAGCCATTTTTAACAACAGGCCTAACATTATTTAGTCATTTTAACTATAGGCCTAACGTTATTTAGCTATTTTTAACCATCGCCCTAACATTAATTAACACATTTAACAATAGGCTTAACAGCACTGAATTTTAAAATGAAATGAACACGTGCATCAAGAAAGCTTCATAAGGGGCACGTGCTCCAGGCTGCCATCAACAATGCTTAAATGATAAACAAAAAGTAACAGTGTATTCACTTATGACTCGTCGGTAGGATTCGATTGACATATTACATGCCCTAAGTTCATATTCTTAACATTAGTGCACGTGCTTGAAGGGGTCCACGAGAGCTCATCAAAAGTTGATATATCGCTGTTAAGTTCTTCCATTTTCACGTTTTCGTGCAAACGATGGCTGGCCAGGCACATAAAGGTACTGATCATGCTTGTATTCTTATATATAGCTTTAGCTAAAGCTCGTAATAAGGGGTCATTTTCTCGGACGTAGCATTTCGAAAATCGAAAAGAATGTCATATTCGTCTTGTGCTCGTCATTCCCGTTCGAATGACATATTACATGCCTTATATTGCCAATAAAAAAATTTAATGGGGGGGTTTGGGTCTCAATAGTCACGTGACTGTTAGACCGATTTCGACGACAAACTAATCAGGTGAGCTCAGGAAGGGTCTCTATCGAACAGCGAAAAAAGAACTTGAAAAAGTTAAAGCATTCTCGAGAAATCGTCGGACATACAGACGGACGGACGGACGGACGGACGGACGGACGGACGGACAGACAGACAGACACACAAACAGAGCGAAACCAATATATGCTTTTCAGCATATAATAACGGACCATTTTACCTCCGCTACGCGACGATCACTCGAAAGTAACTCTGCCTGTATTGTTATGATGCCGTGCATACAATTATTGCCACTTCTGTGGAAACTATGAATTTTTGGAATTAATTTGATTTGAACTTTTTTTGTTGTGACCTATTGTTTTAGTTCCACCATGTATAATCCCAGATTAAACATCTTGATTGAATTTTTCAATGATTTGTACATAAAAAATGTGTTAAGTAAATGCTTAATAAGTCTATAATTGCATTTCCTCTAGAAAAGGTTAAAAAGAGAGTGTTTAGTTTACTCTTATATTCTGGACATTGATCTGAAAGAATAAGAAGTGAATAGGCTTCTTTCTTTTTTTATTTTCTTTCCTTAAGGAGCCGTTATTTTCTTTTTTTTTAAAGAAGTAGACTTTTCTTTCCTATCACCGAAGTTTTCGTAATCATTGCTTGGGAGCAGTCGGGTTTTTCAATACTATTCTTTTCGTTTTTTTCTTTTTTTCCCCCTCACCCCTTGAGGTCAGACATCAAAGTGAATCTTGTGATCATCGTGGCGACGTAGGCCTGCTTTACCTTCGCATTTCCAAAGGAGTTGCCCTCATATCAATATTCAGCACCACTCACTCCCCATATTATGAATAATGCAGGCGGAGTTTGGCACTTTTCTGCCTCTCTTCCATCTCTTTGGAAGCCTCTCCATTGACTCGGCTGTTATCGCCCCGGCGAAAAGACTCGTCGCTGGCGGACCGGGGGCGGGCTTCCCCTCTGCGCCCGGGTGTTAAATTGCGAAAGCAGCTCCCATTGTTTGGATAAAAGCGAGTCAATATTTGTTTGCATATTTCCACTCATCGAAAACTTCCCTTCCCACCAAGGCTCTTCTCCTTCTCCTCCTCCTCCTCCTCCTCCTTCCATTCGCCGTCCCGTTCGCAGTGTTGTTTTCTTCCTACGTCTGGCAGCGTTTGTAGTAAATATCGTAATTAAAATCCCTTGATTAAATTATGCGAGGTGGTTTGACGGCGTTAATCTTAAGTGAATTGCTCAAGATAAAAGTAATTTCTCGAGCAGGAATCTTGTCTAACGATCTGGCCTGACAAGCCCTTCTCCTCCCTGTTGCCACATGCTAATAAGGAAAGAAAATTAATGATGAACGACTATAGTTTTTCTCTCCTTATCCATATGTGTAGGTAAACTCCACCTCTCTCCAAATCTCTTTCTTTCTCTTAATTTGAATGCATTTATATTATTCTAATGGCTGCAACAACGAAATGTTTCCAATACACTGCTGCATAATGATAATAGCGTTTTTCTTTTAAATTCTTCTTACTCTTTGGATATGACTAATCCGTTTTTGTAAGTTAATTAAAAGGCGGGAATTCGTTAGAGGTTAATGAGCTAGAAGTGCGAAAGGAGAAATTAATTTTTAATTATTTTGAAACAAATTTCGCTTACAAAAAATAAATTCAAATTGAGCAGGAAGGATAATTAATTAAAAACAAATTATACGATACAGCCATTTATTCGCAGTCTGGAGCAAAAAGGGCAATATTTGTTTGCCTATTCCTTGAAAAACTTAGCCTTTTTGTTTCAAAGAATATTTTAGAATGTTTTGGATTATTATCGTCGGTTGATGGCAAAATAGTAGGCTACCATTGAAGGTTAACTTAACATTTTTATATATAACTTTCTCTAATGTTATAATTCCTAATGGTTGTCGGTATCGGTACTGATTCTGGATTAGATTTGTGTAAGATGTTTGTTGCTTAGAAGGCTGTTAATTTATGAACATTTTTAGGCATGCATAATTTAAATCGAAATAGAAAAGGGAAAGAAAAATTCTGCGACCGGGACTCCAACTAATGCCTTTAGCTGGCACTGCTCTTACCAATTGAGCTGTCGCGGACATGAACCGCCAAGCTGTAGCAATATGTTCACATGGACTTTCATGAATCCACAAATCAGCTCAATCGGCAGAGCAGGCCCCCGATTCGCAAATCGTAATCCACCTTACCCTTAAACCACCAAATCAATTGACGAAATTCAACTCAAAGAGAAGATAATAATGTAACTTAAGAAACTTAAGTGCCAGCGAAAGGCATGGATCCTGGTTCGAGTTGAAATGAAATTTTTCCTTCCCTTTTCTATTTGTAATTAAACAATATACGTAATTTTCCGGATCTCTCTTACTGCAAGCTGTATTTGTATGCAGATGATGATGCTATAATGACGTGGGCACGCAAATCTAGTGGCATTGTTTCATGGTCTGCAGAAACCCCTTAAAGAATGTGAAATCTGATTTAGAAAGTGGATATTAAAAAAAGAATGTTGCCAAGTACAAGGTGATGTTTATCACTAAGAAAAGAAAGAGAAATTTGGATTCCTTGAAGTTATAAGGCAAACATTTGGAATGGGTTGATAATTATAGATGGAGATTGGTATTGTTACTGATTCAAATAGCTAAATTAACCTTGCTATTGTCACTGATTTCAAAACTTATCGGAAATCTGCATGTGGTTTCTGCGATGAACAAGGCTAAAAGAGCCAAGTTCAGCTTATTAAAAGCTATTGAACCGTTTCAAAGGGAACTTTCCCTAAGGACTATGGGACAGTTGGATCGGAGAAATGCTCGCAATTACATAAAAACATCAATATCAATATGACTCGTGTTGAGAAATATATTCAAGTGCTCAAGAAATCCATGCTGCGCATTATGGTAAATCATAATGATGAACTATTCTCTAGCATTCTAAAACAATCCCTACATACAAAAAGGCACCGTAATCCAAAACATATCCTTGATGTCAATTTCTATGAAAATGTCATCTTCCCAGGTTACTGGGGTTCATGTATTTTCGAGTGTGTAGCTTATAAGTGGTGGTATGCTTCTAGCTCAGATAATTGTCAATCAAATTGCCCTCCACCAAGAGGAGATACTTTTCTTATTTCATACTACGGATGACCTTTGTGGGTACATCAGGCTTCTCGTCTAGTTCAGTGTATTTACTTTGGCAATATATTTAAAAATGGTGCCACTCAAATTGTTTTGGACGTCTTTCTTTTGGTTCGTCTTTCAAACTCAAATCTCCACTTCTGAAGTGCGAAAAGCATCTACTGCAACTTCTTTCAATGACTACATCACCCCCAGGAACTTTCTGATGAGACATTGCTGCTCTGCTTGCATTGATACCTTTATGAAATTGATAGAGTAAGACATATCCGATGTGATCTTTAGATGGGAACGAAAATTGCTGTGAACATAGCAGAAAAGTATGGCCAATACAATCAGAAACTGAAAGAAAAATGTATAAGTCACTCAATCTGACATTCTTAAATAAAGCTGTTTAAATTAAAATGATATATTTAATTTATATTTTTTGTTTTTACACAAGTAGATAGATAATTAAAGAAAAACTAAATTTAGTAGCTATCTCAGAACTCACAAAAGTTGACTTCGGAGTCTTTAGAGTCGAAAACTTTATTCTTTAAATAAATAAGCCATTAGTACAATATTTGTGAGCAATAAACACACTTCTCACGTGCTTGCAAACCGACTAGAACCTCTTCTTTTAAGTAAGGAGGAAATGTTTAATTTAGTTTTCTGTTATAAAGAAAGCTGGTAGTGGAGAATAAAATATAGCGCTTTAATTTCATTAACTCGGCTCGGAATTCTGAAAGCGGCGCTTTAATCGAGTTCGTTATTTAACTATGAAAAGCATAAAGTTACAGCCTTCGCTCGGGACATTATATTCTTAGTTCTAAAAGACAATAAAATAATTAATTTAATTTCAAAGCTCACAACATCCAGCCGAACAAGATGGCTGTGTAAACTCCAAACGTTATTCTGCGCTAAGAAAGCTGAAATTTGCCCAACTCTCTTCTCATATAACGGGAAAAAGTAACCTGGGGATAAAGTAGTTTTAAGGGTAGGCGCAACCGAAATCGTTCCTGATTGCATCTTTTTATAAAAAAATATAAATTTATTTCATCTTTGGATTTAGGCAATTATATTCTCCTCAGCTTGTTAATTTGTTTACATTTGGTTATACATGGCTTCACTAAAAAAGTTTTTTTTTTATATAATATGCAATTTAATAAAGCATTTCATATAGGAGATGATTTCATTAAAAACCAAGTTTGCCATACAGTTTTTTTTATGGGAGAAAAGTGAAAAAGGTGCCACCATAAAGAACATTGACTGGATAGACTGAGGGAAGAGTAATCAACACTAGTGTGCTTCTCCTTTTCTCTCTTCCTTGTCAAGTATTTCTGTTTTTCACAATCAATCAAAAGTGAGGCAAATTGGATTAAATTCTTTTGACAACCATGGTCTTCTGTTACGTTTATTGTTTAGTTGCTTGGGAGTCGAATTACCAAATAATTTTACCACAGACTTTAATCGTCAGGGGAGAAAAATGTAACTGGATAGTGAGCGGAATTTTTGGTAGAAATCATTACGTTTCGATTTTTTGCAGCCCTGCTACATTGCTATATAGAAGATTTTCTAAGAGGAATCAAATTAATTTTTTCAATATTGCGTATTTGATCAATGCCTTTAAAACATTATTAGAAATGACAATAATGTTTAGAATGTTTGTTTTCCTTTAAATTTTTTTTCCATCCGTTGCTTAAAAGTTCTTCCTTCCCAGGAAATATCGAATGGTCGAAGTTCAAGTGAGAGCAAACCTAGAAATCAACCGACTTTCTTCCCCTGACAGCGCAACGGCCTTCGCTTTTCCCCGTAAAGAGACACAGGAGAACCCGCAATGCCGTAGGTCTATTCGAGAAGAATCTATTAAATTTCAACGTGGGTTATTTCTCTAGCAATAAAGAACTTGGGTCACTAATTAACTGCCTTTTCACATTTGTAATGCTTTTATCTGAAAGGCTTTTGAGAATTAATGTTAGGTGGAAAGACCCCAGAATAGTCATAAAAATTGCCTTTTGTTGTATTTCTTTTTTAAAAATTCGTGTAATCTTAACTTGAGACATGGAACATTCCGAGTTATTTTGAATAGAAAGGGTTTATTCATCTTTAATCTTCACAAATTTTAACTTTTTAAGCCATGCAATTAGTAATGGAAGATTCGTTTTAATGATATCAGTGCCGCTCCCTAATCAGCGTGATTGGAAGTAATATAGACAAAATCGAATGCAATTAGAACGGATTTAAGTGAAAATTCTCATAGAATTTAATAATGGGTAAAAATGCTTCTAATGGAGTTTTAAATATTTTCTTAAAAATCAAAAATATCTTGAAGGATTTTGAAAATGAACAATAATAACAAAATAAAATTCGGATACAGAAGGGATCATAATACTGTGCTTATTTATAATGTGTGTAGTGGCCTTACAGTATAAGAGATGGAAAATAAAATTCACCAAAGAATATAATGATGAGTATTTGAAGAAAGATTGAAGGCTAGTAGAAGAACAGTAGATCATCGATGTATGAAGAACGACAAGTTGTTGTAGAAGAATTATGGTTGTGAAAGCTGAAGAATACTTTCTTGAAGAAAGAGGTATCGAAGACTTGAATAATTGATGAAATGAAATTGAATATGAAGAACTGGAAGAAAACTTGGTGTGCAATTTGGATTTTCTTTCCTTTTAAAGTTGAGAACCGGAGTGCTGGAGTAATTGTAATTTTTGAAGATTATAATGGATGATATCCAAAATTAAAATAACGTTTTCGAGAAAAACTTTCTCATCTTCAGTTGAAACGGAATGGAAATAACAACAAAGTATTTAAATTGAAAACAATGAATGATTATAATACAGTGGCAGAATTATTATAATATTCCAACAGTGGTAGAAACAATGGGAGCGGTGCATGTCAACGGAGTCTGGCGTTACCTGAATGAACATTTGCCTCACCGCTAATATTGGCCTGATATTGCCAGCGATCTGGCACGTCGTAGTTGGCCATCCGGCCACCACTTGTGATTTATATTGTAAGAAGTATATCAAGGACGCTCTATAATAGTTTCATTCGTTTAGAATTATCTTATACTTTTCAATATTCTCCAATATTAAAGTTGTTGTTTGTTTTTTTTAACTAATTTGATCATACGCCCTCATAAATTATGTACAGTATTTCTAAGATATTAAGTAATAAAGCTTATTTACTTTTTAATCAAGAAGAAGAAAAGAGCATAAATATAAGTTATTCTCTACGCTAGTGGCAATCATTTATAGTAAAATAGAAAAGACTACTTCTAATCGATAAATTACATAAACATAAAATTGCACGGTTCGTTAGCTTCGATTCAATTCAGTCGAACTAATGAAGACTGATTCACAATCACTGAAATTTAAAAAAAAATATAATAAGACTTTAATAATTCTCTTTTATAATTTTTAAAGATATTTGTTGACAAAATTATACATGTTTTTTATTAAAAACTAGAGCTATATGCTTTTAAAATGTCCAATTACGACATCTTTCTGCTGCATTAATTCCATTCGGCGTTTTCTCAGCAGATGCTCAAAATCAAATTAGAGATCGATTTGCTGACTAGTCATTAAACGTAAAATTTGATGAGGCAACGGAAGCTCTTTGACTAAATATTCATTATTCTCAATTGTCCAACATGATGCTTGCCATTGCTGCTGGGGCTCAATAGGATTCTGAAATAAAATCGTTCAAAAAGTTAGCGGAGAAGAACGTAATTACTAAAAAGTGCTGTTTAGTTTTAAAATGTAAACAGTCACAGTCCATTCAATGTAATTGATTACTGGAGGTAAAAAAAATTGAAATTTGCTCCATTGTTACTGTAAATTCTCAAGTCTGACAAAGTATCTCGATTATTACCATGATAATGTATTCAAAACTGTTTGGGCTACATTAGATGAAAAGAATTAGAATTAAAATACTTTATCGTATTTAACTACTAAAGAGGTCATTGTATTAAACTACTAAATCGAAAAGTTGGTCTGTGAGACTTTTGCTGATACTTCATGCTACATGCCGTCTCTTGGAGCTGTCTCTCCTCTCCATAGTACACTCCATCAACTTTCCCCGTACGTACTTACGGGCTTGTCAAGTGCAACTTTTTCTTTAACATGGGAAATTTACTTTAAGTAAGTATCCGCAGGATTGCTTAGATAGATATATGAAAATAAATGTAATTTGTAGCAGAATTTAGTTTTTTTTTGGTTCCTACTTTATAACTAATACAGGGTGATTCAAAAGTACTGTGCAGGGGCTGGTAGGACACATTTGATTGAGAGTCGGCGCAGATTTACTGGGAATTTTGCAACATTTTGTTATTAACCATGTTATTTACTTTTTTATTATCCAAAATAACTTGGAAACGTTATTATAATTGCAATTACAATATTTCAAATCCGGTAAATCTGTGAGAAGGAGTTAAAACGGGACATACAAGATTATCGAATTACGGTTCCATGTTGCATTTGAAAATTTTATAATAGTCATACTTATGTTGAAAATGGAAAATAGAATGAATACTAAAGTAATGTACAGATGGAATGTACTTTAAGTTTAATAAAAATATTTTTGAACACACACAATGGTTACAAACTCTCTAGCGGTAATGACAATATACGAGGGCATATTGAAAAGTAATGCCTCCATGCCTGTAACTTTTTTATTTTTTAACCGATTTTCAAAATTCTTTTTGTATCTGATACTTACATTTGTCCTCTATGTAATGCACTATTCACTTTTTGACATAGTCCCCATTCCTTTCCACGCATTACACCAACGCGTGGACTAGTTGGATGAACCCGTCGGAGAGGAATTCCGGGGTTATCGTGTACACGAGGATTGAATGGCAGCTTTGGATCCTCTTCTGCAGCACGATCGCCACACATCCGCACACGATCGCCACACATCGCAGCGCCTACAGTTCAAAGATGAAAAACTGCAGTTCAAAAATGAAAGACTTTGCACCTTGCGACTTACACCACTTCCCAAAGAGGAAAGAGCACCTTAAGGGGCATGAGTTGCACTCTGACGACAAGGTGAAACCTGCCGTTCGGTCCTGGTGTCGACAACACCCCGGAATTCGTCTCCGACGGGTTCACCCGACTAGTCCACGCGTTGGCGCAATGCTTGGAAAGGGATGGGGACTATGTCGAAAAGTGAATAGTGCATTACATAAAGGACAAATGTAAGTTTCAGATACAAAAAGAGTTTTGAAAATCGGTTAAAAAATAAAAAAAAGTTACAGCCATGGAGGCATTACTTTTCAATATGCCCTCGTATAAATTAAAATGAAACAATATTGTTTCTTTCATCTGGACATGAAATCATCGAAAGTTAACATCTGTGCGGAATTCATCTAGAAAGAGGCTCCAAGATGTTTGGTACCTACACAAGAAGTCATCGTGTATTTTATATCTGAGTGTGTTCAAAAGTATATTCCATCTGTATATTAGTTTTAATTTTATATGGGAATTATCAATTCATCACTTTAGATTTTATAATAGCCATGTTTGAAATTCGCATTTGTTTAATTCCTAAAAATGTAATTAGTTTTCAAGATGAAAAATTAAAATGATTTTTTCACGATGCTAAATTTCTCTTTGTAATATTTACATAAGAAATAAATCCTAATGAAAAATAATGATTTCCAGCACGGAATATTTACTGTATTTTAAAAATGCAGACCCTCAAATGAATTACAATTAAAGAAGGAGGCTTCATTCGCTTAAGGTTTCTTTTCGTCTTGATTCGTTTAGACCATGCAGTAAAGAAAGAAAGAGGGAAAGGAATTAAAACCTCTTTATTTAATTTTCCCTTTTTAACGCTTCATTCAGTCAAACACAATTGGAAACAATCGTGGAAATAAAAATTAAAGGAGAGAAAGAAAACCGAACCGGTTCCCTCTCATCCGTACCTAGAAATTCTTCTCTTTACTTTTCGTTTTATTTTAGATTTTTAAATTAGAATTTTTAAACATAATTTTTAATTCAAATTGTGTAAACGAATTTGATTTCCGAAAAGTTTTTTTTCTTTTTTCATATTCCTCTTCTATAATTAATGATTTTTTTTCCCTCAGTGACTCTATCGGTTTAATTCATTTATTCCCGCACCACAAGGGGCTTATAGAAGTGGTGTAGAGTTTTCAAAAAAAAACTTTATATTCATTTACTCTCACTCGTTCCGTTCATTTTTTTTTTTAAATCGAAAGTCTTATGATTATATTTTGCCCTGAGTTCCTTCTACAGCTATTAGATCCATCTGATATTGGACTGGAGGTCTAAGCTATTGTGACGTCACACTCATGGAACTCGCTCCGTCCAATGGGAACCGACATAATTAGATTAACACGAAGATTTTCGCTACTGATGCGCCCATTTCCAACGCAGCCCAAGGACAAAACGCAAGAACCCAATTGATCGGTTAGCTGAGAACTTTTCCAAGGCTTCGCCACTAAAAGTTTTCCACGATGTTAACCCTTTTGGCTCACAAGGGGAGGGGAAGAAAGAAAAGCAAAAAAAGAAAGAATGGAAAAAAGGAAGGAGAACATTATTTAAAATGGCCGTGTTTTCGTTTCTTTTTCCCCTTATAAGATTTTATCGACGGGAATTTTTGGTTGGTTTAATTACATTTCCTCGCCTTCTTTTCCTTCATTTGAAAAGGGAAACTTTGAGGAGGGAAAAAAGAAGAATCAAAAGGCGAGAGCAATGTTTTGTAAAGAAAAGAGATGGAAAGCTGTTTAAAGGTTTAAATGAAGATGTTTGCTTATTTTAAAGAGCTTCTTGATTTTGTGTAACCTTTTTTCACTGCGTGTTTGTACTGTATGTTTTTAAGTGAATCTGAAATTGTATAAAATGGGTTGGTAAATAGCCAGAATGCGTTTTTTTTTTCTTTTTAATGGACGAAGAGTAAACGGAGAAGTTAGTCATGTTGTTCTGCTTTTATTCGAATGAATAAATTTGCGCACTTCTTGCTGAAAAGGAACTTGATAACGCAGGTGAAAGGAATTTACCAAAACACTATATATTCCGGCGAAATCCTTTTATATGAAAAAGCTTCATTGGAGCTATTTGATAAAAAATGTATTACGAAAATAAGATTCATGAAATGAAAACACATTGACAATTTAAGATTTTTTTCTAATACTTTAGTATTCTCGCTATTAATTCCAGTAGCAATAGCTTTAAATTCAAGCTGAGGCATTGATGAATTCCATGTATTCCAATTATAATGCTTCAATTTGTATTATTAAAGTGGAACTTTGTCGTAATATGCATCCTTGAAGTCCATCACGTCCAATACCATTACGCATAGGTGCATAAATACGGGATAGAATGCTAAAACCAGATATAGTTGTCTCCAAAATTATTGACACCCTAACTAAGTTAACAGAAAAGTAAATGTTTCTTTCAGAGCTTCTGTATATTTTTAATTTATCGATACAATAATTACAGTAGACCCATTTCATGGTCAATCATTTTGGTTTGTTTTGTTTTGGTATTAACGTCCTTTTCAACTGCCATGGTCATTTCAGGACGGCGTTATAGGGGCCGCAAATTTTGCCTCGCAAGGTTTCTTTATCGTGCAGCCGGCAACCGACTACACGAGACCAACGGCTTTACTTCCCTTCCGAAGGAAGTGCGTGATCTCAGGATTTTCCCCCTGAAAAAATCCTCGTCGTCCCCGGGTCGAACCCGCGTCCTCGGGCATCAGAGTCGATCACGCAACCCCTGAGCCACCGAGGCCGATGTCAATCATTTTATTGCGAAAATTATAAATAAAAGTAATAAACACATAATAAAAATTATTCATCCCTTTGCAGAGATGGCATGCTCAATCAAGATGGCATGTGATTGGCCTCTCCAATGATTCTCGGAGTAGAAATACAAATAAATAGAGTGTCTGAAATTTTTCTAAAATTTTGGAAAAATGCTCCATTAAAAAGTAGTGCTCTCTTCTGTTCCTTGTCAATCAACAATGGGTAAAACAAAAGAATTGTCAATTGAGCTAAAAAAAAAAGTCAGAGGCAGGAATTGGCTAAAAAGAAACAACATTTCCAAACAACTTAAAAGTTCCAGTTTCAACAGTGGCTGGGATTGTTTGGAAGTATAAGCCTGTAGGAATTGTTATTCTGTTTGGCGGAGGGGGGGAAGTTCTAGAAATTTAGGCGTCAACTACTTAGGTCATTTTGCGCCTTTTACACAAGTTGTATCTGTATGCAGCCCGGGACAAACACAAACATCCATGCCCACAGCGAGATTCGAACCCACGGACAGGCGGACTCGAGAACAAGAAAGCCTACGCCCTAGCCCTCTCGGCCACCTGGCCGACCTGTTTGGCGGAGGAAGAAAACCCAAATTAAGTGAAAAGACCATTCAAAATCTACTGAGAAATAGCACAAAAACCTCTAGAGGTACTATTTGTGACCATTAGCAACTATTAGCTGCAATAAGAACCTCTGTATCCAAGACTACTATTCGTCGTGTTCTGCACAAGCATTGGTGTAAAGAATGTGTTCCTCGCAAGATCGCAGTACTTAAGCCAGCTCACAAGTGAAAGCCATTAGAGTTTGCAAAGAAACACCTTACTAGGTCGACGACTATTGAAAACATGTATTGTGATCTGATAAAAATAAAATTGAGTTTTTCGGTCATAATTCTACCAAGAACGTTTGGTGACAAAAGAATCCCCAGAATCTAGGGGGAAAAACCCATTATCCCAACTGTGGTGCCATTGTTTTTTATGGGACAGTTTTGCTGCTACGGGGCCTGGAGAGCTAGAAAGAAATGACGGCATCATTGAAATTACAAAAATACCAGAATATTGTGAAGAAATATTTGAGACTGTTTGCAGTAAAACTACGTCTTGGTTGTGATTGAGTCTTTCAACATGACAACTATCTTAAGCATATATCCAAATTAACGATACCACAAATAGCTGTTTTAATTAGTGTATCGATAAGTTACTGGTTTCGTTAAAACTATTCACTTTACTGTTAATTTGGTTAGGGTGTAAATAATTTTGGATGCAACTCTAAATGTATGAAATCGTGAAGCTACCAGCAGAATTAATTTCTTCAAATAATTCAACATGATATACAGGGTGAGGCATTTATCTTGAGACAACTGAATATCTCGGAAATTAAGCATTGTACGAAAAAAATGTCCAAAATCAAAAGTGAATTATTTCGCGGTGGAAAATCATTAGTTAAAAAATTGTAAGATTGTAGTACTCATGAGATTGTACTCAATATTCGAGAAATGTTTTATTCTTGGTGTTTTTCAATTGATTTAACCGTTTAGGAGATAGAGGCCCTGAAAGCGGAACTTTTAAAGTTTTGAAGACAAAGAGATAGAGAATGGGTCTTACAGACATTCCTATTCTACTTTTTAATGGTCTTTAAGAATCCCAAGTCAGAATTTCAAAAATTCAAAATTTTTTATGCACAAGTAAACTTTTGGGGGCAGCAGTCCTATGGAGACAGTCGATGCGTGTGTATTGAAAAATTACCCCCTCTCCCCAGCCTCCCTCACAAGGGGGGGGGGTAATTTTTTAATTAATGAAATAATTCACTTTTGATTGTGGGCATTTTTTTCGTACCATGCTTAGTTTCCGAGATATTCAGTTGTCTCAAGATAAATGCCTCACCCTGTATACAGGGTGTGTCAGGTTCGATGGTCATAAAGTACCTAGCGTGATCCTTTGCATGATTACAAACTTAAAGTTCCATAAGCAAAATGTTCAAAACTCAAATGTTAAGGGTCTAAACATCACGCAAAGTTTGCTGAAAACCTGTCGAAAACGTCATTTAATCTCAACAATTGGCGCCGATTTAATTGTAATCGCCCCTTCGAATTTAATGAACTGCTGGTGCGGAAAGTTCATAAATGACGTAACGACGCAATTTAAATTTTGAGTTTTCGACATTTTCGATAAGGAACTTAAGTGTGTAATCATGCAAAGGATCGCGCTAGGCACTGTAAGACCATCGAACCTGATACACCCTGTATATCATCGATGTTTTAAAAAAGCCGTCTTCTTGCATGCTATCAGATCAACGCTGAAATATTTTCAAAACATTCGAAACCGCTGATTTCATGTCAATACTAAATTGTAAAAGGTGTGTCCATTAAAAATATACAAATTTCAAAAAAAATTATTTTTTAAAAATATCTAAGTTAATCTACCACATTTATCTATGAGGATTTATTTTTGATGTAAATAGAAATTATTAACGAAGGTTTTATGGATGCGCGAACGTGTTCTTCTAAATTATGATCGTCAAATTTGAATGATCAGTGGATAATTTGTTCAAAAGTCTTTTAGACTGTTTTTTCATTAATGTCCGTTTGAGAAAACCTCTTTATCGAGTTCCGCAAAGACAACCTTTTATATTTTGCTGAATCTCATGAAATTTGAAACGCCCTCAGAAATTTTAGGAAACCTTTAAATAACAAATTTCATCGAAATCCGTTGAATGGGTTCCGCCTTGCACTAGATTCGCAGACGGACAGGGCATGCACGTATCGCTTTCCTTTTGCCCTGAACAGACAAAACCCAATAATAACGGTTCAAATATTTTGGGAAGGTTTATTAATCATTGTCCTCTGCGATTAATACTTTACGTAAAATTGCGATAACATTCCAGTATGCGAAAGTAAGCTTTAAAATTTTTTTCTATTAGATTCGAAATTTAAAAAATTCACTTCAAGGCTTAGGTTTTCATTTTGAGGTATTGTTATGTTTCAAAATTAGCGATTGATCAATATTTTCGCAGAAATATGCAAAAATTTTCCGAAGTACCTTTAAGCTAAAGAAGTTTTTTTTTCATATTTCTATGGCTTGCTAGAAAGATTTATCAGAGCTTGCATGTTGGATCGACGTTCTTTGAAAATGCTACATTTATTCTTTATAAATTGATTCTTGGCGTTGAGGTCCAGATAATTGCATAATCGAAGGAAGGTATAATATACAGTCCCAGTCACATTAATGTGATCACCTGCCAGTAGCTAGAATAATCACCTTTCACGGCGCGGACAGCTGCGTGATGGGCAGAAAGAGAGTCAATAAGGTTCTGGAAGGTATTGACAGGGATGTGAAGCCATGCCGACTCCAGTTCTGTGGCGAGCTGCCCGTAGGTTGCGCTGGAGAATCCATCAACAACCCGATCGAGGTGGTCCCACAGATGCTCTATGGGGTTTATATCCGGGGAGTTTGGGGGCCAGGGGGAGTATCGTAAACGCATGCTGGAAGATATCACCGTGCTGAGGAAACACAATCTGCATGTAGAGGTGGACATGGTCCGAAAGGACAGATGCGTACTTCCCCAGACAATAACGCTGCCTCCTCCGGCCTGGATCCTTGCGGCACGTGTTGCAGGGTGTTTGTTTTCTGACGATGAACGCCGTACACGCCATCGCCCATCTGTCCGATGGAGTATAAACCGTGATTCATCGGAAAAAGGCACCTTTCGCCACTCTGTTGCTGTCCAGTTGCGGTACTGGCGTGCAAATGTCAATCTTTGTCGCCACGGAACAGCCGTCAGCATTGGTGCACGAACCAGCCGTCTGCTGCCGAGCCCCATACGCAGCAATGTTCGCTTAACTGTCGTTGAGGATACACGTTTGGTAGCCCCCTGATTCATCTGGGAGGTCAGTTGGTCCACGGCTGCACGTCTGTTCGCTTGCACGCATCTCTGTAGCAATGTCGTTCACCTCTGTCATCTATGACCCATGGTGCCCTACACTTGGCACGTCGCTGATTTGGGTATTGCCATTCTGCCATGCACGGCTCACTTTCACCACGGCGGCACGTGAACATTCAGAAAACTAGTCGTTTCGGACTTACTGCCGCCCTTGGCTCGGAAGCCAATGATCATGCCCTTTTGGAGGTCAGATAAATCGCTACGTTTCGACATGACTCCAACAATTGCAATGCTTTCTGCTTCCCTCTGAAACCCTTCCTATATCCCCTCGCCTCTGATACTGGTACGTGCCTATGTTGAACGTAACCATTTTCCTGCTGATGTTGAAAGGTTCACATTGTGACTAGACTGTCTATTTGTTTTAAAAATACATGTAATTCTCTTCAGATGCTTAACTAAGTATGTTAAGTTGTTTAATTTGGTAATCATTTCATTGATTACAAAAAATTGCCTCAATGAGAGGAGTCCGTATATGACGGATATATAGATTTGGTTCGCTGGTATTAGAAAAAAAGCTAAAGCCATTTCTTCATTTTTAGAAAAAAAGTATCTCTGAAAAGGGGTTAACTAATTTTCTTAAAGATACCTCAAGACGCAGTTTACGGAATCCTCTATCAGTGAATTATATCATTTGGCTCTGCTGTTTGCCTTTTGGGAGGAGTTGTCTGTGCACAATTGACCACTTATTTACTGAAACGCCCTGCCTGAGTGACGACTTTTCACTGGGGTCTGAGAGACCCTATCGGCAGGACGAAGGATAACCACACACTAAACAATCTAAAGCAAAATAAACAAATCGAATTCGTGAAGGGCCACCTTTACTTCAATCAACAACGGGTGCAATCACTGAAATGAGGAAACATTAAACAGTAAAACGCAAAGATTCGTTGAGTAATACACTGGGGCATTGCAGGGAAGCACCAGAGAGGAGCTTCTGTATAGTTCAGTTACCAAACAGTATCAATTCGCCAAGTATGGACGATGAGTGGGTGCCCACACGAAAAAAAAACAGACGCCTAGTCGTGCAACGGTTGACCAACTTGTATGTGTAGTTTTAGCCCGTTGTTGACAGGTATTGGATTTGGACGCTTGAAAATTTTTCTATCATTTGGTAAAGAATATCTCAGGAACCAAAATCGTTAAGACTAATTATCGTTAAAATGTCAACAGATTAAATCAGAATCTTCTGTAGTCAAGTTTATGGGTTATCACTAATCAGTAACACCTAATATCGTTAAATCTACACATAGAAGAAAATTCAACCTCAAGATCCACTTAATGATTAACCACATCTTAATCATCAAGGCTCACTCAGAGCGAGCATACTGCTCACTGCAATCGATCATGTCTAGGAAGGTAAATAGATTTTCATTTCTTTTCTCTCAAGATAAAGCATCGTCTCCAACATTACACTATCGTACTAGTTCCTTTATGATAGATCGGCCTCGATGGCTCAATAGTTGCGTGATCGCCTCTGATGCCCGAGGACGCGGGTTCGACCCCGGCTGAGGACGACGAGGATTTTTTCAGGGTGAAAATCCTGAGATCATGCACTTCCTTCGGAAGGGAAGTAAAGCCGTTGGTCCCGTGTACGTTAAAGAACTCTTGCGAGGCAAAATTTGCGGCCCCTATAACGCCGTCCTGAAATGACCATGGCAGTTGAAAAGGACGTTAATATCAAACAAACCAAACCAACCAACCTTTATGATACTCTATTATGCAAATATTCAATAATAGCTCGTTTCAAATTCTTTTGCACTTATCAGCTCAGTTTTCGTCTCACTCGTACATCTTTTGGAGGCATGGAAAAACACCCCAATTTATAACTAAAATGTTCGCTCTTATGTACAAATCTTAACATCTGAATCTAAGAATCTAGATTTACGCTCTATCATCGGCAAGAGTGGGACCGGGTACTTATTGAGGGGCAAATAGGTGTTTCGGGAAAGGAGGAGAACTTGTTAGTGGGAGTGGCCTTCCTACTAATTACTTTTGAGTCTAAGTGTGGTTCGTTCTGCGATGCTAAATCCGATATCACTGGCTTCTCCATGGCTTGGTTTAGAGTCTCGGGACTGATTCACACACCGTTGGACGGGAGGAGGGGACTGCTTGTCTGAGCGATCTTGAACTGAAGATCCACAGCCGATTTGGATAGGCTGTCGTAGATCCATACGGGATGTCGTACGCAAACAAGTTATTAGGTTTCAATTCTGCAGGTTTCTTCCGATGAAGGTAGACAACTTATAGTCGCACACGAAAAACACTGGCGGCTATCGAGGACGTTGTGAATACAGTTCAATCAGGCGGAGGTCTTTTATCGAGGCGACATCTTTGGTGGACATCTCGGAAAAATTAGACGACCACTTGGCAATTTTACGGAAGTTTTATCAACCTGAACAGTCACGACGGGCTCACTTCTTATAAGCAGTACGCAATGGCACAGAGCATTTTTTTTGCAGAGTCCAGAAATTTAAATACTAAACTGTTATTTAGTCTTTATCGTTTTCTCCTTGCATATTTTATTACAGGGACACCCCAGCAGTGATTTACCTTTTTTAAGATTGCCGTCTTCCCAGAGTGCGATGGTCAGCGATGATCGTAACTTTAACGCTTCGGCCCATCAACCTGCGAATGCTTAACTTAGTTGATGGCTATGCATCACCTATAAATGATATACTTCCGATCTTCGCATTTTTCACGTCTTCATAAATGTAATTTCGTTAATCCCAGACTAATAAATTATCAAGAACTGTGGTTGAGATTGACTTTAGAGAGACAGTTAATTTTGTATTGCAATTTATTTCAAGCATTGCTATTTATTGTTTTGTACCACCAAATTCTTGAAAAAAATATATATATATTTCACAGCACCTCTTCTCTCTCTCTCTCTCTCTCTCTCTCTCTATTTTGCAATTATTTTTAGAAATAGTTCAAGTCGAATGCGAGAATAGACATATGTATCACTATAATTCATCAAAAAATTTTTAATTCAGTTTGCCTATTTTTATTACCACCCTTATATTAGCTCGCTCTTGGATCTTGTGAGATGGTACGGAACCTTTCAGTCGAGTTTTGAAGCACTTCCTCTTTTCCATTCGCTCTTAAATTTTGCGTACGGCTTTGTGACAACACGTTTTAGCAATTTTTCTTTCCAATTTTGGGTTTTTGCCACAGAAAAAAAATTAAATAGATTCATTTTTCCTGCATGTCTATGGAATTTTATTTGCGTGGAGCAGTTTGTGACGTCAGAATTTGTTTTGCCAATAAGATTGTTTCTTCTAAGTGATTAAAACTTAAACTTTCATTTTGAGAATAAGGGTGGTAAAAAATGCTTCATTTTTCTCTATTTACTTTATTATCTTTAATTTTATGCCTTACAGTTACAGATCAACTAAAATATTGCTATAATTATTATCCGGATAAAGTTTTAGTTTTTCGGATTGAGTTTCAGACCCACAGTAGGTAAAATCAAATCTCGATATTAAGCGAGTCCCTTATTTAACACTGTATTTCCTTTTCCACTCTCCTCAGACACGCTACAATACACAGACGGAATTTTTTTTTTTTCAAAATTTTAACATATCTTCTCGAATCATGAGTTTTTAAGTCGATTTCAAGAAAATAAACATACGTGCAGGCCTACCACTAGGACATGAAACGGATTCAAATTAAATAAAGAACACTCTTTAGCCACAACAAATAAAATAACAAAAAGATCTACCTGAAGCAGATCGTATCTTTTTGTTATTATATTTGTTGTGGCTAAAGAGCGTTCTTTATTTAATTGTTATTATCTATCATATTCTTCTTCATGTTAATATTTTTTGAAATGTGTCTTAATTTCATATATTCTCTGCCAATATTTGATAGTTTAATCATCATATTATTTATTTTTATCATCGGTTCAAACATTAATGACAAGTGATAAGATTGTTGAGAAAACATGCTTTTTGTTTACAACCGCTTTCTTGTAAAAACATGGTTTTGTGGCATATGCCCCTTTTCTACTTTTAGAAAAAAATTAATATCTTTAAAAAGGCTTAACCAATTATCTTAAAAAACACGTCAAGGTACAGCTTAAGGAACCTTCTATCAGTGTACTAATTTCATTTGGTTCTGATGCTTGCATTTTCGGAGGAGTTAGCTGCACAAAACTGATCATATACATACGAAAGGTACATACTCACTTTAAAACGTACACAGGGAATTTTTTTTGTAAAACTTCAATATATTTTCTCGAATCATGAGCTATTAAGCCGATTTCAGTGAAAAAAATATTCGGAGTTGGGAATAGCCCAAAACGATTAGATAACCTCTACATTTTACTGAAACGTGAGCAGCGAAAGTAAGAAACTTGAAATGTGAAGAAATACCGAGAAGAAAACAACATTAAAATCTTTTTTCCCTAAAACTTTTTATATCTTTAAAACTGTAAATTTTTAATCAGTAGATAAAGTTTTTAATATACTTTTAAGGGATTTTTGAAAATATTATTCTCAACGTGATCTCGCTCCTAGAAGCTAATGAATCTTGAAGTGAATCTATTGAGTTCAGCCGTAAGGATTTTTTTCCCGTCTTAATCGTCAACACGAACAAAGATGTCGATTTTTTTTTTTTAGCTCTCCCCTCTTCTTTCTTTTCATTCAAATTGTATAAAAATTTCCTGCGTGTAAAAAAAAATAAATAAAAGGGAATGTAAGACTTAAATGGTTAAGAAGGCGAAAAAAATAGAAGAGTTGGGGTTAAAAAACCTAAGAAGGGGATGGGGAAACGATCCCCACAGAAAAAATCCACTTTTGTGGCGACTCGAAATTAAAAACAGCGTGGGGGCGACGTTAAATTCAGTGCAAATTTTATGTCTTGTGAAATCGTATTAGAAAATTCGCTGCCTCTGATAAAAGTATAAAAATTCATGAACTTGGCAAATGAAATTTTTACTCACATTAACAACTTTTATAGCTTCTCGTCCCTTTACGACATCATTTATTAGCATAAATTGGATTAGGTGTAATCTGGGGGTGGGAGAAGGAAAAGGGGGCGCGAGTAGCGGAACGGCACCCCGTTCAGCTCTGGTCAGATCAGCTCACTTGGCCGTATTCTAATTTAATTTTTATTGGGACTTAGTTCAAGAGTGCTGCAAAGGCTCACGGCTGAATTAGGCTTGTAGGCCTCCACACTCATCTACCCCAATGAACGAGAGAGAGAGAGAGAGAGAGAGAGAGAGAGAGAGCCCGCTTATTAGAGAAATGACACCAGTGAACATAATGAGTGCGCTTGTCTCGCTTCCATCTGCACTCGTTCTACACTCATTTGTTTGCAGGCTCATTAGAAACCGCCGACGCCGCCGACGCCGATGCTTCTGCGCAAGCTCAGAGATACTTCTCGCTCGAGAAAAGTTTTCTCTTACGAAGTAGATACACACAAACACACACACACAGATGGGCACAGTACACACACTCTCACTCCTCCTCTCTCTTTCTCTCTCTCTCTTCAGCTATTCTTACGCGGAAGCGTCCTTTTCACGAAAGCCGTGGAGATAGGACGGGGTTTTCGAGAGAAGTTGTTGAATACAAAAGTGATTCTAGCGAATCTTACTATTTATCTTTTCACCAGCTTCACTTCTCTCTCACTCTCCTACTGTTTCTTCGATTTCTTTGTTTTCGCTTTAACGGGGATTAATCGTCTAAAAATATTTCATTGTCTCCTTCCACACTTAAAAATTGTATCTTTGCAGAGACGCGAGGCCTTATAAGACTCTTTCTTCAATGGATAGAGAAAGGAGAATTGTTCGGGAAAAAGAAAAGTGATGTCGAACTGTCTATTGTTCGGGAATGTGAAATGTTGTCAACCTTTAGCTTCTTCTCCTTCTTTTGTCTGATGGAGGGGGGAAACGCTCTCTGTAAAAAAGAAAAAAAAATGAGAAACGCATTTCAACCGCAACTTTCATTGGCAGGTGACAAATACACATTTATTTCTACTGAAAATGTATTTTTTCTGCTTCTGTAGTTGTGGTATGTCATTGAACTTATTTTCAGAATTGCCTAAGTTACTTATTCTTTAATGCACAAATATCATCAAGAGAGAATGGTACAGTACACATGTAAATAAAAAGAATAGTCCATTCTCTTTTTAACCATTATACAAATATTTTTTGTTCAAGTTGGTGCGCAGTACTTAGCTTCTTCTCCAGTTCATACATACACCGCCTATTGCTTAAAAATTTATTACTCTCCATTTTCTGAAATGCGTTTAATGTTAAGTAAATATTTTGAAAGGTTCTTTTTATTAAGAAATTTTTAAAAGTTAGGTATAATTATAAAAAAACAATTCATTTCAAATATTATATTACAAAATATATAACCTTTATCTGAAGATCAAAAATAAAATAAAAAACGGATAACTTTAAAAATTAAATATTTAATAATACATCCACTGCCATAAACTGAATCAAAAAAGGTGAAAATAAATTTTTGAAATAGAGGTTTCAGCCTCAAAAAAACATCTTTGGGTCGGTCAGAACCGGTTGGCGTATCTTCTTTTGAGCTTCAATAATGCATATGTCATCTTATCTGAGGTCAAAATTTTTTTTGATGGCTCTGGTTTTTCTCTCTCTTTTTTTTTTTTCATTTATTTATTCCATTATCGATTTTCAAGTTTTCAATGCACTTTATGGTAAAGCGTAGGTTTTAAAATTCAGTGATTAGTCTCCCTATATTTTTAATAATTCAAACGGTACTTAGCTTATTACATCTTGCATTAGGTATTCTTAAGTAAATGTATGTTTAGATTAAGTTGGCTGAAGTACGGTCTGAAATCTTCTTGGATCGGCGCCGCTTTTTTTTTTTTTTAACCATAAAGAGCAAAAGGGATATAATTACTGAAAAGATTTATATTTTGTATTTTTTTAAAAAAATGTTTTTAAACCGTACTTTATATACGACTTTTCTTAATCCTTAGAGGAGACTTTTCTTATTTTATCCGTTTAAAAATAATCCTTTAAACTTCTTGGAAAAAGATTTACGATATCATTTGAAATATATTAATATTTCCCCAGCTGACTCTTCATATTCAGAGAGCAAGAATTTTCATGCAGTTCCTCAGAAAGAAGCATAAATCAGGCGACATCTTAAAGGTCGGAGATGTCCTCTAACCTTTAAAAAAAAAGAAGGCGGAATCCCTTTTCTTTCTCCTTTCTTCCGTCCTACATCTCTTTCTTGCTAAAGTTATTATTATCATTTTTTTTTTAAAAAAAGCTTTTAAAATGTGTAGTTATTCATAAAATATCCAGAAAAGCTAAGCTTTAAAACAAGACTGAAAATGATGGTTGTTGTTGTTGATAACAAATCTTGTACAAGTAGAAAGGGCTGAATGCAAGTTGTGATGTGAAATAGGAGTTTAACGCAAAAGCGAATTCCTGTTTACTTAAGATAAATAAGCTTTATAAAGGTTTCCGCTTGGTTTTAATTAAAGTTAATACAATCCCGATGGATTTCTTCAGGAAATTAAAATGCTGTTTTCTTTAAAAATTTGCGCATTCTCCAGATGGTAATTGAAAACAGCCCCGACATGAAGACAGAAAATCCTTTTAAACTTTTAGATCTGTGAACACAGAAAAATAAAGACATCTTGTGTATGATTTTTAAACTTATTATATACAGAAAGAATTTTAGGATAGTTAGTCAGAGAGCAATACCTCAGTTTATTCCTCAGTCAATATAAGAGAAATTTTGCATGCTGCAAATCTGAAGTCTCCTGCCTTTGTGCGCATAATTACGCTGTACATGGTTATCTGTTTATACAGGATGTCTGGAAAGTAACTAGGTAGTGAAAAAGGCGTATAAATGCTATATTAACGACACTAAATTACTGAAATTAATATCATGTGTGCACTATTATATGGGATTACGGATGCGTACCTTAAAATTCAACGTAGGCACCTGTGGCATCGACCAATTTCCTCAAACGGCCGGGAATGGAATCCACAGCCTTCTGGAGGAAATTGCGTGGGACTTTGATGATAACGTTTCGAAACCGTGCTTCCGATTCTTCCAGTGTGCGAGGTTTCGTCCGGTACACTTTATCTTTTGCCCAGCCCCATAAAAAAAATTCATAGGGTGTCAGGTTTGGACTTCTTGCAGGCCATTCATGAGGTCTGCGTCTCCCCAGCTAAAGTCCAGGAAACATAATGGGGTTTCTGTGCTCGGTACTTCAGTTTTTATGAACATCTGCCAAACCGCGTACCTTGTGAGTCCGCTTTCGCGAGCTGCGTGACGTGTTGATTTCGTCGGGCTACGACCGAACATTTCCCGCACAATCGCCACATTGTCGTCAGACCGAGACATGGATGGACGACCAGTACTTTCTGCATCCTTTACCGAACCTGTGGTCATTAGCTTCTAGACGAATTGTGGCATTCCTTCCTTTCACAGTACGCCACCATCTCTGAACAAGAAAAACGCAATTACACATTTCATAGCGTGCAGCGATCTGCGCTCGCTCACAGATAGACAGGCGATCGGTCATCTTTATTATTGTTGCATGTACTCCCTCCCACGGCCACCATCTGTATTATGGACGCGCGGAAGTTGAAAGCCTATTGAATGATTTATATGTACACACTGTTTTCATTATAATTCCATCGACATTAAATTCTACAGTTATTTAATAATACCTAGTTACTTTCCAGACACCCTGTAGATAGCGCAGCTGTACCATTATCTTAAAATGGCGTTTATGAACGAGTTTCAAATAAGGAACTGTAATTGAATTCTTGATTGTGGTGGAAGATTATGGCGAACATTCGAAAACATGCGTGTGCTGTATAGGAATGGAGCTGCTGGGGCGATCGTTCGGTTACAGCTAAAAGATACATTCTTGTTTCGCGCTGGGCCAGCTGGCGTTAGATCTTGTAAGCTAATTTGGGTATTATGTGGGGAAAAACTATTTGCAAAGGTCATTTATTTAATGAATACATTGAAGAATTTTCATTCACTATAGTTTCAATAAATAATTCCCAAAGAAAGAAAAAAAGTGTGTGGCGTTACTTTTTCTTTTTTTGCTTATCTGTTATCATTCAGTATGATCTTGGAAAATTTTACCTTAATTCTTACTCGTCTTCTTTCCATTATCCATCCCTCCTGTTTGTATTTCTCTTCGAAACTCCAGACATTTTAATGTCCTGTGCATCTGTATTATCTGATTTACAATTGTTGCAGTTAAATGATGCTTTTAATTAAGCAGAATCTTAAGTTTTCTTCGGGCATTTGAACGAATAATTGTTTTGAAGATTCTTTTCCAATGCTCGTCTTAAGAAATAAGAAATTTCCCCAGTGTTTTTGTCTGCATGTTTATGGCATTTGATTCTAATTGTAAAGCCCTGAGAAAGTAACGTTTCGCCTCTTTCAAAGAAGAAACGGCACAGATTACTTTAATAAAATCGCGTTAAAGAACTGTAAACTCTTCAACGACCTTTTAGAGATGGCAGTAGGGAGAGATTTGAAATGGTCTCTTACATCGCTGTATTGTTGATCTTTTTGTTTTAGTCTATTGTTTCAGAAATGTTTCCGACTCTCTAACGCATTTAAAGAAATTTTCAATAAAGAAAACATAGCCTTAGTTTATAAAAATGCATCTTTAAAGATAAGGGCGAGGATTTTAATTATTTGTGATGCATGTAGCCATTAAATTACGCTTAATTTATTTTAACACGCTGAGAAAACTTTTCTGAAAGCACTTAGTCATTTTGCAAATCCTCATCACACATTAAATGACATGTCTTTGAATATGAGAGCAAAGAAAGCTGTTGAAATAGGCGTGAATTATTAAGTGGCTTTTTTAAAGTTTTTTTAAACTTCAAAAGAGAACAATTCTTTGTTGAATTACAATTCCACCCGAGTGACTTCAGTTTTTTAACAAGTGTAGATTCAGATTACGGAAACAAATAAATTATTTACTCATTTTCTTTAAATAATAATAATAATAATAATAATAATAATAATAATAATAATAAATAAACTTCATGCATTTTACTCGATTTCAAAGCGATAAAATTTGCTGCTGTAATTTTGCATATTACAAAATTCCCGAATTCCCGAATTAGGTAGGCCAACTTTTCAAAATTTTAATATAGGGATTCATTAGTTATGATAAGAAAATGAAATTAAAACGACACAAATACTTAATGTGTTAGTACATTACATCACAACACATTATGGTTTGCGATTTTTATTGTTCTTCTTGTCTTCTGGAAGGCTTTAAAGTTTATCAAATCAAAGAGTTCTAACAATAAATTTCATGGTTTACTCAAACCACTTAAAAAAAGAAGTTAAATATCCATTAGGTTGTTGTACTGCCAGCGAGGGACGCGGCACTCGTGTATTCTGATAGTGAAGAAGAAACTACAGGTGTTAAAAAGCAAAGTTTCCAGAAATTTCTTTGTTGAAAAACAATTTTTTTCTCTCTAAAGGTGGAAGGTAGTTTAGAAATGTGTTTAAAAGTATTTACAGTTCTCTTTTCCACTTTATTTTATTTTGAAGAAATAATAAATTTAAAAGTGGAAATTCTACAGGAATTTTTGTTTGAGTATGTGAAAGTCTTCAAGTTTTGCGAGAAAATATATTAAATGGAAACGTTTTTTGAAATCTATTTTTAGTAAATTTCCATTCGTTTCCATTTTACTATACAGGGTGATTATAATTACAGTTAAGATTTCAAAAATCGATAATTTGAAAACTACTCGTCAGAATGACCTGATATTTTAGCAGAACAATCGTGAGGCAATGGAATTTTGTTTGGCGAAGGAAAAAAAATAGTTACAAAATCTGCCGATAGATGGCGATGGCAGGGAAAATCCAAAAATAGATTTTTGAAACACAGGAATGTTGTTAGCCAAAATGAAACAATAGAGTTTAGGGGTTTACGAAAAATTTATTAGCGAAAAGACAAGAATACGTGTTTACAGCGACAACAGTGATAATGCCAAAAAACAGAGCTTCAAGAGCAGAGCGCGGTCCTTCATAGTCAGAGTCGTGATGAAGCATTCAAGCAAAGAGCTGGTGCTCTGCATTCTTATGGCATCTATGTCTGCGGTGCGCATGTCACGTATTGTAATATGTCACATTGTCACATCTCCAGACAATGTGAACCCTGCCAGCGCCATCTATCGGCAGATTTTGGAATATTTCTTTCCTTCGCCAAACAAAATTCCATTGCCTCACGATTGTTCTGCTAAAATATCAGGTCATTCTGACGAGCAGTTTTCAAATTATCGATTTTTGAAATCGTAACTTTAATTATAATCGCCCTGTATATCTGTATATGAGTCATTCTACGTGAAATGAGACACCTAAAAAGCACTACATTTTTATAAAAGCTTCAAACTTTTTTTATACATTCTCTACATCAAAGTAACCCCACGGAAATAACGCTAAGTAACCCCAAAGTAATCTAATATAATTTCTTTCAATAATATTCGCAGTCAAATTTACAGAAATTAGCTGATTAAGGTGTTCTATAAACACATTCTCTCTGAAACTGTATGTCGTACAGGTTTCATTCATAGCTCATTTTAAAGCTTAAAATGTAGTCTTTTAAATATATATTTTCAGATATAATTGAAATTAAAGAAAAATTTATTTAGCATGAATTTTAACATAATTTTAAAATATTAAGTTAAAACGACATATTAAAAATCTGTAAAAAATACTAGCGTATTTCTTAATGTTTGTTCTAATGGGCACCCAAATTTCAAAGTGGAATTCCTTTAAGAAGTATAGAAAATAAATGTGAATTGTAATGTAATTTAGTTAAGTGTTAACTGCTCATGACGTGAACGTCGCTTCAAGGACGTCGCCTGAGCCATTGTTGTATTCCGACTCCTGCTCGCACATCAAAGCAGCGCACCTGACCCCATAAATAATTTAATACTGATTGAACTATTTGGAATTCCATCCTGTAATTTTGTAGTGTTATTCAATGGATATGAGGGAATTAAACTCAATTTTTTTTTTAATTTTAGAGCATTGTTTTCAGGTTAATTAAAATTAAAATGCATTTTCTCCCTCATATTTTATTTTGAACTCCATAAAGTAAATTAAAGAAAAAAAGTAATTCATTTTAGAATCACTTTGACATATACGACAATTCCCTACGACGAATAGAATTACAGATTTGCTTCGTTTTATATAAGATGAGACGCACGAAAGTTTGATAATTAATTATAATTAAAATATGTTTTTATCTGGCAAACGAAACTAATATTTTATAATTTATCCATTAGAAGACACTGACAAAATTTTAGAAACATCGGAAACCCTAAGATCAATTATCACCCGATTTTATCCGACTTGACGTGGAATGACTCATATTTAGGAGAAAATATTTTTATTATGCAGTTAATCGAACAATGCAGAGATATGGAAGGATTTGGGAAACACGTAATAGAGATTGCTGGAAGGGACATCGCTCCCGCTTGCTTTTCATGGAATTTCCATCTCCTTACCATTATACAAAGTTTGGTCTCTCATACTAGCTAGAATAGAATTCTAATAAATATTTTAAAAAATATCATCTCAGTGAAAAAATATTAAGACGTAATTTTTAATAATACGTACTGAAAATTGAAGCTAATAAATATACCCATTTTTTATATCAAATATTTTTAATTATTTACTTCCACTTAAATTATTTTTGAAATTGGATAAACCAACTGCTTTATACAGGGTATTTCGGAATAGTCTGTATAAACTTTTAGGATATGTTCCAGGGACCAAAACAAGCAGAAAATGTCATATGAAAATTGGGTTGAAAATGTTTCTTTATAGAGTTACGATAATTGGTTTGAAGGTATCCTGTTGTAGAAGAATAATTATGAAAATTCAAAGAACCGGAGGCTATTTTGAGCGTTTGCTATTTTGAGCGTTTGCCTTTGATAATAAGTGTGTCTTGTTATACCGTAGAGTTAAATCACACTGCTTGCAACTTCTATACGCCTATAATGAAAGGGACTGAAGTACTCCTTTCATAACTTCAGGATAATTCTCTAATATTCTAATTGCCTTTAGAGAATTATCCTTTTTGCTTTGATAAAGGATAGTCTCTATCCGAAACGTCAGCTTTTTATTTTATTTTTATTTTATTTATTATTTATTAATTATTTTGTCAATTATTATTTATTTTTTATTTTTATTTAATAACTATTATCCTATGAAATAGGGAACTTTCTAAAATTTCTATAGAACTTGAAAAAAATATTCAATGCAAATATATCGTAGAATATAAATAGCTGTAACAGCTGTTGTTCCTCTTACTGCGTGGCGTCACGTCCTCCTGACCTCATCCCATGTGAGCTTTTCCTTTGGGGATTTCTCAAAGACCATGTTTACTTGCCACCACTGCCTATTGTCACGTGCAAATAAACTAAGGGTCAGTCGGAGATGAAATGTATAATAATGAAATACGAGGGTCATACTGAAGTAAGTCTTGAGCAACAATTTTTTACAAATTAAAGTTTATTAGTATAGACAAAACAATATATCTTGAAAAAATGGAAAGAAAAATTCTGCGACCTTGATTCCAACCAGGAACCTCGAGTGTCATGTGCTCGACGCCTCTACCGATTGGGCTATCGCAGACACTCGTACAGCCTGTGTCTTAAAGACACCCAAGTTGTCATGTTGGAAAGCCCAATGGGAGGCGGACACATAGATCGAGGATTTCTCCATTCCAACGATCAGAAATTTGATGAACGCACATAATAAATAATGAAGAGAAACTGGAGCTGATACCCCAAACATCCGGAAATGGATATTACTTGAAAAATGGAAAGAAAAATTCTGCGACCTGAATTTGAACCAGGAACCTCGAGTGTCATATGCTCGACGCCTCTACCAATTGGGCTATCGCAGACACTCGTAGAGTCAAGCTATCACTATATGTCTTAAAGACAACGAAGTTGTCATGTTGGAAAGCTCAATGGGAGGCGGGCATCCTGCTCACAGATCGAGAATTTCTCCATTCCAACCATCAGAAAGTTCGATGAACGCACATAATAAATAATGAAGAGAAATTGGAGCTGATACCCCAAACATAAGGATACCCCAAAAAATAAGAAAGATTTATGTCAACCGTTTCCTAAATCACACCATCTACGTGTAGACTATGCTGCCGATGTCTTCGGCCAGATAGGCACGAATGTTCCATGCCGATGGCGATAAAATGGCTAGCGATAAACAATGCAGATTCAAAACTTGAAATACGAGTATTCACTCTAATGAAAATTCTATATAAATCAGGGAGGAGAAAAATAACTGAATGGAATCTACGATCGGTTAGTAAATAATCATTATCTTGGTCGATGGACACGTCCATGATACGATTTCTCAACTTGGGAATTTCCACGTTCAATACCAAGTTGATTGGCGACGTCTCTTTGTGTATGCTTGGGCTATGCTTATTTCTTGGCGGGAAACGGGAGAGCTAGTTTACCTCCGTCTTATCGGCAAAGCTTGGCTTTTAATGTTCGTCGTCCAGTCTGTCTCATTAGCAACTGTGTGAGACTAGTAGCAGCGCACATTTTTAAAATTTCACCACGTGGCACCAATCGGTCAATCAAAGTAAACATGCTGAATCGAATGCGGGAGAAAATGGATGTGTGCCATATCATGAGATATTGCACACTGAGCATTTGTAATATAAGTTGCATAAACTTGGACAATTTTCTTTCATCCAATGTAACATTTGTCCTCATACCTTTTCAAACAACGATACATTTTTGTGTATACCTTGTACCCATAAAAGCATGAAGGATATGAAACCTTCAGGGAAATTGAATTTGGATAAGAGAATTTGTATGAAATCAAGTTTGAATTAAGTTGTTAAGCTTGTCCTGAAGCATCAAATGATTATATTACATTATTAAAGTTATAAATAAATACTGAAAACACTGGACATAATGCTCTAACACAAGGTAAACATAAAAAGACAAACACGTTTATTATTTTAACTTTAATATCATTGAAGTATTAATCAAAATATCGCTAAAAGGCTATCTCTCCACAAAGTTTCGCCTGCACAAAATTCTAACTTTTGCATAATTATAGATTGATTCCATCAAGGATTCTAGTTTAATTTTCTATTTCGGACATAAGTTTATTAATGACTTCAAGAACACATACCACCATTCCATTTGAATTAATCTTTACTTTTCTTTTGATCAAATGCTAAGTAATATTTATTATTCTTAAATTTAGAATTAAATCACGGAAAGCTACTGCAGGAATCGGCGTTTATTATCGCATTATGAAACTTCATTAAAAGGATTGAGTAAATAAATCAAGCCAATCGAATTAAAAAATGCGTTAAACTTCTAGCAGTAATGCATTCAATTAATTTTCTTTTTTAAAAAGTTAACGTAATTTTTATTAAAATATTGAATTCAGCATGCCTTTTTTAATATTTGCTCTCTCTTTCTTGTTTTTTATTTTATAAATGGATAAAGAGTATTGATTTTTTTCGTTACTTGCTGCCATCCTCGTGAGTCAGTTAATAACGTAAAAGCCAGTTCAGCGAAGGAAAGCTTTTGCTCAACTTAATTGCAATTATGAACTCATAAAAAAAGGAAAAAGCGAGAGTGTGAGAGAGGAATGAGAGAAAGAGAGTAAGAGAGAGAGAAGCCCGGCAAGACAAACGTTGTTAGACTCACCATCAACCACTTTTCTCTTTCTCTTTTTCGACCGGCAACAAGAAAGCCCTCTTTTCGTATCCTCCTACACCCGCTCTTAAGAACGGTGAAATTTTATACGATAATGAAATAATGAAAATTCAATAATTAGCCGACGTCCTACGGCTGTTAAGTCTAAGTGCAAAACAGTGTCGCAGAGAAAGAAAAACAGGAGGAGAATGGTAATTGGTCGCACTTTATTTTGGTGTTCCGCCTTCTTCCCCTTTTTCGTATTCCCTCTTTCTCTTCCTCCTTTTCTCTCCACTTTCTCTTTTTTTTTACCCTTTCCCCCTCCTCTTTTTCTAATTTACACAAGCTAACAGCTTTCTATTCTTTTGTCTCCTTTTGTATGAAGGCTACTACATTTAAACGATGCAACCTAATGTACTTGTTGTCACTATATACTTTTTTCCTGCTCTTCTGTACGTTTCTACATCTCGCTTTTTTTAGGAGGTGGAGGGGAATAATTGGAGGTTCTCTCCTTCTTTTCTGAAAAATAGAAGATCCGCTAATGGATGTTTTAAACATCGAATTAAACTTGTTGTAATTTTAATGTGTGTGAATTTTTCTGAATTTACTTCTAATGAAATATGCAATGTGTGAAATGTTTCTGGTTTTAGTTTAAAGCACTTTAATTCTTAGGGAATAATAATTAATTAAAATTCTTGAAAACTTATCTGACCCTGAGCATTACTAAAACGGAAATTGTACTTGTAAATATTATTATTTAAATACACATTTTTTTTGAAAAGAAAATAATTCTAGAATTTAAACATATACGTCATCAAAATCAATGTGAAATAGTATTAGGTTGTAATAGTATTTCAGCGTAAACATGTAATATTTTAAAATATGAATTTTGAAATGTATGTCAAAATTAATTATATTTGAACTGCAGAATGCAACCGAATGGAAAGAATGAATTATTTATTAACTAAAGAATAGAAATCGAAAATCAAGAAAATTTGACTTCCAATATTATATTTTATTACGGAGCGCCACGGCTAAATATTCTCGGAAAAGGAAAGTTGCAAATATATATGATTCAGAAACTTTTTATAAGTAACTTATACATTCATTATTAATAACATTTCACACCTAGTGGATTGTGGATTACATGATTATATATAATGCTTGGTAATTACATAAAAAATGATTATCATAAAATTCTAAATTATAAAAGTAATTTAATTTTGGTAAGTTTTGGAGAGCGGTCTTAATTTGAGCCAGCAGTCGAGGTAGTTCTGTACTTCGAGCTCAAATATAAATTTTTAAGGATTTGTGTTGGCTTTCATTTGGTCACAATAATTTTTGGTAAAATATTTAATTGCTATTTTTGATTTTGAGGAAAGTAGAAAGAAGAACTACAAATATTTCTAATTCATTTTATTAATTTCTTTGAAGTAAAATAATCAAGAGAAGCACTCCGTAGACAGAAATCCAATATAACGATTAATTAATAGAATTTATTTCACTTATTTGAAGAGAATTTGATTTGTTCTATTTTATACTTGATGTATAAATAAGAAGGGGGAAAAGAGAGCCAGTTACAGAGATTATAAAATTGACTTGTTTACTGGAAAACGAATCAGAATCAACGTGTCACGTATTCGAATCCCACTCAGCTATTTCTAGCGTCTCTGTGAAATTAGAGTTCCTATAATGATAGTGAATGTACTCTAAAGCTTTAAACTCATTTACAATATTTTAAGTAAAATTAAGTAAAAAATATTTTCCAAATGCCAAAGTTCCACACGCGAGAGCATTCGTTAAAACAACGCCTCAAAACGTATCTTTGAGTGAATCTAGAGAAGTATTTGGATTGAGGTTGAATTTCAGTGAGAACTGAAATTTATAGAATCATATAGCCCAGCAGATAATAAATATTATAAATAAATATCAGTACAATAAAATATTGCCATTTTATTTATTCAACAAATCTTCAGATTTGATATGCTTAATGTCTATGAAAGGCGATCGTTTAATTGCTAAAGTATCTATGATGAATAGCGAATTTACTTTCCTCTCTTTTTATCATGCTTTTAGACTTCTTTTTTCTATGTTATACATGCTTTCTTCAAAATGAAGAAATGAAAAAGGCCAAAGGTAGCTGAATGCGAAATAGAAAGAATTAGAAAATGGCATTAAAGAAGAGAGAGGGAAGAAGAACTAGTGATTCACGTGATTCAGACGTTGAAGAAAATCAATTTCTCGTCGAGTCATTGACATTCGTGCCGCCGTTCAAATGTTGGGTCATTTCCTAATCAAACAGGATTTACGGGCAATTCGTACCTGTGAGGAAAAGAAAATCGAAGAGTCTTTCTGCCAATAGCGCTTGTTCTTTTTCCATTAATTAATTTTCTGCATCAAAGCAAAACATTTGAAGACCTCAACGGTTAAACATCTTATTTATAATACATATTGATTATGTTTTTCGACTCCTTCTCCAAATTTGTAGATTTCTTCAGTTGTTAAAAAAATTGATTTTTTTATTATTGTTAGGCTCCAGTTGAAATGTGTTAACTTAAATAATCAGACCAGAGGGATAAATATTTAGTATTGCTTAAAGAGTTTTTTTTTTGTTGTTGTTTACGTTTAGTATATTTTAGCGAAATTCTATTATAAGCTAAACATTGTTAAATTAAAATATTTTATATTATTAAATAAAAAAATTGAATTAACAAGAATGATTTTACCGCCAAAGCGGATAAAGGGAGCACATTTTCATGTTATAGCATCGTACATGGATATATTGACTTCATCAACATATCAAAACACTTAAGAGAAAATAAATAAATATGAAAACTAAAATGTAAATTACTATTTACGTAAGCTAATGTATAGAGAGAATTTAAAGGAAATAAACTTGAGGAACTGAAAGGTAATGAAGAGGGAGTTATTCCTCATACATTTAAAAAAATAAAAATTCTTTAATTTGTAAGAATTCCCACATAATGGTAAAAGAAGTGAGCCTCAATTGCTGAAGCGTTGTGTGTAAGCATCTATTATTTTTTCATATTAAATTACTAAAATGTTTCTACGTTATCGTCTACTATAGAAGCAAGCGATTAACTACTATTAATTACCAATATGTATAACAGCAGTGAGTTTTAGATAACATTAAGCCTAACAGCATTATGCTCTTGATACAAATAAGCTATGGATAACAATAGATCTAACAATTCGTAATGAGTTGGTTGATATATTACACGACATATCTTAGCATTGAAAGTTCTAACAATACTATATTGTACCATAAGGGCACATGCAACAAAACCAATTCCCACTATCATTATTTTCTCGTTATATTCACTCATTAAATGTTGTTACGAGTTGTTTGATATATTACATGCCATATCTTAGCATTGAAAGTTCCAATGGTACCATATGGTATCATATGGCAAAATTAGGACACGTGCTACTTAACCAAAAACCACTATCATTATTTACTCGTTATATACACTCATGGCACGTTGTTACGAGTTGTTTGATATATTACATGCCATATCTTAGCATTGAAAGTTCCAATGGTACCATATGGCATCATATAGCACCATTAGGGCACGTGCTGCTAAACAAAGACCACTATCATTATTTACTCGTTATATTCACTCATTAAATGTTGTTACGAGTTGTTTGATATATTACATGCCATATCTTAGCATTGAAAGTTCTAATGGTACCATATGGTACCACATGGTACCATTAGGGCACGTGCTACTAAACCAATAACCATTATCATTATTTACTCGTTATATTCAGTCTTGGCACGTTGTTACGAGTTGTTTGATATATTACATGCCATATCTGGTTATTAGGAAGTTTATAAGGGGGTATCATAATAGTACCATTAAAGCTCGTGCCATTATAGTACGTACTTATTCCGGCTATCTCACGTTCGTACTTGTTCGTGCTCTGTCCCGTATTAATGAATTGGTGAAAACAGACTTTGAAAAAGTTAATTCGTTTTCAAGTTATTGTAATAAATACTAAGCTCCCTAGGAATGAAAAAATTCTCTTGATTTAGAGACTGAACTGCCCCTTCAATAATCGTCAAGCACGTGCATCCTGCACGCGCACCATCTCATTAACGTTCAGAGTACGCGCACCATCTCATTAACGTTTAGAGCACGCGCAGAGCTGAACCCATGTATGTTCTCAATACGCGTTTTCCCGAATGCGAGGATAGTTCGTGTCTTCCAGCAATTTAATACATGCACTCTTTCTATTGCAACGCAATGAATTGTGCTAAAAATTATGATACAATTTCGATCCCAATAACGATTCAAGCAACTGCCATATAGAATTTATCTTAGAGTATGCACTAGCTGAGATGCCCGTCTTCGTCGAGCTTTTCAAGGCAAAATGAAGGCGGGGTATCAGTATCTATCTGCTCTAGGTATATATCAATGTTGTTTAAGGTTTGATCTTTTTAATTGTCATTGCATAAGCTGGGCGAACGGGAAATTGTCCAGGTTCGAACTCCACAAAATGATCAGTCACATGTAACGGTATTCTTGGTATTAAAATGAATTGTCCTGCGTTATCCTCGCTGAGTTTTGTAGCTTGTAATGAACCTGATTATTCAGATAAGGCTGTTGTATTGCTTAATACCCCAAACGTTCAACCTATTATCGTCGACCCTACAATTTACTGAAAACTTCGGACGTTGCTTTGGTTTTACCTGGCAGTGGAGTCACTGCACATTGTGATATTATTTTGCGCCATCGCACCGATGGTAGGGTTCGTCGGATTTTAGAAAATCACCCGTGGTATGATCCTCTGCACTATGTGATTATGTTTCCGTACGGAACGCAAGGGTGGCATATTTCTGTGCAGTCGAAGAACAATGATCATACTAACGTGTTACGATACGCCAGTTTTATGCTTAACATCTTCAAATTCGTCACGTACAGGTTAAAGCTTGGCGAGGCCGGGCATATATAATAAAAATCGTACCTTCCCGTCTTCGCTGAGCTTGTCAAGGCAAAACGAAGACGGAAAACAAAGATGTTTCTGTTTAAAAAGTGTATTCCGAAGGATAGGATTCGAACCCACAATATCAAGGTTAATGATGAAAAATAGGAAAGAAAATTCCACAGCCTGGATTCGAACCAGGAACCTTGGTTCGAATCCAGGCTGTGGAATTTTCTTTCCTATTTTTCATCATTAATTTGAACAGCTGAGGTACGGCGTACGATAAAACCCTCACTGAATATTTATGAATTATTCGTAATATCAAGGTTGTCAAACACGCTATGTAACCAACACACCAAAGCAGCATTGCAAAAATGTAAGTAAATGTTTTTATTATGAACTAGAAGCGAACCCACCCGATTGTTAGATTTTTGACACACATCGCTCTCCATACTTTTGTGACAAAAGTCCACCGTCGCTGATTTTATACGAGGCTAACGAGAAATACAGGCTCCGACACTGAAAAGTCACCTGATCAAAATAGGTCTAGCAACAATCCAACCTTCCTTGTTTCCAACAAATGAAAAACACTGATTGTTAAAATAGAAGATGGAAACAATGAAAGCTACATTGTTAATAGACCTATCTTGGTCAGGTGACTTTTCAGTGCCGGAGCCTGCCTTTCTCGTTAGCCTCGATTTTATATATATGATTAACGCAAGAATTAATATCTAATAAGCTGGCCTATTGTTGCACAAACGTTGCCTTGCATTGTTGGACATGAGATATATATTATTGGTCCGATGAAAACTTTTAAAAAACGTAATGGATTCTTTGCATAGTATAGTATGATTACACTTATTGCAAAACACCATAGATGGATGAAGCTGGCTTATGAATAAGATGAAAAGATCGTAGAAATGATACGATTTATGTTAATAGATTTTCGAGAGTTTTCGGTCTTTCGGCATCTCCGTCATTTTCAAAGTAGATTTTCCATTATTTCTAAGCTGATTGAAAATACTTCTATTAAAAACCCACTCGTTATTTAGTTGACCTGTTTTGAATTTTCGATATAAGAAAACAGAAGCCTTTATTTTTATTACTGGTAAATTTCAGAATTGGCTTATTTAACATTTAAGATCGCTTTCCAATAGATGCTTCATTTACATTCTTTATCGGTTGGGATTGTTTTAACAATTGTTACTTCTCAACTATATATATAATAAAATAGTAGCGAGGCGAAAAATGTACATTAAATTTTTTTGAGAAAAAGTGATTGCTAAACGTGTATTATAAACGATACTGAAACTCAAACAGCAGTTTTAAGAATTTTTGTGTGGTTATAAACGATACAGAAGCCCAAAAAAAAAACAGTTTTAGGATTTTTTTTCTGTTTGTCTGTATCTCTCTTTATATTGTTAGAGGTTGGCGCCAAAACTACTGAAGGGATTTAGTTGAAATTTGGTGTGAAGGCTATTTAGTACCTGAGTCAACATAGAGGATACTTTTTTCTGCGAGGAAAAGACACATTCCCACGGGAAAAAACAACTGGTTGCAGCAAAAATATAATGTCAACAGATGTTGTAACGAGTAAATCGCACAATGGTTTTCTTCCTTACGAATCTATATATAAGGAGAATAATTGCCCACAGATGTCGCCAAGATGCATATGTCGAGAACTGTATGTCGCTTGCTGTCGCGTCACCAGCCCTGACTCTATTTATTTTGGCTCCCGAAGGTAAAACAACGAACGTAAAAACAAATAAATTGGATGGTAGAATGATACATTGGCGCAGGCCTACCACGAGATAATGATACGGATTGAAGAAAGAAACTTGTGTTTTTCAATAAGAGGAAAAGCTGTTCATGTCGTTTACATTGTGTTTGGGGTGACGAAATGAATGCTTCTGACATTTCCTCATTTTTACCAAAAAAAAAATTAATTTCTCTAAAAAGGCTGCATAGTTTTAGGACCCCTCTAAGTGTGAATTACTTTAACAAAAAAAAAAAAAAAATTGAGGAGGAGGAGATAGTTAATAACTCCAAAACGGCTCATCACAGCCAAACAAGCCATGTATAAAAAAATTTGCTTTAATGAGAGGAGCACGTACATACATGTCGAGTTTATTGAGTCTGGTTCGCTGGTTTGAACGCTACAGCCAAAAAAATTAATATCTTGAAAAAGGCTTACACAGTTGACATAAAATATACGCTAAGGAACAACTTAGGGTACCCTCTAAGTATGTATAATTTTTATTCGGTTCTGCTATTTGCCGTTTCAGATGAGTTAGCTGCACAAAATTGGTCACATTCACACGCACAGATGGATTTTTTTTTCTGAAAATTTCAACATATCTTTTCGAATCATGAGTTTTTAAGTCGATTTTAGCCAAAAAAAAAAATGAATTTCTGAAACGAACACATAGGCCTTCACTCTTAGAGAGTGGTAGGCCAATACTGAAACTTTTTCATAATTTTTTGGCCTTCACATTAATTCTATTCAACCATAAAATATAGTCGTAATTTCATTTTTCCTTCCTGATCTCAATTTATTTGGGGCAGTGTCTTAATATAAAAGGGAAATGCCCCTCACTGACTAATCACGAAATCTCGGGATATAAGAAATCTGTACTTGCAGGCGATTTTATCTATTTCGACTTTAATGCTGATGAAGTCGCGGGTAACAGCTAGTATTCAAGATCCCATATAATTTAAGCGGCAAGTGTTTTCTTAGTAAGAATACCCAAAATGAATTATCCCTAATACTTATGATTATGACCAAGTTTGCCTTAACATAGGGAAATCCTTTTAAATGTTCGCCATATTGCTCTAATATACAAGTGATCTCTCGGAATTATTTGAGTTTTTACTGCAAAAGACAACCTTGACAGGCTTGATATAACTTTACCAAGCACTGCGTACGGTTCGATATTATTAGATTTCTTACTCTAACATTTTTTGAAGTTCGGGTTTTTTTTTTTGTTATTTAAATCCAAAGATCAGCCCTTCTAATTTCAACCTTATTCTGTACATTCACGTTTCTTTAGGAAAGGCAGGGAATTTTTTTTCTAAGGTGAGGACCGATAGATTTTTTTTTCTTATTTCTATTCAGACTTTTTTCTGGACCCGAGGACCCTTCTCCGTGCATTTGGTTCGAAGCTCCTACTTTCATTGGGTTGGAAGGCAGTCCCTGGCTTCCCTAATTGCTCATTTTAGCGGAATCCCTTAGGGAAATCCCACCCCGGCGCCTCGAAATCAATCTGATTCTTCGAAGGACGGTCCGCTTTTGTCGCTTGGCTCTTCGGGGGTCTCCCGTGATTTCGAGTTCGCACAGACGTCCCCCCACCCCCACTCACATCTCCCATCAGGCGGGTCACACTTTCTCCGGTGGGCTCCCATTTCTCCCAACTCGCTTACAAAGGGACTCTCAGGTTGAAGCTAGGAAATTGACAGTCAGTCGTGTTGTTGTGCGGTCTGAGCTTTGCAAGATGAATTTAAAAGCCTTGTAAAGCAGAGTTTAGGTTGAAGCCGGTGGGGATCCTGAAGTCGGCTTTCATTTTTCACCCTTTGTGATGAATACAGTTCGACGAGAATCCTCAGGCAGAGGAGGGAAACGGTGTTAATGGTTGAACGCCAAAGCCGATAAAGTGTCGAACTGTCTCACGCGTCTCTTGTCTCTTAACTCGATTGGGAAACGTCGCGATCGACTCGAAAGGCATCTGCTGAACGTTCTCCTCCGACGGATTAGATCAGACATTAATCTTTTATTGTCACTTAATGAAAAAGACGTTTTCAATTACAATGACCTTACAGGTCTTACTTCCATGGGAATTAACCTTTCTTTATTTCTTTATTCGTGTATTTGCATCTTTAAAGAAAGTCGCTACAATGGCTATTCGCAGAAGAAGGATTACAATTGTTCATTGTTAAATCATTATTTACTCAAAGAAAAATCTTAGACGACACATTTGACTTCTATAAATTGAAATCTATAAAAAATGCTGACTATTTTCAGCCGCTTTTCAATAGCCATTTTAAAATGATGGAAATGAAGTTATTTTCCAAATTCTTTCTACATATTTTTCAAACAACTTTATTATGTAACCATAAAATAACCCTTTTGCATAATATCCTATAAGGATCCATTCAGTATCTCATAAGAGAAAGGCAAAGAAAAATCATAATGCAGATTTCTTTATTGTAAAACATTTTAATAATCTTCAACTCTTGCAATATTTGACTAACGCAATGCAAGTAAAGTTTAAAGCGTTTCTCTGCTGCTTGCTTGGGTGGTTATTTTCTTGGAGGCATCAGCTTTTAAGCTTTTAAGTTGTTTATTTCCTATTCACATGACTAATATCTTATGCAGTCCAGGAACATGCAGTCAAAAGTCCATGCCTACGGCGGCGCTCAAACTCGTGACCAGACGACTCAAGAATAGGAAAACCTACAACCTCTCTCGGCCGCCTGGCAACTGGAGTTTGACGACATTTGAATGCATTTGGATTTATAGAACTGGAAGAAAGGCTCAAATTGGAATAGGGGATGAACGATTTGAATATGCAAATACTGGGAACATGTGAACGCAATATAAGCGAGTTTGACTGATTCTAAAAATGTAACTTAGTTATATCACGGTCAGTTTTCGGAAAAAGTTTTGCGTACTGTATGTCATCATAATTGACCGATTTTGGGAGGGCTATGTATTAGCCCCTTTTGTCATTAAGTAGTCATTTCAGCCATTATAAAATGTTGAAAGAGTTAAGCATTTCGAAAGCAAAAATCAGCACTGTACTAAATAAAAGTAGGGAGATCTTTGGAACTCTTGTTCTCCCAGAGAGAGATCCACGTCTTGCCTGACGTAGTATCGAAAGTGAAATCTTAGGAGAAACTCAAAAAACGCAAAGGTTACTTCTAGATATATAGGAATCTTATTGTAAGCAGTGCACTTCTAGATATGATCCAGGTATACGTTCGTCGGAACAAAGCCACACGTCGAAGTCAACGATCGCTTACAGAAAAAAAAAACTGACATAGGAAAAGGCCATATGGGCTATTTGAAAATACCTTGTAAAATCTTTCGGCACTTAACCGTTGGATTTCTGCGGTTTTGGACTCTTAAAACGGGCCCTGGAAGCAGGAGGCCCGTTGACGGTCAGTAGAAAGCTGATCGAGAGTAATGGGAGAAGTTAGTCTTGAATGCTTTGCGAAGTTGTTTCCTGGAATGGAAATTGCGAAATCGGCAACTGCTCGCAATAATAGTTACCAAATAGAACATGATCTTAGTAGCGCTGAGGATTTTCGTAATGTTTCGAAATCGTTCATTTGTTACGTGCTGACACTTCTTTAAAAGTGACTGTTATGGACTTTAGAATATACTCGTATTTTTGCTTAGTTCAATTTGTTATTGACTTTAATTTTTTATATTCATATAATTTTGAATTCTAACGAATTATTCGTTACTTCTGTTAAGATATGAAAGAATAATTAGAGGAAAGTAAATAAAATTGTGAAATTTTATCCAAACAGAATCATTCATAAATTAAGTACAAAATTATTTTAAGCTAATATTTAGTTTGGTTAGTTTAAATTTACGCCTGTTTAGCACTCTTATCCTTTTTGTTATTTCTTTTAGGAGTTAATGGTTTGAAAATCATCAATCTAGTTGTGCCACAGTATGTGAATACGGGACAATCGGTGACATTCGAATGCCTTTACGAGATGGGAGGCTATGACCTTTATTCGGTGAAATGGTACAAGGATGACTATGAATTCTATCGCTACATTCCAGAAGATGATCCTCCTAAGCAGACATTTGTCCTACCTGGCGTTACTGTAAACGTAAGTATGAATTACTTTTTTCAATATTTTGTTTGCCTAAGTAATGATACATATGAGCTGTGCAAAATAGAAATTGTTTCTCTGATTAACTATTTTTTCCACTATTCGAAAACAACAATAATAAGCTCACTTCATATCAAAATTGAAATTGTTCAGAGCTTTGATCTGATAGAAGTTAAAGGGAGCAATATCCGGCGAATAATAGAAACTTGTCTTTATTCTTCAGCTTATTGTAGCTAATAACGTGTATTAATATAAATAACATATAAAAGCTTACGAAGATGAATTTCCAATATTTGATGCTCCTGAACTTTTGGTGCACAAAAATATATTAAAGGTTTCATCTTCCTAACCTAATTTTGCCAGAACATTGTAGAGTAAGCAAGGTTCTTTTTTCATATTTTTACATCTTGTCAAGACAGCTACGCTATAATAATTACAACAATGAATTAGTTATCTGTAGTTATCTGCAACACCCTGTACAATATAAAAGTTGTTCAAATGAAACATAGGGCGAGGTCAAAAATGTTATCACAGAGTTGAGTTAGTGAAGAAAATCATTTTTGCTAAGATAGTCAACAATACGTTAACAATCGTAGCAAAAGGCATTGTTTTTTCAACCCAACTCTTGGTTAACATTTTTGACCTCACCCATAGATCGTGAGAATTTGACCGTAGGAATATAACGGATTTCCCGCTGCGGTCGAACGGTTACTCAGCTGTTCAAGCAGCTATCTGAACATCGTATACGAATCTGCAAAGAAGCTCGTGTGCTGGAGCCGAAACCATTCCATCACCACAACATATTTAAAATAGAATCATATACAGGGTGCTTTTGAATTGAGTACAGATTTTTTGGGAGATGATAGAAGAGGTCCTTAGAAGTATTTTTTGTCATATTAATATGGGGTCCCCGCAGGACATTGAACAATTACAGCAAATGTTTGAAGTGGCGACCCTGGGCTGTGATGCATGACGTGCATCTCCGTTGCATGTTCTGTCGCACTCTCTCAAACACTTCTGCTCTTTGGTGAATCTCTCTGCAGGCGTCAAAGATTCTTCCTCTCGGCTCGTCAACACTGGCTATTGGAATAACATAAACCAGGCTTTTCAAATGACCCCATAAGAAAAAGTCCAGCGGCGTTAAATCCCGTGATCTTGGTCGCCAGTTAATGGGGCCACCTCTACCTATCCAACGTTGAGGGAAGGTTTGATCGAGAAACTCACGCACGGCTCGGGTGAAATGTGCTGGTGCTCCATCGTGCTGCAACCACATTTACCGTTTGATTTCCAAAGACACATCTTCCACCAGTCAATGCAGTGCATGTTGAAGAAACGTGAGGTAATGCTCTCCATTCAGGTTTGGAGATAGTACATGCGGTCCGATAATCTGGTCATGTAGAATTTCAGCCCAAATGTTGACATGAAAGCGTTCCTGATGACTGGAGATGTGTGTGTGGCAAGAGGGTTATCTTCGACCCAACTGTGGCTGTTTGTGGCAATTGAACATGCCCTCCTTGGTGAATCGTGCTTCATCTGAAAATATCACAAGTGTGCCGAATGCAGGATTGTTAGCAACAATCTGAAGATACCATTCAGAAAATTCCACGCGTAATATATTGTCTCCACGTCGCAAAGCCTGAACTTTCTGTTTGTGATAAGGATGTTGTCGTTGTTCATGTAGAATGTTTCATACAGTTGTGTGATTGATGCCCATATCATGTGCAACTGCACGGGTGCTTGTGGATGGGTTATCTGAAATCTTTGCAGCACGTACTCTTCGACATGTCGTGTTCGCACAGTCCTTGGAGCCCCGTTCGCACAGTCCTTGGAGTCCTCAGAGCCCCGTAAGCGCCGGTCAATCGCCACAAATGTTGCACGACAAGGATGTCGTCTACGAATGAATCTCTCGCGGAAGAGCCTTGCAGCTTCTCGTGCATTGCCACGAGCCTGGCCGTCCAACAGATGCATGTCTGCCATCTCTCCATACGTGAACTCATTCATGTTGAGATCTTTGCAGGTGTGGTGCTTCTGCTTGTACGTACTTCACGGACTCTGCCTGGTCACCCTCGATGAGGAATGTGATCACCCGAGCGTTCTGATTCACCAATTAGTGCTTTCGTTGCTAATTTCCTGCTTTGCATGCAGCTTTGCGGGTGCCGTGCAGTGCAGCATTCACAGGGGTTGGTCGTCATCTTTACACCTTTTTAATACTCGTTTACAACGTTTTTGTGGGAAAAATGGTATTCGGAATAGTTGTTAGTTTTTGACCTTCCCTACCATCTCTTCAATTCTGGAAATGGAATTTATAAACACTCTGTATATATTTTCAAATTTTTTTCTTCACCAGATTGGATATACCTTTAGTATTTTTCCACGTAGTTTCTATATACATTTAACTATTTAAGTTGCACATAGTTTCCCAGTTTATTTAAACACTTTGTCATAGCGCTCCATGAACTTCTGCATGGTCACTTCATAGAAGTCTGCCGCGCTGAGAAAAGCCACGCAGTTTTCACTTGTTCATTGTCGCTGAAATGTAGGCTGCCGACGAACTCTTTTAGATATCGGAACAGGTGGTTCTCACTGGATGCGAGATCCGGACTGTTAGGCAGATGGTCAAGTTGTCCCGAACCAAAAGATCTGATTAGTTTAGTACAACTTGATCATCCACCTTACAGTCCGGACTTCGCGTCCAATGACAACCAGCTGTTCCGGGATCAAAAGGAGTTCTTCGACATCCTGCGTTCTAGCGATGATGAAGAAGTGAAAATTGCTTGGCTTTCCTCACCGGCGGCAGACTTCTATGAAGTGAGAATGCAGAAACTCATTGAGCGCTATGACAAGTGTTTAAATAAACTGGGAAACTATGTGCAACATAAATAGTTAAATGTATATAGAATCTGTTAAAGAAAAAATTTTGAAAATATATACAGCTGTATAGTAGTTTTGTTTTATTACAAAACGGAACTTACTTTCTGAAAACCCCTCGTATATATTTATAATCAACATCCCCAATCTCCATGTTACATATTGCTTGTGTTCCTGCGAACGACCTGTGTTTCAAAACATCAAAGCCCTGATTCACACTGCTAAAAGTGTCCGAGTGTGGTTCGTTAAGCAGGGAGATGAAGTGGAGTATGTCTTTTTCCCATCAGTTCATCACTGAAGATTTGTTTGGTATTTTGGAGAGAAGAGTGCTTTCTAAGTATTCACCTCCAGCCATATCTTCTGAATCTGGACAGAAGTAATAATTCTCCAATATTGGTCCTTGTGTTATGACCTGTATTTGTTCATCTCAGGTGGGATGCAAGCTGTAATTCAGGTTAAGGATATCCGTCCTACTAATAAAATGTTTGTATCTTTTTCACAGGGCTCACTTTATTGTATTCACTCTCTATACATCATCTGTTATGCGCCTTCGGTCTGTGTATTGAGTTTGTTAACAAAGATGTTTTGTTAAAGCAAGCCCAATTCTGATGACATTTCTTTTCAGATAGTCATGCTCTACATTTTGCGTATGGAAATCACTCGGAAAAAATTCAAATTCCAAAGATCTGATTTCTCATTAGCTCATCCTTAAAGCAAATAATAATCCAGCATGTGTCGTCTATATGAAACTTAAACTGGCTCCTCCGCCCACAATCTTTAACTAATTAAAAACAGTTATTCATAGTTTTTAATTGGTAAGATTTTGCTTATAGGAAAAGTTAGATGAAATCGCTAGCCAAACTTCAATTTAATCGATAAAGTTTATTAGGACAGTTAAAATATCATGTTTCATTAAACTCAATTAATTGGCTCAAAAGTTATTAAATATTCTATAATTAGGTGACTGCTCTAATTATTGGTAATTTTTTTAAAGCAGCTGAACATCAAATTTTTTAAAAGCCGGTTTTGTTTATTTTTTAAAATCAAAACGCAATGCTTGGTTATAGAATATGTCGTTTTTAAATAATTTTATTACTTTAACTTTGAAATTAATAATTTCTTTTGTTTTGCATTGAGTTTCTAAATTTAAGAAACAATTATTCAACAAATTAACATTAACATAAGTTGCTTCTTTTGCAAATTTAACAAAAAAAATTTTTTCTTCTCAATCACATTTTTTTCTTCAAATATATTAAAGAAATTCAAATAACAGCATTTCAATATTTTGTATGGTTGCCTTGTTTCAGCAAAACTTTGGTCAATCGGTCTGATAAACTGTTCGAGAGTTTTAACAGGGTATCAACTGAAACTCCATCCAGCTGATTTTTAATTCATCCACTGAAGTGTAGTACCATTATGCCCAAAGATCCTTAATAAGATTCAAATATGGAGAGTATGGTGGTGATGTTGTTCTTTTGCAGCATTGATTTTGTAATGCGGCTCACAGGGATCGAGGCGTTGTCCTTTGAAAGATAAGCTGCACACTTTGGAAACGTTTTATTAACAAGTTAATATGATCCTGAAGAATTTTTTGATAAACTTGGCTATTAGTCTTAGTTGTAATAAATGCCAGGGTCGTCTTTCCAAACGCACTAAATCCAGCCCAGATCATTACTGAACCTCCTCCAAAATTACGATTTGAAAACTGTTGAACTGTTTTTCGTCTAAGAAAATTATTTGTTGCCAATTAGTTTCAATTTGATTTGTTCCTTAGCAAAAGTGATCCTGTTTTTCTTGTGTTTTGGCTTCAAGCTTGAACAAGGAGCCATTTTTGATCGAGAAAAATTTTGACTTGCTTTTAGGGCTCTTCAAACAATTGTTACTGACACGTGCCGTATTCCCCATTCATGTCTTGTTTGTTTTACTCTATTGATACTGTTGGAAGCTGCTCTAAGAATCTGCCTTCGGTTCAGTTGAGTAAGTTTCTTCTTCCCTCCCTTACGCTTAATTGTTGCATATCCTTCTGTATTGTCGAGAAAATTCTTCACAACATGCCTTGAACGCTTTAGCTTCTCAACAATCTTGTCGATACTGACTCCTGAATCTTTATATGCCAATATCTTTCCCCTCTTCGCAATATTCAACTTGGTACCTCGTGGCATGGCGAATTAAAGCAAACAAAAATTAAATATGTAATTTAAAAAATTACTGTACCCCTTCCATCCCTACTCATGAAAATAGTGCACCTCCAAAAGAAACAATTTTAATATTTTTGATTTTATTAAAATGTAATGTCAAGTGTTCTATATTAATTTTTCTTCGAATTTTGGTTCTTTTTTATACTTCGTTCATTGTGATAGTTGATTTAAAAGAGAAATTGCTTAAAATTTCATACACCATGCATTGCACTGTAGATAGAAAAGCAGATTGGATGAATGGACTTCCTAAATATATTTAACTTAAAACTGCTTCAATAAACATATTCTACTTAAAGTTTATTTCTCCTTTGTTTATTCAATTAAGCTTTATTATTAATAGAAGCAAGGAACGTAATGCGGAAATTTCATTTCGTCTAAAGAATAATAAAATAGAAATAATGAAAAGCATTAACAAAATTATTAGTCAAAGAGGATTAGAAAAAAGAAAAAAATTAAATGTGTCGCCAGCAAGGCAAAAAGAAATGGTTTTCAATTTGCTTTTAAAAGCAGTTTATTATATTCAGAAAGCCGTAATGTTTCATAAGAGCCAGACAATAAAAATCAACGCATTAGATCGGAAGTTTCAAATGAATGTCGTCGGTGGGAAGGGACATCTGCGCGAATCCTTTCACTCGCCTAATTCAATAATATTAATGTTGCTTTTGTTCACTCTTAAAGGTTCACTTCGGAGATAATGTACAGGAGACGTTGATATTAAAACGCTGTCTCCGGTCGGTCATTCGCCTCTCTTTTCGTCTATTCTTTTCTGACTGTCTATCACCATTCATTCTTTTTTTCCTCCGCTGTTTGCAGCAATTCTTGATTCATTTGCATTTGCTGTCATTGCGCAGACGTTCAAAAGAAAGTCTCACCCTTCCTCGTCCTCCTCCTCCTTCTATTACGATCTTTCGTTCGTTAGCTGACGTAAGTTTCCATCTCCGTCTGTCATCCGTTTATGGTGGCACAAGAGCTTTTATATTTTTTTATATTTTTCACTCTTTCTATCCACCGTTCGTTAATGGGTTCGGCGCCGCGACGCAAAACAAAGCCGTTCAAGTGAGAAGACGACGCCCGTTCGTGACTTCTCCCGCTCCCGCTCGCGTTTATCTTGCGTTTATCAACGGTCTTTGCATCAGTAATAAACAGTAAAGCCTCGTGAGCTACCGTCAAAACGAGCACCGATGAAAATGCGCCAGTGTCACAGTTTATTATGTACGCCTTTGTTTTTATGCAATTCTCTCCACCCCCATCCTCCCAACACTCGCCACACGCTCACACAGACACATGCACACATTCAAGCACTGGCAGTCTTTCTCTCTCTGAAAGTCATTTAACCTTCGAAGAGATTTTCTAAAAAACCCATCTGAATGAAGTAAAGAAGAAAAATTAAAAAAACAAGAGGTATGAAAGAAAAAGAAAAAAAAAGATGCTAACTCTAAAACACTTGCGTTTGATGTTAGTTCAATAAGGTTTCACGTGCACGTAAAATGAATATTTATCAGAAGTCTGCCGTAAAAAAATTTCCAGCTAGGGAATTCGTTACTGTACTATAAGAAAAAAAAGATTTTTATTTTTTTTTCCGGTTCGTCTCCTTTTTATTGAAGCCGTTTCAACGTGTTTTATAATTTCCACACCGAAAAACGTTTCGTTAATATTCTACGAGCGTTTTAATGATGTTCTCTTAATGCTTCATCTGAGAAAATAAAGGGAAGAAGCAAACAAAAGAAAGAAAGTTTTTAAAGTAGAGCTTTCTTTGAATAAAGTTTCCCCCACACGGTTTATCTGTGGCACCATTTAAAGTATTTCATTTGAAATTAAAACAGTGCAAAATTGAAATTCAGTTAGTAGCACATAAGGACAACGATTAAAATGTATTTTTTTTTAACTTCTAAAATAATTTTTTTCTCTTTCTTCCTCCACGTTCGTCTCTATAGACAGATGTGGTTTTCTCTTTCTCGTTCTAGCCTTCTTAATTATTAAACTCCTCCTTCCGTTTCACCGGCATTTATTCCGGAGAAAAGAAATTTGTCTCACGAACGGCACTCGGGTGACCACAGAACTTCCGTTTTTAATGCGCCCAGCCATGATGAGATGTAATCTTGCCCAAGCTGAGAGACTTTATCATAATTTCTTTTTTTTGCGAGGCGGAATATCATTCATTTCCGGCGACAAAAAAATGAAGTGGAAGGAGGAACCGTCGCTCTTTTCCTGTTTATTTGCGAGAGGCGCGCCCGTCACAGCCACTCGCTTTCAATCAGATTAGGAAATCCAATTTTAAGGGTCGACTCAAGCAAAAGAAGAAGGAATAGGAGAAGGGAAGAGGAGGAAAAAACATTCTACTTGATTCAAACTCTAGATGGGAAGGAAAACTATCCAAATGACATTTACGTTTTATCTATTTGCAAAGGGAAAGCAAAAAAAAATTATGCAACAAAATGTCGTGAAAGCATTATTTCCTTCTAGAAGAATAGTAGAACGAATACATGTGTTTGGTGCAGATAAATATTAATACGAAGTTAATCAAAAGCCAAAATAAAATTCTTTAAATTGGTTAAACCTTAAATGTATATTTAAAAAAATACAAAGTAAAGAAATTTTCCATTTTAGACCTACATAATTGCGTTCAACAAATCTTTGCTTGTAAACAAACAAGTTAATATTTAATTAATGTTAATTTATTGTACACGAATTAATTCCAGTTGCTGTACTTAGGCGGTCGACAGTATTTTTTTCAAAAATTTACCATGAACGTTACTCTCTAAAAATTTTATTAATGAAATACAGTTAGGAGCAAAATGATAAGACCACTTATATTTTTTCTTAAAATTGGTAAATTTTAAAAAAATACTGTTTGTTATTGTTATAAAACGATAATGTTAAAACCTCAATGAAAATAACAAATTAGATTTTTAGTTATTAACGAAAATGTCCTTTATTTGCAACTTGCAAGAGTGAAAAATGATAAGACCACTTCAAGAATGGGTGAAACTATGAAACTAAATACCCCTATTTTAAGGAATAGGTTGATTCAGTATGCAAATTATTGTGTTTCTCTTGCTTGAACAGTATATTATTGCAGAATATTAAGTTTTGAAAACTATTGATGCTCCACTTTCATTTGTTTACTCTTCAACCTGTACGGTTCACACCCGTCATGTGACGGTTGGAATTCTAGTATATAAAGAATCATAGACGAATGTCAATATAGGCAAAAGCGATCAGTTTACACCGAGAAGTCAATTTGTTAGACACATTACATTCCAAGACTATGGATTAGACAGAGAAGCCTGATAGTTCCATTTGAATATGTAAAGAGTTCTTAATACTTTGTGTAAAGTAGCTGTTAAGGAGATAAATTCATAAGGATCTGGAATTTCGTTGTTTTAACAAGAACTGGGACTGACAACGTGGAGTAAATTCATTACAGTTTTATTCTGAATGGATAAGAGAAAGTGTGCTCTGCGCACTTCACTAGTTGATTTCCAACCAAGGCCAAAGAGAGTGGGAGCCAACAAGTAACAAAAAGAGAATGACGCGCACTCTGGCGTAGAAAAAGTAAAAACAATGACAAAAACTTCCTAATTGTAGCGGTTAAAGGATGACTAGACGTAAGAATCTGAATCACTCGAGAGAGGCGTGGTATTTGGTGCAAGGCCCACAAGATCAATCCCATATCTCGAAACAATCAACTTTGCAATGATTCTTGCATAGCGTTTGTTAGAGTGTATTGCAAATGCAGAAAACACAGTTATCTAGCCAGAAGAAGGCCTTTGGTCGGAAACAGATGCTGATGATGGTCGAACTAAGAGTTCGTCAAATAAGAGCCATGTAAAACGAAAGAATGCCAAAGAACATTTCTGAATGCACAGGTGCTGGACGTTGGTAAGATAGGGTGCCATCTTATTCTAGACAACTGGAAAAACATTGCATGGTTCGACGAATCTGGATTCCCATTGAACCATGTTGATGGCAGAATCAGGATATGCCAATAGCACTCATTTACAATTGATAACCTATCAGGCAGACTGTTCATGGTGATGGAGTGCTTTCATGGCAAGACCTGGGCCCACTGATCCCCATTGAATGCCACATCGTATCTGGACGTCATAGCCGACCAAGTTCGCCCGTTTATGTTTTCTGCCTTTTCTCTAGGACAAGGATATTTTTAATAGAATAAAGATTCATGTAAAAAAGCTCTATTAGTGTCCGATTGATTCAATAAGGCGTCGCAATCTCCAGATCTGAATCCAATCGAATGTCTAGAATGAGGCTCACAAGTCTACGAAATTAGTAACCCTTCAGTCTGTCGGAGTTGCTTGCTGCCATCATCGAGGAAGAGGATAAAATACTTGCTTATCGTTTTCAAATATTTCTGGAGTCCATGCGCCGAAGAATTCGAGCAGTAACAGCGTCTACAAGAGGTCCAACACAATGTTTGATTGTGCGACTAATAAATTTGAGTAATAGAGTAATAAGTGAATGTTAGTTTGTTCTATCTGCAAGCTGTAGAGAAAATTTGGCAAAAATGACAGCTCACTAATCACAAGATTGTAGGTTCTGGGTTTTCATTAAGTATAACATTCGAAGTCTAAATTCAAAGATTTTTGAATAAATGTGAAAATCTAATAACTTTTTTTCGCGTGACAACTCTATTATCAGGAGGTTGTATTAATTTAAACATCTATTTATTTGATATTTAAATTAATACCATCTTCTGATAATAGATTTATCACGTGAAAAGAACTGGAAATTAGACGCACCAGATGTTGCTGAAACGGTGATCAAACTGGACTGCTTTATGAACTACTCCTTTGCTATGCAGAAAAGCCATTATAGCTGCTGATGATAATTTAATTGCGCACTATTTCATTATCATAGCTACACTATAGAAATACAAGTTTCTATTAATCGACTGCTTAATATTACAACCGGATTCCCTAAACATGTATAATCCATATTAATTAATTAATACTATTAAATACATACGCTATGGATTTTTCTAAATGTTTAAGCAGCTGTTCCCCTTTCGGATGCATTCTAGCCTAAACTGTAAATAATTAGACGAGCAATTTCATTCAAATATAATTTCAACTAGAGATGATCGAGTTGATGGTTGTCGTCTTATGGAAAATTAAAGAGGGGCTAAAGCGAAATTATATTTGCAATGGCGACGTTAAGTGTATCGGTCGTGTGCGTTTTGTTTCGCGGGGTTGGGAGGGGAAAAGATGAGTCCATTTTGTAATGAACTCGTTCATTCCCTTGACGATTTGTTTCCGTCCTAATTCGCGCAGTAGTGTGTGGGACGAAATGCGGAGGAAGTCGGCAGCTTCTTCAATTTCCTATTGTCAATAAAAGAATGGACGAGTACACTAGAGAAAAGAAAACGTAATAGAAAGGGAACAGGAAGGGAAAGACCTACCCTTATGTAATATCTTGATTAAACAGATGTAGTAGACTAGAATTGTTTATATGTTACAAATGCTTTTTAAAAAATACAGAACATTAGTATTTTTAAGTGATAAATTTTATATTCAAGTATTGCTTTTTTATGTATTTTCTTCTGATATAAACCAGCTATCTCTCCTGTAAATCTATTAACCTTTCCATGCATCACATATTGATCCTACTTTTTAAAGATAGAGAAAAATTACACATTGATTAAATTAAAAATAAAGTACATTTTAGGGCCTAGAAAGCAGTTATGCCTTTCGTATATATTTTTAATACCTACACAGATATACTCAGCTAAAATGAACATAATGAGACCGATGAATTTTATTCATTATAACAGTTATTCATTATAGCCCTGAAATTACGTATATGTAAATTTCAAGTTTATTAAAACAGATACTGTATGCCTTGAAAAGGGGGTGGCCGTGGCCTGGTTGTCTCGTCGGTTGGCTCGCTGATCGATGTAGTTAAGCAACTTCAGGCGCGGCCAGCTGCTGGCTGGGTGACAGCCAGTGGCTTGAGTCCCACTGCTGGGTGGGACGGCTATTTCGGGCACAGCTGTTGGGGGACTTTAGTCTGACCCATTTTCTGAGTGACCAGTGCTGGATGTCCACTTACTATAGTGCAGCCACTGTTTGTTCGTCTACCAGCAGCTCTTCCATCATGAACCCCCCTTGCTTCGGAGGGCACGTTAAGCCGTCGGTCCAGGCTGCTACTGTCATCTCGTAGCAGTCGTTAGTTACTGGGATGGCGCAAAACTCCATCCAAGGAGTAAGTAATCTACCCTCTGTACAGGATAAGATGGCGCAAAACTCCATCGCAGAATGATAATCTACCCTCTGTACAAGATAAGATGTCTTGAAAAAAAAAACTGCATTGTCGCTCGCATTTTCTAAATTTTTCCGCACCCGTGAAATCATTTTCCAGGGCAGCTTTTAGATATGTGTTTGTAAACTTTATTCTTCATCAAGATTGAAAAGTCGAACAAGCCAAAATAAACTTCTTGCCACTTTAACCTTTTTAAACTCTCGCTTTATCTCGCGAACGATTTCAACCTTATCGCATATCGAAAGACATTTTGAATTATTTATAGTGTCTACCGAAAAATAATTGAATAATAAAGCGCTTTATCGTGAAGAATTCTAGCTCTTGCAAATGTCGTCGAAAGGAGAAAATATAAAAAGTATTACAAAAATGACAGACAAATGAATAACAAGGACAGACAAAAGTTGAATGGAAATATGATCTTATTCAAACAATCAATTACCCCTCCTCGCGAGGACTAGTGAAGTAAAATAACTTGAAATTAAGCGATATAGAGAAACTGGAGATAAATATTAGCGAATATTTCCAATAAGTAAATAAATAAGGTGGAATAAAGTATTAAATGAATGAAAATATTGCGCCACCTAGGATTAAACAAGGGACTACGACACAAGAAAATTTACAAGACACATCCAAATAGCAAAGGCGTCAGCGTGGCCGCGTCAAGTTATGATCCTAGTTCGATTTCCGGTTGAAAATTTTTTCATTTCGTTTATTACTTTATTTCCCTTCATTCATTATAAAATAACTTCACAAGAAAAATTTTACGCGTTTGAGGCAACGTAAGACTAACAAGGGAACCCCACATAGCCTAACCGCTTTAACAATAGAGTCCTTGTATGGTTATGTATGCTGACATTTTTTCGTTTTCGCGGTTTATTTTGAAAGAAACACAATTTCGCACTCTCTTATTTTGCAAGCATCTATAGTAGCTTCAGATGAGTAACATATTTCAATTTGGTGGAAACCTGTGACATACATGTTCGAGGAATTCCCTTGTATGAGCTGGTTCATGAGAATGTTTGCTTGCCTTGATAGCCGGAATCAACAGCACTATTATAGCCAACGTCACCGGTTATTTCCATTAGAAGTTTTTAAATGGTTTTTGTGCCAATTTTCACCAACCTAGACTAAGGTAACACCATAATTTCCTGCTACTGGCAACAGTTGTAAGATGAAAGAATTAACCAGGGATTATCTTGTCATCATGGGATCGCACATTGAGCATTTGTCATGTAAGCTGTATAAACTTGGACAGTTCTACTTTTCATTCAATGTATCATTTGTCCTCATACCCCATCGCCATGAGAAATAAAAAGCTGCGGTATTCTTTTGTGTACACCCTATATTACTTATAAAACCATTGTCTACGGCAAATTTTATGATCTTGGAAAATTTCTTAATTTTCGTTGCTGAAATATATCTGGTCGTTGCATATCAAATGTCGGATTTCGAGCTGGGTTCCGCGTTTCGTAGCAAGTACCATAACAAAGTGGTACATTCCCAGAGATAAACCTATCAGCCTGAAATTTGCACGTCTGCGATGATATTTAATAGCGTTTGAACCCAAGCGAAGATAGTCATGACTTCATACGAATTACGTGTGATAATGCATTACGAGTTCAAGTTGAATCACACTGCATCCAACGCCACTCGGTGTAGGCACCATAAACGCACGCACTGTCCAACGTTGGTTCCGAAAATTCCGGGCGGGAGTGACGGACCTGGCAAATGAGCCCGTCCAACGTGTTATATGACGCTGATCTGAAACGATCTGTGGAAGAGGACTCGTCAAAAACTGTTCGGGACCTTGCAGGAGATGATGGTGTATCAGCGTCGACTCTCAGTAGACACCTTAGGACTATCGGCAAGGTGAAAAAGCAGGATAAATGGGTCCCACATGAACTTACGGAAAATCAAAAAGAGCATCGGTTGGAGGTGTATACGGAATTGCTTTTGCGCCATGAAGAAGCGGCGAGAAGTGGCTCCTATACGACAATAGGAAACGGCTGGATGCTGATGAACCCCCGCAACAGTTCTCTAAACCCCCGTTGCACCCCAGGAAGCTCATGGTTACAATTTAGTGGAACATCCGTGGCGTAATGCATTACAGCTTCCTGCAGCAGGAGACGATCACCGCTGCGACCTACTGTTATGAAACAAAACTGTATCAGCAACAACCTGCACTTGTGGATCGCAAAGGCGTCCTTCTGCTGCATGACAACGCGCGTCCGCACGTTGCACGAACGACCATGCAGGCGCTACAGGCTCTGGCCTACGAGGTGCTTCCGCACCCCCCGTACTCTCCAGACCTCTCCCTTACAAACTACCATCTTTTCCAGAGCCTGGACAATTTTCTCCGGAGGAAAATATTCCTAACCCAAGCAGACGTCGAAAACGCATTCCGAGAGTTTATTGAGTCCCTTGACCATGGATTCTATCGGAGAGGGCTCGAGAAGCTGCCAAATCGTTGGCAACAATGTTTGGATTGCAATGGGGGTTATTTCGAGTAGCACGTGTGAAGGTGTCCTTTCTAGAGGGCCATTAAAGATGACCTCTGCAATTCGACATTTGATATGCAACGACTTGCTGCATTGTACATTAAATAAATTATTGCGGTTTTTCTCTTGACTTTATTCCAAATATAGCACCACAGTTTTTTATTTTAAGGATTTTTTTTCACATCTTAGTTTTAATTACCTTTAAGAATCAAATAAAAATAGTAATCTCGATTGATTTGGTGACTATGAGATACACAGATGACTTTCGCGAAGTGATATCATATTTCCGAATTGGTCTTAATATTTAAAATGCTCGCAAACTTTAAAATACAGGGTGCGTAAGGTATTTGAGGACAGATTCACGCCAAGAAAGAAAACAGAGATATAAGTCGAGATAATAACTTTATTATCGAAATACACTGATTTGAAGAAAGTAATTGGACACTTTCGATTTTAGACGTTTTGTCGAATATCTAGAAAAATACTTGACGAATTATCCTGAAATTTCAGTGGTGAAAAAGGATGTTACACCTCATATATTTCAACGAAGGTTTTCTCCGGAAGGCAAATAGGGGACTAGCAAAGAAGTGAACCAAAAAAATAATGTTTGGAATCACCCTGTAAAAAATAATGCTTGAAATGCATTGTAGCTGTAGCATATGCTTAAGAGGCTTGGTTTACTTTTCTGTGTTCATTTGTATGAGAATAGCACGGAGATATAAAGGTTACTTTAAAAAGGTCGAAATGTTTTTGTAAGTTTTTTGTTTATAACACGCAGGATTTTCAACCCAATGCAATGCCATTTTCAGGAAACTTGACAAACTACAGTACAGACAACACCCTGCAATCAGAATAGAAAAATATTAAGTATTTGATGAAATATGAGCATTTTTCCTAAATAATATTTAACTGCGCATGCGTTACCAAATTGTCTTTTGCATAATTTATTAGCCAAATGTATAGAGCTACTCTTATAAAAAGCCCAAGCAAATATCTTGCAAATTCAGAAAGATATTGTCGATAGAATGAGTTGAATTTCAGTTGCTCTCAAAAATAAACAAAACGATAAGGGGTTTTCTCCAAACTTTTATTTTTGAATCGGACACCAGTATCAACTTCTTCTCCTTAAGCTGATATGAAAAATATTGACTTCATTATTTAGTAAAAATAAACATGCGCAGTTAAATATTATTTAGTAAAAATGCTCATATTTCATCAAATATTTAATATTTTTCTATTCTGATTGCAGGGTGTGTCTGTACTGTAGTTTGTCAAGTTTACTGTAAATGGCATTGCATTGGGTTGAAAATCCTGCGTGTTATAAACAAAAAACTTACGAAAACATTTCGACCTTTTTAAATAAACCTTTATATCTCCATGTATATACGTGCTATTCTCATACAAATGAACACAGAAAAGTAAAACAAGCCTCTAAAGCATATGCTACAGCTACAATGCATTTCAACCATTATTTTTTACAGGGTGATTCCAAAAATTATTTTTTGGGTCACTTTTTTGCTGGTTCCCTATTTGCCTTCGGGAGAAAACCTTCGCTGAAATATTTGAGGTGTAACATCCTTTTAACACCCCTGAAATTTCAGGATAATTCGTCAAGTATTTTTGTAGATATTCGACAAAACGTCTAAAATCGAAAGTGTTCAACTACTTTCTTCCAATCAGTGTATATCATGAGCATACACAAGAAACCTTCTTTACACAAGGGGGAGGCCGTGGCCTGGTGGGCTTTCACTTATAGATAACTTCTGTGAAGTTAAGCAATATCAGGCACGGCTAGTCACTAGATGGGTAACCATCCGTGATTCACGATCTTCACCCCCCCCCCCCGGCTGCTGTGACCATCATACAGCAGTCGTTAATCCAGGTTCATCCAGGGACCGAACTCGTCGGCTTCTAGCCATACAGGCCCTGGATGGACGTAGTGGATTACAAGTACTAATAATAATAATATGGCTATTCAATGAATCCGTCTTCAGCCTCTATAATTGCTTCAATGCGAGATCGAAACCGTCGACATGCGCGAATCAAATGGTCATGGTTCATATTGGTAATTACTCGAACAATGGCAGCTTTCAATTCATCTTTGGTATTATGGGGGTGTTCATTGACCTCTCTCTCCACAACGCTCCATACGTAGTAGTCCAATGGATTCAGGTCAGGGGAGTTAGGAGGCCAAAGGTTAGGGGTTACGTGAAGTTGTCGGTCATCCATTCCTGTGTCATGCGAGACTTTCCCGTGTTTTGTCTGACATAAACTGACCTCTTCGCATAACACAGGGGACGTTCAAGAAATACGTCACGCTCTTAGGGGGGGAGGGGTATGAAAAGTGTGACACAGCGTGACATGGGGGGAGGGGGTTTCAATAAGTGTGATGTTTTCATGGACAACATTTCTGATTGTTCCTTGCGACACATGGAGATCTATGGCGAGTGACCTCATGGATGTTCTGGGATTCTCATCGTTGGCCTGCTGCACTTGCTGAATAAATTCAGGTGTTCTGATGATGTCAGAGCGTGAGGCATGCTTTTTACGCTTTGCTACTGGTGCAACGTTACCATCTTCGGTCTCCAACTCCTTCCGCACTTTGTGGACGAATGATCTTGCGACCTTTAGAAATCGTGATATCTCTAAATCACTGTGTTCTACCTTTATTGCCACGATTACTGCATGTCTCTTCTTGATTTATGTTACTTGATGGTCCGCCATTTTGCTTTCCGGAAACGGAAAGGACATACAATTTACTATAGTGCAGCAGTATCCAAACGAAGGTGTGTCCTCAAATACCTAACGCACCTTGTATATTTGGAAACCTGTAATGTCTGTTTTAAATAAACTTTTCTTATTTCTTTTTTTTTCTCTTCAGAAAACTAGTTCTACTGAAAAAACCGTTCGTCTGGATGACTTAAATTTGAACAGTTCAGGCAAATATAAATGTGAAATTTCCGCCGAAGCTCCCAGTTTTGAAACTGAATCTGCTATACAGGAAATGACTGTTTACGGTAAGTACATAAAAAAAATTAAAATATTTAAGCGTAAGTTAAAATATCATCTATGAAGTTTTAAAATCGCCACACTCTTATTCAAACATGTTCCAGACGTGAACATGTGCCACACTCTTATTCAAACATGTTCCATATCAAGCATAAACACATGAAAATGTATTTTCTTAAATATTTACTTGAAATAATGGCCAAGGAAAGCACTAATATTTATCTCCATTATGAATAAAAACTTCCGTTTCCTTTTCTTATATTGAAATTTTTTTATCCTTCTTCTTATCATTTCTATTTCTCCCATCCTCTTTTTATCCTTCCACAACCAAACTTCTATCATCTAAGTTTTTTTTCTCCTTTATTTGTTTGAAAAGATAGGCAGTTCACTATGATTATTTAACGGACGGCTAGGACAAACATTGATCTCTCCCTTGTGAGGTCTGGGTTCAGCTGCGTGTGTTGACCATGGAGTCTCATTGGCACAACTCTCCTCCATTGTGGAATCAAGGGAACCTAGATAGTCGTGGAGTTTTTTCCATTCCGTCATCTCTTTACCTTTCACTCTTTATCATTCTCCTCCCCCAACCCTTTTCCATTTCTGTATATCTCTTTCTGGGGTTTTTGAAATCGATGGTTCCATTGCTACCCTAATGGAAGCCTAAAGGTTACGTGAAATGAATGGGGAACAACCTCTTAAAGTCTAATGATAATGTTCTCTTCTATACTTTACCTCTTCTCATGCGCCTTACCCTTATACGCCAAAAAAAGAATAAAAAAGGGGGAAAATCCTAGATGCTGTCATTATCATGACCAAAGAAAAGTTTCTATTCAGGTTTAATGGAATTTTTTTCTTATTAAGGGACACTGAATACAATGTAATGAATTATAATGCAGTCACTAAGAAACTTTCTAACGCCTAAGAATTTGAGCCATGATTTAAAATTTGTCTTGCTCTTCAGAGTTATCATTAATCTATTTTGATAATATGCCATTTGTGCTACGCCATTCACATTTTAAATACTTGGAGAAACTTATTGGAATTTTTGTATGACAACTTCTAAAACATTGTTTCAGTTTAGAATGTTTCAGTTCTCCTATTTTTGAAATTTAAAATCGTTATAAATTTTAAGCTATACACAATAAAAATCCCGATGTTCCGATGTTAAGTTAAAATTAATATTTGCTTTATATTCTTTTCATTAAAGTTGTATGAAAGGATGAAAGTGTTATAATAAGGAGACTTTAATGGAAACTAGTACTTGATTAAAGATTTATATTTGTAAAGGGCTTTTGTGTAAATACCAATTTGTAAATGAATCCTTTGAATATATAAGGTCTTTATAATTCAAGTTCCATTTTGACATGGCCATAAAAATAAACTACTGGACCAAAAGCTATAATACTTGGTAATATTATACAAGAGGGCATGAGAAGTTCATACCCACCAAAGGTTCAAAAAAAAATTAGTTCAAAAGGTCACCACCAGCATGGAATGGCGCTCTATGCAATATTCGTATACGAAATTAGACACGAAGACACAGGTTAACAAGTCTTTAATCGTTACTAAAATTAGTTACATGTTGAATGTGGCCTCCACCATTTACTGAAAGCAGGTTACTCCGGATTACTGCGTTCTCAACTGTAGCTCGTAGCATATCAGGAGGAGTGTTGCGCACCTGTCGGCGTATCGCATCTTTCAGTTCCGCCAAATTCCTGACGTTATCACCATAAACAATGGCTTTGAGGTAACCCCAGAGCCAGAAGTCACAGGGGTTGATATCTGGTGACAGGGGTGGCCAAGAAAGGGGGAAGTTTCGGCCTATAATCCGTTCATCTGTGAAATGTTGCTGAAGTAACTGTTTGACACATGTACTAATATGAGGTGGAGCCCCATCCTGCATAAAAATCGTTGTGTCTAAAATGCCACGTTGCTGAAGTTCTGGTATCACAAAACTTCTTAGTCACAGTGCATGTCACGAGTCCATCTCTCGACTGCTCTTCAAAAAAATACGGTCCAATTATGACATTTGCTGTCATACCACACCACACGATAACTTTAGGAGAATGCAATGGAATTTGGTGGAGAGCATGAGGGGGAGTGGTGACCCAAATCCTGCAGTTATGGGTGTTGACATCCCCATTCAGGTAAAAATGGGCCTCGTCCGTCCATAAAATGTTCCATGGACAATGCTCGTCTACCTCCATCCGTGCAAGGAATTCCAATGCGAAGGTTTCTCTACGAGGAAGATCGTTAGGTTCGAGTTGTTGGATAAGGTGGATTTTGTATGGGTAGTACCGCAGCACTTTACGTACGATCTTGTACACCGTACTCAGTGGTAAGTCCATTCGACGTGCAACAGCGCTTACGCTGCACGCCCCTTGTGAGGTTTCCATTTTTGATTCCTCTACGGCTGCTGAAACAGCCTCCACGGTTGCCTCAGAGACGGGTTTCCTTCCTCGGTACAGGTGCTACCGATAACAAACCTGTGGCTTCAAACTTTGTCATCATCTTCTTCAAACTCTGCGGTGTCATTGGCCCCCGACGTACATGTATTCGTCGAACGGTACGATATTGCTGCAAAGCCTGCCGTACATTGCTATTGCATTCATAATAACATTTAACCAGAAACGCATGGTAACAGGCATCGTCGACTAGTAACAAATGAGGCGTACTGACAACGAGGCTCCCTTTCTTATTTCTGAAAACCAAATGACTTGTAAAGCGCATGTGCATAAACCACATTGTTAACCTGTTTCTTCGTGTCTAATTTCGTATACGAATATTGCATAGAGCGCCATTCCATGCTGGTGGTGACCTTTTGAACTAATGTTTTTTTGGTGGGTATGAATTTCCCATGCCCTCTTGTATAATATTACCAAGTATTATAGCTTTTGGTCCAGTAGTTTTTTTTATGGCCATGTCAAAATGGAACTTTAATTATAAAGACCTTTTATTATATGACTTTTCTAAGGTGAATTTTATAAAGGTTCTGCAAATACGCGCATTTCTAAAGATTAAAATCGCTTTTTGCATTTCTAAATAAGATTCTTGAGTTTAATACTACCTCCAAATATGTTGATAAAACATTCTGATAGCGTTCTCTTTGAAATACGCCCTTGAAGGTGTTGCAGTTTACAGCGTTCTCTTTGAAATACGCCCTTGAAGGTGTTGCAATTTACAGCGTTCTCTCTGGTTTGAAATATTTTTGGTATCTATATACTTATAAAATTCAAGATTTCTGTCTGTTCGCCAATTCCTCCTAGACCCTTGGAGCAATTAAAGCAAAACTTTGCATATTTACATAACTTATCTCCGTGCTTTGCGTCTAAATAGGGAGAATCCGCCATTGTGACCCCAAGTGGCCAGCTCATTCGAAAAAACTTTGAAAATTGGATTGAACTATGGAAATGAAATTTATTTTTTGAGTAATAATACTGTTCTTACAAAGTGCCCGAGAAGGTGGCAAACGAGGCGAAAAGGCAATTGCAGAATAAAAAAGAAGAATCCATGGAAATGAAAATTGACCGTTGGATTTTTTTTTATCCAATCTTTATTATTAAACATAGATGTGTCTTTTTAGAGTTACGAAAAAATCAGTAAAGGTTTAAAGGCCAATGTCAAATACAAATTAGCCTACATCTCAACGGTTATTAAGCAAGCATTGAGCATATTGTGACGACGGTGTTTTACCAGTTCTTAAGATTAAAGACAAATGGCAAAGACGTGACTTAGTTTGTGAAATTTGTGTGAAATATTTGTTAACTAAATCTATCGCTTTTTCAAAGCGAACCATTTTACATAAACAGAGTGTCCAAAAAGTCTGGTAACATGGCAGATATCTCAAAGTTGCAAGGTAGGCAAGATCTGGTGAGTGTGGTATATAGGTAATAGGGGGTGGGGAATTCATTGCTTAATGAGCTTTCACAACGGTGTGCTTCACTGCAGTTCAAATGTATTAGAAATTCAGCCAACCTGGTCAGCCCCAGCTGACCTTGAGTGGCTCTTTCTCGCCCATTTTCTCAAAATCTTTCAAGGGGAAGGGTGTGATTAAAAATTGTTTTTATACTAATGTGGTGTTGCTCTACAGGGTGGCAATTGGAAAGTTTTCTCATATCTTTAATAGTTTTCGAGTTAGCAAATGGATGACCTTAAATTTGGGGGTTAAAGTCAAATTTGTGTGCGGCAATGAATTCCCCACCCCCTATTACCTATAAACCACACTCATCAGATCTCGCCTACCTGGCAGCTTTGAGATATCTGCCATGTTACCAGATAATTTGGACACCCTGTATATTTCTTGTACGAGGGCATATTGAAAAGTAATGCCTCCATGGCTGTAACTTTTTTATTTTTTAACCGATTTTCAAAATTCTTTTTGTATCTGATACTTACATTTGTCCTCTATGTAATGCACTATTCACTTTTCGACATAGTCCCCATCTCTTTCCACGCATTGCGCCAACGCGTGAATAGTTGGGTGAACACGTCGGAGAGGAATTCCGGGGTTGTCGTCGACACGAGGATTGAATGGCAGCTTTGGATTCTCTTCTGCAGCACGATAACGCCCGTCCGCACATGATCGCCACACATCAGAGGGGGTTGCAGCGCCTACAGTTCATAGATGAAAAACTGCAGTTCAAAAATGAAAGACTTTGCACCTTGCGACTTTCACCACTTCCCAAAGAGGAAAGAGCACCTTAAGAGCCATGAGTTGCGTTCTGACGACGAGGTGAAACCTGCCGCTCGGTCCTGGTGTCGACAACAACCCCGGGATTCCTCTCCGACGGGTTCACCCGACTAGTCACGCGTTGGCGCAAAGCGTGGAAAGGGATGGGGACTATGTCGAAAAGTGAATAATGCATTACATAGAGAACAAATGTAAGTATCAGATAAAAAAGAATTTTGAAAATCGGTTAAAAAATAAAAAAGTTACAGCCATGGAGGCATTACTTTTCAATATGCCCTCGTATTATGAGTTAATTATTAAGCACACATCTCTAATTTCCAATTTTAAAACGGGCGTTACACTAGTAGAAGCATAGATTAAGAAATACCATGGTAGAAGTATATAATACTGTTACACAAATACGGTATTTATTAATCTATGGTAGAAGTATACGAGGGTTGGAGCATAAGTCATGGCAACTATTTTTTTTCTCAGAGCTAAGGGATGGTATCATAAAATGTCATATGTCTCAAGGAAGCTGTGACTGCTAGTATGTTTCCACAACATTAAATGGCTCCGTGAGTTCCTGATGTTGCGCAGAGAGCAATGTTAAATCAGTTCTCAGTCAACCGCCGTGCAAGGTGGATGTAACCCGAGTTGAACAACGCTCGTACATCAAAACAGGCGTTCTCTATTTTGATTTCTGTTACTTAGTCTGGAAAATGAAATCTGTAATCATGTTCCAGAATAAATTTTCCAGAAGCATGAAACGTATGAAACATTACAGGCTTCATGATTCCAGAACATGAAACCTGTAATGTTGTCAACTACCTTAATAAACATGAGAAGCAAAGTGTTGGCGTGTTGTTAAATGTCCGTACATTTCATCCATTCCTTGTTCTTTCATCTGTATATTTCACATTTTCCACCCATGCTTGAATTCTCATAAAAAAAAATAGTTGCCATGACTTATGTTCCAACCCTCGTATAACAGACAATAGAAATAGATAATGTTACAAGAATAACTTTAAAATGTTTAACGAATATTTTATGCTAATTCGTTTATGATAAATAAAATAATGATTATGAAATATGAATTCAAAAATATTCTCTCATAGTTTTGTTACAAGTGCATGACTTAAGTAATAATGATTATAAACTGGAGATGCTCTCCAAGCATAGGTAATGATTTTTCGATTGAAAAATGGAAGGAAAAATTCTGCGACCTGGATTCGAACCAGGAATCTCGACTATCATGGCCGACGCCTCTACCGATTGGGCTATCGCAGACACCTGGACAGCCGGGCTGTCTCAAGGTGTCCTAAAGACAACCAAGTTTTTCTCCATTTTTCAATCGAAAAATCATTACCTATGCTTGGAGAGCATCTCCAGTTTATAATCATTATTATTTACTTGTGAGTTCATCAACTTTCTGATGGTTTGGAGTGGAGAAATTCTCGATCTGCGGGACAGGTTCCCGTCTCCCATTGGGCTTTTAACCGTGGCAACTTGGTTGTTTTTAAGACACCTTGAGACAGCTCGGCTGTCCAGGTGTCTGCGATGGGTTAGGGTCATAATCTCCGACAGCCACAATCCCGACACCCAGAATCCCGACAGCCACAATCCCGACAAGCCAAAATCCCGACAGGCCAAAATCCCGACAGGCCAAAATCCCGACAGGTTACAATCACGTATTACCGACAGGTTAAAAAATAACGTATTCCCAACAGGTTACAAAATCACGTATTCCCAACAGGTTACAATCTATTATTCCCACAAAGCCGAATCCCATTTATTTCTATTACGTTTTATGGGAGTGCTGTTATATACGGAGTGCTTTTGTATGCGAAGTTCGATTATAACAATTTTTTTTCAGTAATTCTGTCATTTTGATTCTGTATGTGTACAATTTTATCATTGGTCCTTTCTCTTGTCCTATCTCACCACGTTTTCATGCTCGTTTTCTAATTCATTACATGCTTGCGGATTATCAGTTCGTTACGGAAACGATGAACAATTCAGCTTATTGTTACGTCATTTATTTGCGCTGGCGTTTGTCCCAGCTAACGAAATGCCAGCATCCTTTGACATCTTAAAAGCTGAGATGCCTCCCGACATTGCTTGGCCGCAGTCATGTTGGTCTTTTCAAAATTATACAAGAGCTTCAAAAAGAACAACAACGAGTAGATTTAGAAGTGGAAAGTATTTTTCGCGGTCAGCCATATCCTACTCCGAAGAGAGCTATACTCGACAGAGAGAAGACTTATGGCAGTATTTATAGACAGAGTAAACCGACTACTGATGGACTATCTTCGTGGTATTGCACATAACGTCCCGTTTTGATTAAAAGTAATAAATATTTTATTGAATCGCAATTTATTGAACAATTTATTGAAAAATAAACTAAAAATATTAATAAAGCTAATAAAGCCAATGGTAAAATTGTACACATACAGAATCAAAAACAAGAGCACTCCGCATATAACAGCACTCCCATAAAACATAATAGAAATAAATGTGATTCTGCTTTGTCGGGATAATAGAGTGTAACCTATCAGGAATATGCGGCTTGTCGGGATTTTGGCCTGTCGGAATTTTGGCCTGTCGGGATTTTGGCCTGTCGGAATTTTGGCCTGTCGGGAATTTGGCCTATCGGGATTGTGGCTGTCGGAATTCTGGGTGTCGGGATTGTGGCTGTCGGGATTGTGGCCCGAACCCGTCTGCGATAGCCCAATTGATGAGGCGTCGGCCATGATAGTCGAAGGTTGCTAGTTCGAATCCAGGTCGCAGAATTTTTCCTTCCATTTTTCAATCGAAAAATCATTGCATGACTTAAAATTTTAAGGTTTTAACGCCTTTCCAATTATTAGTTGATTTTGATGCTATAGCAAAGGATTGCAATTTTCAAATGAATAATTGGATACGAGGCTTTGCGGTAGAATTAAATAAAAATTATAAATTTTATCTATGGATAACTGCAAGTGACTACATGCAGATGAAGAGTCTAGCTTAATTTTAAAAAAGAGACAGCATAATGAAAAGAATAAAAAATTCTTGCGTTCGATTACGCTGTTTATGGCCAAAAATTGTAGTAAATGAAAAATAACCAAATAGCTCCTCGTATTATTATCGATTTTTTTAAAATAAATAAAAAATCAAAGATTTATTTTAAGATGCCCAAAAAAGTAGACACTCATACCTAATTTTAAAGTTATATTTAAGATCTTATTTTTTAATTAATGATCGAAGAATAAGCGAATAGGAGCTTCGGATCTGTTTTCACTTTGCGCATAAAATTGCTTAGACACTTTCTTGTGAGAAATCGCTTTAAATCTTTGAAATGAACGGCTTATTCATTTTTTTCACTTTTCTTCGCTTCTTATTATTTTCTTCTCTGATCTTTTGATTGTGTTCCGATGATTGCTATTCTTCTTTTGAAAGGAAATATTTACTTTTCTAGTCTAGTAAATTAAAAATAAATTGAAAATGTCCACGCAGAATATTTTCTTTTGTCCAAATTAACTTTACGACTTGAAGAGCTGAAAGGAAAGAGAAAAATAGAGAAAAAGAGAAAGAAAGAAATGGGGAAAAAATGAAAGCAAGGGAAGGGAAACAGAAGATCTCAGGAGAAATAGAAAATGGCAAGAACTTCACAGTGACAAGAACTTCCTTTACAGATGCATCCAATGGTAATAAATTTAAAATCAAATGTATGTTGCTGGCTTCTCCTTTAAGGAAACAATAACAAGTCGAAAAATATAGGCTTGTCTGTCTACAAGTACATGCCAAAATCTAACACCATTTGATACAGTGGTGGCCAAAAATTTAGCACCAACCAAATGGCTCTAAAATATTGCCAATATTTGAAAAATCAAGGCTCAAAGTTAATTCCATTCTTGCTACAAAATAAATGAGACGGTCTGAAACAAAGTATTAAAAAAAATTTTTTTTTTGGAGGATACACTAAGAAAAGGGAAGCATGTTTCAGAATATTTCAGTAATTGGCTGGACATAAGTTTAGCACCCTAACGTGTTTGCGACTTAAACGAGGGTTCCGCATTGTAAGTTTGTTGTATTTTAATATACTCATTGTATAAGCAACAGTTTTAATTTCACTTGTACATGTTTTAACCAGCAGTCATGGGAAAACGACAAAACATAGCGCTAGATCTCTGTGAACAAATTAGACGGTTACGCAATGAAGGACTAACATTTGATGCCATTGCCAAAATTGTTAACTGTAGCAAATCATGTTGTATACGTACAATTCAGCGGTACAACAAAACTGGTTCTGTCAGAGATCGTTCAAGACCAGGAACACCTAAAAAACTAACCCCGCACATCGACCGTATCATTCATCGTCTCTCCAAAAAAGACAGATCCTTAACTTCAACAATGATTCAAGGTGAATTGTCTGCTCATCATCACGTTAGTATTAGTTCTCGTACTATTCGTCGACGATAAAACCAGTTTAATTTGTTTGGGCGAGTGGCACGAAAGAAACCTCTTGTGTCATTAAAGAACAGGAAAGTTAGGTTAACTTTTGCTCGTGTCCATCTCAACTGGACAACACAACAGTGGAAAACGTGCTGTGGTCGGATGAAGCATAGGTACAGCTCTTTGCATGTGATGGCAAAAAGTACATCAGATGTAATAAACATGAAACATACAAGCCACAGTGTTTAGAGCCAACCGTGAAACATGGAGGGGGAAATGTGATGATGTGGGGTTGTTTTACCTTGCATGGTGTAGGCCCAATCCATCATATAAATCGCATTATGGATCGTTTTGTTTACAAATCCATCCTTAAAAACATTATGCTTCCTTATGCCAATGATAATCTCCCCCTTACATGGTTATTCCAGCACGATAACCACCCGAAACATACCAGCAGACTTGTCAAGGAATGGTTACACATAAATCATATCAATATTATGGAAAGACCTGCTCAGTCAGAAGATTTGAACCCCATAGAAAAGCTATGGATTGATGTCAAAAGGCGGTTAAAGAAAAAACCCAATAGTATTCTTACACTACTCGACACTATCAAAGAAGCATGGAACAACATTCCAGAAGATCGGTGTAAAAGATATTTCATCAGCATCAAATGATATTAAAAACTTTATTCACATATAAGCCCATTTTTAAAGGAAAACCTAAAGTTTATTTATCATATGCAGCGTGGACACAGGCTGAGTAGTTAAATGAAAAAAATTGTTTACTTGCCTGTCACTCAAAACATTTGGATTTCGTAATCTCGTGCGGACTTTAAAAAAATAAATTGATTGTTCTCTTTTATCTTTAAGATTTCAAATTAAATTTTCTTAAAACTTCAAACAAAATTAAAATTTTTTTGGCATTTCATTGAATTTGATAGCATATAAAGAGGAAGTAGGAACGTAATACAGGCGTGTGGGTGGAGATGAGGACGACTAGTTGTCATGGAAACATCTGATTCGTAAAGAATCTTTGCATTTTTTGTTACCATGGCGATGAAAAGAGGAACTTTTCCGAACTTTTTTTAGATTTGCTTGCTTTTTATTGATTTATGGGGTCATAATAGTCATATTTTGCTCGAATTTGCGGCCTTCTAAAGATCCTCTCACGGAAGGCTTGAAATGAAGGAGCTTTAAATGAATTTTCGTTTTTCTCTCTCTTCATTTTTAACCGATTTTCATCAATACAAGCATTAGTCAATAAAAGATCCCTTTAATTGGAGGAATGCTCTTTCGCTTGATATTTGGATAGGGTTACACGGAAATAGTTTTTTTTATTAATATGGAAAGAGTTGATCAACGATTAATCTTCGTGAACGGGAAATTAAATTCAAACTCATGTTTCGGATTTTATTTTAGAAGTTGAATGGTTTTTATAAGTTCTGTTTTAATATACTGAAATATAAGCTATTAAAAAATACATTATCTGTGGGCGAACTGGTGCTATGGAAGATCGGATACATGGCTCGAACGATTCTTTTAGTGCGAGCTGTGCTTATCACAAGTTACGGGGACTGGGATTTAACATTTCTTGCCAAAAACTCGGCTGAGTAGTTCTAAAGTTATGGTCTTTTACTTTTGACCATTTTTTAATGGAACTCCCCGTATTTTTCAAGAGGGGTTTGAGATTAATAAAACTACTACTTTAATGATTCCTGCTTGTAGACAAGTTTAATAATTTATTTAACACGTTGATAGTGTGAAGTCACCGTTAATATCAAAGTTGCATTCCTTCTGGGCTATGAGGTCACTATTATATGACAGTTCAACGAGTAGCACTTTCCTTATGCTTGCTAATGATGGCTTCAAATCTTTCCATCGGCCCTCAGGGAAGGAGTGAACAGGATTCAGTATCAGCCGCAAGTGTGGCCGAAGAAAATGATGTGTTAAAGTTGACAAAACTTTGATGCAATTTGATGAAAGAGGCATTTTTCATCTAACTTCAGTTTTCATAATATTTTAAACAAACTGTATTATTAACTCTCATGAAGAAACTTTCTAGAAAGTCTATACATGTAATTTTTTTTTTAAATTCATACCAACTCACTTCTTTAGACTTTAAAATTTATATTTTGCCTTATTTTAACACATTAAGTTTAAGATGTTACCTTTTTGAAAATTAGAAGGTAATCTCAATGAAGTCCCATGAGTTCACCAAAGACTTTCCAGTACCATTAGATGCCATTACCGAATTCTTGAAAGAATAATGAATTCCATGAATATTCTGCTTGTAATATTAATGATTTCTGCACTTTATTACGTTAATGACACTCATCCAGAAAGAAACCCTGATGTTCATGTTTGGTTTCTTCTATCTGTAATGTAGCCACCCAAATGATGAATTTGAGTAGAGGAGATAAATGTCCCGTAAAATATTTCTTAATAAGATATTTAATCATTAAAGCTTAAAAGTTCCCAATATTAAGTTTAGTAAAAGTTCAGAGTAGCGTTCCTTAATTTTTCCTCAGAAGATGTCGGTCTAGCCATGGCGTTACTGCTTTATTATAGTATCAATATGGCTTAATAAGTAAATTTGTACCTTATTTTAAAACTTATTATAAATTAGTTCACGCTGGGGGAAAAATGACGAAAGCTTTTTGCCAACGAACACCAGCCTAATATTTGCCAGCATGGAGCTTTCATAACCAAATTATTAAATTTTAAAAAGCCTCAAATATTCACACCTAAGCAAACACCTGGAATTTGCATATATGATAGATTAGATGTTATTCACCTTATTCAGATCTAAAAATAAATATCAGACCATAATATAAAATACCAAAGCTATAAGGAAAAGTGTAATTTTCCCATTTAAAACAACCACCAAGCGTCAATAGTATTAGCCACAAGAAGATACAATATCTTAACCTATTTTCTTTTCTGTAAGAATATAAATTGATAGTTGCATATTCTTACGCATAGCCTTAAAAATAAAGTAAATGCAACTATTTAAAGTGTCTATGAATTGCCAAACAGTTTTTTATTTTTTAAATCAGATTTTTATGATTTTAAACAAATTTTCATCTTTTTACACTGAATTTCACGGCATATTCTGTAACACTGTAAGTGACGGGAAATTTCTTGAGAGTCCGTATTTGAAGAAATTTTTGTTTTTAATTTTATCCACAATAATTAGGCCTTTTATATTTGGGATTTTTAAAGATTTTTTTGATATACTTTCTGCTTTGTTCTAAATACAAGGAAACAGGCGTTAAAATTAATTAATTTAAACATGAATACTAAAACAAGCAATACATTCAGACATTCGAACTTGCGACAAGTGGCATTGGAGATCCATTCTTATATTATTGCAGTTGAACCTCACTAACAAGGGAATCCCACATAGCATATCCGCTTTAACAATTTAGAGCTTATTATTGGTAGATATATAATTAACACTGACTTTTTACTATGTATGACGTTTTCGTGTATAGGCCTTCTTTCTAAGAGATGTTGGTAACGGCCACTCTGCTGCTGAAATATGTAGGAATAACATTGTAACTCAATAACCAATATTTGTTGTACGTGTTTTGAATACTATTCGAAAGCAACTTATTGCAACAAACTGCATTATACAACAATGAATGAATTTAATTATTTAGACAATACTTCTTTGTAGACCACATTTTTAGTGAAAACTCTCTGGTCTTTCTTCAAGTTGCCTTGTTCGTCACTTGCAAATACTTTTACCTTGACCGTCTCGAACGATCTTGTTCTTGAAAATGCAAGGTAAAGTTGGCCATGACTGAATACGAGAAATGGCAAGTAAATGCCAAGTGAGTCCAGTGTTTGTCCTTGGTTTTTGTTGATCGTCATTGCAAAAGAAAGTCTCAATGGAAACTGTTTTCGTCTTAATGTAAACGGAAGGTCAGGGTCACTTGGTGCAAGAATAACTCTTGGAATAAATACCCTGGTACCTTTAAAAGATCCTGTCAGTATTTCGCAATCAATGACTTTTGACATCATTTGCCTCACAGTCATTCTCGTGCCATTGCAAAGACCTCTTGTGGAGTCAAGGTTTCTTAGTAGCATGACTACTGCACCAACTTTTAAGTTAAGTCTATGAGAAGGCTGTTTAAGGACTCTGTAGGATAGTTTTCTACCTCCTCGGCATTTGCGGTATCTTGCTGAATCGAATCTATGCTCGTGTAACATTTCAAGTCAGACTGAATTCGTCTAAGTACATGTTCATTCAGTTGGAGAGACTCATGGTTTTTTGGAGTCAAGATTGCACGATTTGCGATACTATTATCTTCAGGTTGGATGATTTGAGGAAAGACAGCATCAACAATGCATCCATTTTTAACACATACTGGAGAAATTTCGAAGTATTCTTCTTCTAGTCCAGGCTCTTGAAATTGTCTATCTCCAAGTTTTAAAAGCTTCGGTGTTCTTGTGGAACATTCTTGTCATTGGCAAGCATATTTTGGTCCAATTTCAGGATCTGAACATCTTTCCAACATTTACTATTCTTAATGCATGACGAAATTATTTCAGTTCTACTCCCATGTGGAACAACAGGGAGAATTTGTCTAAAGTCTCCACCGAAAAGAAACACGGCACCGCCAAATAGTTTATTGGAAGGGACTTGAGCGCCTTCAGCAAAAAGTTCCCTGTACAGTATGTCAACGGCATTTACACCATGATGTGGGACCATGGGCGCTTCATCCCAAAGATTACTTTTGCTTTCTTCATAAATAAAGGTGAACATGCGAGTTCGTCACGAAAATAGTTTTGCATTGTTGTTGCACGTTTAAAGATTGTTGGCCCTGGCTTGAAGCACCAACACCTCTTTTTAGGAGGTGTTGCCTGTACTCAAAGCCTGAGCGCGAAAACGTCATACATTGTTACATCACCTTCGGTAGGGTATTGTTAATCATATTTCTACCAATAATAAGCCCGAAATTGTCCCTACCGTAGGTGATGTAACTATGTATGATTTTTCCGTGAGCAGGCTTTCTCTTTAGGCGGTATTGGAAGCACACGGCGGAACTGAAAAGTCACCTGATCATTATTGTCTGAGCAACAATTTTTATCTAAATCTTTACTACACCATATATATCTCATCAATTAATCATAAACTATAAATAAAGGAGACCATGTGAGTTCGTCCCACGAAACAATTTGAATTGAATTTCAACAATATGAATTGAATTTCATAAAAATGCCGCCATCAAACAATGCTGATATAAAAATGCCATCAAACAATGCTGATACAAACAATGTAAACGTAACCTTGGCAACATAGCGATGACATTAGCCGGTTATATATATAGATTTTAATTGCTGCCTGTCAGAAATAAATTTCATTTTTTAAATTTAATATTATAATTGTTTATTTTCACACTCATTGCGTTTGACAATTTTTGAAACCTATTCTTCTTTCCGAAACATTCAGGATGTAATTTCTATTGGTGCAGCTAGGTATTAATGTCATCGGCGTTGGATCATTATTACCTTTTCCCGTGAAACGTTGACACTATTAAATCGTAGATGAATGGCAGCCATTAGAATGCACATAGTCTGACATTGGAGGTTGGTCTCCCTTTGCCTCTCCCATTAAGAGAAACTCGTGCGTCTCAGCAGGAACCTCGCTGTCGTTAGAGGATCGATAACGGGCGCCTATTAACCGCTGTTTTGTTCACTTTTCTCCAGTCCCTGATGAGGGTTTTCGCCGCACTTTGACCACTTTTGTCTGCCAATTAACGTGAACAGTCGTACTGTAAATTATTATTCACGAATTTGATTAGCCAACAGGGTTAATGACTGGAAGGATTCTCTCTTTGCGTACATGGTGCACGTACCTGTTTAACATCAAGTGAGAGAGCCATTTAATTGCGGCCTTGTTTTGTTTCGTGTTGAACTTCTCGTTTATTTTTGTCCAGCGAAATGAGCTTTAATTTCTTCCTTTTGCGCGGATGGCCTTTCCCCATGCTTATTCTGTTGATATAAAAATTAAAATATTTTGAGGGTTATTATGTGGAAACTTTTCTATTCAAAGGACTTTCTCAATTAAAAAGTTAAAAAAAACAACTTAATTCATCGATACTTACGGTACAGCAACATTTTGAAAATTAGAAATTCGCATTCTTAAAGCTTTTATTGTTAATTTGTGTTTTAGGCATATACAAGTTCGTTTAACAGTATATCGTTATAGTTCTAATACTTTGCAACTTGGGGATAAATTTTCTTTTAGCCATTCATCCCTAGCTGTAATAAAATGCATTCACCATGTCTGCCTGAATACCACAATCGTTGTGCTGTAATTGCAGTGTCATTTATATAGAGTAAGAAAAATAGAATAAAAAAATGCTAATCAAGAAGGAATTTTTTTCCTCCTGCTTAAAGCCCAAAACAATAGGTAGGCAAATGATCGCATTCTAAAAGCTTAAGGGGAACTTGAATAGCTTGTTTACGAAAAATTTTGTTTTTAATCAGATGAAGCCTTAAAAGGAAATTCCATGCTGAAATTTAGGAGAGACGCGAGTAAAACGGAGAGAGGAAGACCAAGACACTTTTTAAAATAATTTAAAAAATTATTATAAATGTGGCAATAAGGGAAAAGGTAGAATAAGATTCAAAGAGAAAAAGAAAAGGGTCATACATAATGAATAACAATTTATTAACTTCAACAAATTTTATAAATTTTAAATAAAATAATGGGAAAAAACAAACAAACAACAAAATCACTCTATTAGAGTGCAAGAGAATCCAAATCAACTTCCCTGGAGTTCACACGAATCTTAGTATTGATACGTACCACGAGAAATTTTGTCTTTGAAGAATTTCTTTTCACTCATGTTTGAAAAAAGGCCATGCGTTTCAGCCAAGATGTTCATTCTTGATGGCTATGCTTTGATTCCTGTAGAAATTGTAACTAGATGTTTGTGTAGTAATGCTTGTCTTCTCTTGGATTACCACCGAATTCTTTTACACTTAGAAGTGTGTTTTTTGAAATAAAAATTTTAACCCCAGGAATGTTTGTCTATTCTTACAGTTAATACTTTAAAATATTTTTCTAAAATTTAAAGTTTTTGATGTAATTCAATATTCACTAAAAATTATATTATTTGTTACTTAAGTAATCACGTAAATTTAATATTGGCTTATATGTTAAGAAATTTGGTTAGTATTTTTCATTATACTATTTAAAGTTTTTAAATAGAAGTTCAGTTGCTGAAGTTAATGGATTCATTACCCAAACCTTCATTACTAGAACTACTAGTACGATCAATCTTTAGAGACAGACCTTCTTGAAAGATATGATGATCGCGTGTTACACACAACCACCTTCAAAATACTCCCCTTTTGCATTTATGCACTTCTATCAACACGAGTAGAGTTGCTGAAAACATGCTTGAAAGCTTTTGGAAGAGATGGTCTTCAGGCCGGTCGTCGGTGCTTCCTGAATCTCAGATGCACTTTTAAACGGCGTCCTTTGAGCTCTTTTTCAGACGGGAGAAGAGGTAAAAGTTGCATGGGGCGAGTAGGGCTACTGCAGTCTGCATCATGAAAGGCCGATATGCGATGGTATTGTAATGTTGCAGTACCCAATCCTTGCTTTTCCAGAGTGCAGCACAGCGGCCGGAGGCGAGCCAAGATATGTGTGCCTCTAGTTGTTCACTATCGTCAGAATTTGATATTCACACGTAGTTCTTCAAACGCTGTGAACAACGACAGTTCATTGATATGCTTTGTTTGGAGAAACTCTACACTGCGGAGCTGCTTCCTCCTTACCACGTCTCGCGTCATTTGTGCCTCTACGCCACGGTCAAATTGTTCCTTCTCTCCTCCAAGCCTGATTGGAGATTGCAGCACAGTCTCCGAACTTATCGACCGTACTGGTATAAATTTTACGACAAAAGTTTAGCCTCACATTTTTTTTAATAAATAATTCTCAAACGTAATATTTTCCTACTAATTAATAGCAAATCTATAATTGCTAACAATAAAGAAATAAAAATAACGATTTTTAGGTGCGACAAAAGTTTCGCCTCGCTATATGAAAATTAATATTTAATGCTTAGTGCTACCATCATTTGCGATCAAAACATCATAAACATTCGCTACTGCGTTGATCTGTATAGGCTTTAAGCATAATCCTGTCCAAGTACACGCCAACTTCTTACAAGATCAGTAGTCGTCTGAAACTGTTTTTCGTGATCTGAGGTCCAGGTCGCAGAATTTTTCCTTCCATTTTTCAATCGAAAATTCAATAGCTCTCTATATTCATCAATAAATGTAAGTTCACAATTTTTCTTGTATCCAATGGCTCTCCACACTATTACCGAACCGTCTCCCATTTGCCTTGGAGATAGGATTTTCTCTCCTTTTCTCAGATCATTAAAATAATATGCAAAGCCATCTGGACCATCGAGATTAAACATCCTCTCGTCGGAAAATTATTAATTTTTCTCGTTCCTTGATCCAGATTGCGTGAACTCTTGCAGTTTTAGTCGTACTCTTTATGCTCAGGTTTTAAGCAGGGCTTACCTTTCTCAATCTTTTCGTTCTAGATGTGGGACATTGGCAATTGTTCTCTGTATATTTCGGATGCTTGCTTTAATGCCACCAGCCGCCATTATGTCTCTATGATTTACTTGGACATTACAAGCAAGTTTAAGTTCCTTACGGCAATCACGAGCAGAGAGACTTTTAAGGCACCCACTATTTTTTTGCCTTGCCTTGGATGTTTCAAGTACTTGCTAATTACTTTTGGGTTTCAATTTAGTCGTGGAGCTATTTCGCGATTTTATTATTTTTATTTTTTTATTGCAAGCAATTATAAATAAGCTACTTTTTAGGAAAAGATTCCTTTATTGTTCTATTGTGCGACAGCCATCTAATCCGTGATACTAAATTTTTGTCCGCCACCACGAAGAATACAGTTTATTTTATCATCTCAAATGATCAGTTTCTTAAAACTTATTTCTCCAAATTCTCTATAATTGTTCTTATGACTAAAGAAATACGTTTGAATTTTCGATTTAATATCAATTTTAAGCACAATTTTCGACTCTGTCTGTGGGTCATCAGTAAATTTACGCGCGAACATAAAGTTTTACTACAGCGTTTCTCACGTCGTTTTCACTGGGAGTGATGCTATTCGTCCACTATGAGTTCAACCCAGCAAGCTCGAAATGATTTTCGTATGTTGATGGGAGAAGCATTTTCACATGCTAATTTTTTCCTGACTCCTTACAGATGGAATCCACCGTATGGCTTGATTATACATCACCGGCTAGAGAATAAAGTCGGCTCTTATTGGATTTCTGCAAATTATTCATTCACTTCGGTTACTACTCCCTGATTATTTGATAATTATTCAGGCCATAGGAAAGTTGGAATGGCGTGAAAGCCACAGGGTTGATTTGGAAATTTTCTCCCATTTCTTTCTTTTTTAGCTTCCTCCCCTCTTTTTATGTTTTTATATTTTGAGAGATGAGATGCTTTTGCAAGGAAACCATTACAAGCGGGTGATCACTGGCAGCGGAAGTAGCGTGGCGCCCTCCGACGTCTCGCTCGCCATTCATGTGCTAATAGCGGTGGTGTGGCAGGCCCAAGAAGGGGGCTGTTGAGCCAAGAGAGTGAAAGGGAAATTCTGTGTCCTTACCCAACATGGAAAGATGTCTCCTACTCCTCTCTCAGCCACAAATGCAGAAGGGCGAGAAAAGGAGGAGGCAGTCGGCTGGAAAACTCCTAGACGAAGATCACGGGTCGTTTGGCATTGGAGGAAATATAACAGGAACAAAAAAAAATTTCCTCCTCCACGCTTCCTTGATTTCCATTTTTACTTATATTTTTCTCCCAATAATTCAGGAGAAAGCTGGCTGCCACCAGTCACCGTTGCTGTCTGTTGATGATGAAACTGCGTTCCTTCGCCTTGTTGCCTCATTCGGGTTCTTAACATTTTGCTTCTTAACACCCCCTCAGTAGGAATTCGGTGCTAACGCGCTCTCATACATAACATTTTGTCATTTTTAAAAATTAAATTATACAGCGTATAGATTTTGAAGGCTATGCAATTAATTTTTCCGCTCTGAATCATCTTCTTTTCCTCTTCCTTTTCTCACTCCCTGCCTCCATCTCATGAAAGTCATTCATATGCTTGTGTTATCTATGCTTTTGAATTACATGCACGTCATGGGAAGAGGTGATGGCCCTAAAAGATCTTCTCGAATATGAAATGAAAGCTTACATAAAGTGTTTTTGCCGAGTCATTTTTATACAATTCAAAACCATTTATTAACATTTCAATTGCGCGCTTTCATTCTGAGATTCATGAATGCGTAGTCGTTTATTTTATCATTCGGGACTTATCGTTCCCACCCCGATCTTTTGTGTTTCGTTCCCTTCTCTTCAGCAGCTCCTCCTCCTTTTCTCTCTCTTTCTCCCCCGACCCTTCCGCGGTTATTAAAAACATATCGATCACCGAAACACAATGCATCCCTTTTTTCATCACCTCTTTCAACTAATTGTATTCTACTCATCCACATCATGTAATTTTATCTGCTTGAATAATTTTTAACGATACGTATAAATGTTTATAATTTTCCATTAATTAACTTTCCTAGAGTCACACAGACAGCCGTTTTGAACAGGGGTGCTGCTGTATTTTCGTTAACCTAGTGAGCTCACGCGTTAACCTAGTGAGCTCACATAATATGTATTAGGAAATAAAAATGTGCATATACAGAAGGAATAATATGTAAATCAGAGCAAAAGTCAAAATAGTTCCTTTTAATTTTTTTATTTCTTACCATAGAAGAAAAGTATTTATAAAAATGATCAGACATCATCAGATATATACAGGGTGTCCATAATTAAAGGACCCTTTTGCAAAACTGCCTACAGGCGAAACCAGTCATCAGAAAAGTGTGAAATTTTGTGGAGGACGTAATGAATGGATGTGAATTTGTTTCAGCGAAAAAAAAAAAAAAAATTAGTTACGAGTTTCGCCACCAGAGGGCATTTTAATAACTAATTACACGTGTACAATAGTTTAACAAGTTCAACATGTGCAAAATTACAACATCATTTGATGGCCATCATTTCCAAATACCTTCTGAAATCGTAAGATGGCATGTTCCATAGTTGACCGAAGTGTGTGCGGCGAAATTTTGCGCACGTGGCTTGAAATGCTGTCTTGAAGATCAGGCAAAGTTCTTAGATTGTCACGACTTACCAGATGTTTCAAATGTTCCCAAAGCATGGTGTGAGGTTTGGGGATCGGGAAGGTCACACATGAGGAAAGTGACGGCTGATGACACGTTCTTCTGTAAAATGTCGTCCAAGAACGTCCTTAACACATATTGAACACAAGATCTCCGTGAATGTTCCTCAGTTTTATAGGAAACAGTTGCTGCATGACGACACATACATTTACATTCTTGCTACAGGTATTCAACGTAAAACGCTTTCTGGTGACGAAATTCGTAACAAATTTTTTTCTTCGTTGAAACGAATTCCCATCCCTTCATTACGTCCTGTACAAAATTTCACACTTTTCTGATGACTGGTTTCGCCTGTAGGCAGCTTTGCAATAGGGTCTTTTAATTATGGACACCCTGTACATCTGTAGTGTGGTTTGTAAAGTCCGTGCCAAATCAGACACGGAGGCACCACTGCAGCGCATGGAACTTATTTTCAGTTAGAAAAATCGTTTGGCGGAATACAGAACAAACTTATGCGTTTAGCATTAATTTGATTTGAAACTGTCGAAAGAATCAAACACTACTTTATGAAAGTTTGGTACTATGGTGAATCTTCGATAAGAACGGTATATACAAGTGGTTTCAAAATTTTCGGAGTGGCCGTATGTTGAGCATAATGGACCCTGAACGTTCTGGGCCCCTGTTGAAGCTACAACTCCAGAATTCAATCCAAGATTTTGTGAAGGATGATTGAAGTTCGCTTGCTTGATATTGCTGAGTGAACGAGTACATAATATTTAACATCACCATTAGAATGCTATTCGCAGGATGGGTACCTCGATTGTTCACAATTGACCAAAAAAGAGCTCGTGTGAAGTGTTCCAAGGACAATATTCTCCTTGTTTTAGAGAACTATCCTTACTTTGACAAAGGATAGCCTCTATCCGAAACATCAGCTTTTTTGTTTTTATTTACCATTTATTATTTTTTATTTTGGTTTTTTGATTTATTTTGTTTATCTTTTTTATTTATTATTTATTGTATTCCAGGGTTTTTGTGTCTTGCCCTTCTTCTCTATATTCGTCAGCCGTTTAAGCGGAATCGACTATGACTTTATGTGTCGTTTTATCACTGTGAACGAAACATGGGATACACCCACTGTCGGAAAGGTTATGGCGACAATCTTTTGCAATTCCCAAGGAATAATCCTTTTTGATTATTTGGAAAAGGGTAAAATTGCAGGTGCATCCTATTCATCTTTATTGTACACTTTGAAAACCGAGCTGCAAGAAAAACGTCCGCGATTGGCTTACAAGAACATTTTTTCCACTAGCTCACTCCTCTGTTGTTGTAGCCGCAAAATTGATGAAATTAGAATTCTAACTCTTTTCGCATCCTCCTATTCTCCAGATTAGGCTCTCTCAGACTATTTGTTTCCCAATTGGAAGAAATGGCTGGTGGGAAGGAGGTTTATTCAAACGAGGAAGTGATTGCGAAAACGAAGAGCTATTATGCAGAGTTAGACCAATCCTATTATTCGGAAGGGATTCAAAAACTGGAGCGGCTTTGGACGAAGAATATAAGCCTAAAAGGAGACACCATTGAGAAATAAAAAAGGTTTGTCCCGAAAAATTAAAGTAGTTTCATTTTTTCACAGACTTTTTAAACCACCCTCGTTTGGAAAAAAGTTACTGCAGTGGCTGGAGCAGTCGTACGAGGCATGCTTTTTATAAGATCACGATAGCATGGGCCGGTATATTGGACCATTCCTGCTTGATAAAACGTGTTCAGGTCGGGGCTCTATGGTAATGTTATTGTCCACAAACCACGGACATTTTTCTGACCCTTACAGGTGTATTGTTCTGCTGAAAGATTCATGGGTCCGTGGCATAAAAACGCCACAAGGTGAGTCATGAAACACATTTCATTGTCCAGAATAAACAGATACCTGTCGGCGTTCAATATGCACGACACACATAGGTCCAAGGCCAAATCATTAATCGATCTAGAAAGAGTAGGTCTCCAGGCATTCGTCCCTCACTCCATAACACATTTTTCCAGGCCTCCACATCCCACTGTGCCCGCTCGTTGCATACTGAAGTCGTCGCTACATGCTGGTCCGGGTAATAAAGGGCTTGCATATGAAAACCCATGTTGTGAGCCTTGGTTCTGAATATTTTGTAGTAATTTATGATGTTTCTTGAAATTATTCAACTAATTTTAGGCACCTCGTAAATTTTCTTGTGACTAAGCGGCTGTTTGTTGAAGGAACGGCGGAATTCGCGTTCTACTTAAGAAATGGATTCACACTTTACATACTGCAGCACATAAAACCATTTCTCGTGTGGCTCGCCATTTTTTTTGAATAAGAAAGAAACAGAGTTTACGCTTTATCAACCCATTTATATAATAATTTTAAATACGATTTTACATATTTTTAATTATAACACGGTTTTAGTGCACCATGTCTCGGGATTAATGTAGTTTCACTGCAATATAATATAATAATAATAATTGTAATAATTGTTTAAGTGTTTAATTAATAATTGTTTAAGTGTTTCTCATGCTTTGAAATTTCCGTTAAAATATAATGAAAACTTAATAATGAAAACATTGTGTGTATGATTGTTGTGAACAGGGTATTGGATTGTTGAGAGCAAGTGAAGTGTTATTGTCTGGGTTATGTGTTATAATTTTTTATTTTTTTATTTTTTTTAGTAGTATACAGGTCAAACAAAAAGACAATTAACAACACGAATAAAAGAACATGAAAGAGCACTTAGAAACAAGGATAAAAATAATCATCTAGTGAACCACTATATTAATCAAAGTCATAATCCAGATTGGAACAAAGTCAAAATCATTGGTAAAGAAAAAAAGACTAATAAAAGAAACCATCAACATTATTTCGAATGAAAACATTTTAGCCAAACCATCTATAGAAATTAATAATAAATGGAAATTACTACTAAAAAAATAAAAAAATTATAACACATAACCCAGACAATAACACTTCACTTGCTCTCAACAACCTAATACCCTACCCTGTTCACAACAATCAAACACACATTGTTTTGATTTTACTGTTTTCATTATTATGTTTTCATTATATTTTAACGGAAATTTCATTCAAAAAAATTCTTATAAACTAAAGATGGGATAAAATATCCCGAAAACGTTTTTTTTTTATTTCAATTCCTATTAAAATTGTTATCAACGTTCCTGATCATCAGACTTTCATCATAGTTCTTCTTCTCCTGTTATTGAGTTTTTCCTATGCACCTGTGTTTCGTCTGCTTCATCCAGATCTACAATACGCTCCACAAGACCTTCGATTCATCTGTGTTTCCGTCCACTTCATATATTGCATTTCTCCACATTGGGTGACTTTCATTATCAATTGTTTTTAAGATTTATTTTATTTTTTCTATTTTTTAATCAAAAGGAGTTACTATTTTTAATTAGTTATTTCTGATTTAGCCTAATTATTCTTGAGCACGCGTTTTTCCGTCTCTCTCTTTGTTGTTTAAAAACTCCAATTGTTGAAACAAGTTTTAACAGTCGCTTTTGTGCAATAGTTTATCTTCTTTGTTTCCCCCTCTTAGAAACAATTATATTGGCAAAACAAACTCTGACGTCATAAACTATCAACAAAACTCCATAGAGATGCAGGAAAAATATTATTTAAAAAATTTTTTGTGGGAGGAAAACTCGGAATTGGAATGAAACCTCCCCCTACACTGCTAGAAGTATCATAACAAAAGGTGGTTCAGTCTATAAGAGACGAGGTTGGATTTTAGTAATAATTAATTATACAGGGTGATTCAGAACCTAATAATCAGAAAAATATGGTAGATAGAGGGTGCTAAAACGAACATTTTATTAAGAAATAAGTGCCCTAATATGTGTCCTGTCTCGTACCGGTATGGCGCTACACTTGCTTCAGTTGCAGCAACCATTCATGCAATGGCCAGTGGCTTGTCTCTCTGATGACTGAGCTTTTCTTGAAAAAAAAAACAAACAAACTGACGTTTGACAAAGTGTCCATTATAGAAGTTCTTCGAACTGACTCCCCTTTTTTGTACATAAGGCTGGCACCGCCGAAGCATTGACCGCGCACCCTTTCAAATATGTCAAGTATAGTACCAACAATCCATGGAAGAAGAATATCGTCATGAGCCACACGTGTGGCATATACTACGCTCTTCAGATATCCCCACATGAAGATGACTCACTTTCAATGAACCTAAAAACAAGAGACAATGGCAAAGAGTCACAAACTGAAACAAGTGTAGCGCCATACCGATGCGAGATTCGATACATATAGCATAAGAAAAAATGTTTGTTTTAGTACATTCTAACTACAATATTCTTCTGTAACGTAAGTTCCGAATCACCCTGTATATCTGCGCTGTAGAGATGAGGATACTCCATAGGCCTTCTGTATTAGTGCAGACGAAAGCGAAATTTCAATGCAGCCTATTGTTCGTTGCGTATTAACCTCTATAACTTCTTTATGCCGAAGTCAAAGCTTCTTCTTCTTCTTCAGCTTTTCCCACTTCTATGTGGGGTTGCTGTTTTTGATGAGCTTTCTCCATTTCTCTCTGTCCTCTGTTCATTCCCTTCTGAGACCCTTTGATTTCAGATCTTCATCCACAATATCTTGCCATCTTCTCTTGGGTCGTCCTCTTTTCCTTCTTCCCTCCACTTTCATGTTCATACCTCTTTTGCCAGTGTAGTTCTCGTCTCTTCTCATTACATGGCCAAACTATCTCAGTCTATTTTCTTGGATTTGATTTTCAATATCTGTAACTTCCTTGTCCCTTGGATGCGCTCATTTCTAATCCTGTCTGCTCGTGTCACTCTGCACATCCATCTCAACATTCTCATTTCTGCCACCTTCATCCTTTGTGTATTGGACTTTTGTAGAGAGAGTGTTTTTCATCAATACAGCATTGCAGGTCTCACCACCGTCCTGTAAACTTTGCTCTTTAGACCACAGGGATCTTCTTATCGCAGAGGACTCCAGAGACTTCTTTCCAATTTTTCCAACCTGTCTGTATTCTTCTAGTCATTTCCCTACCCGTCTCAACTGTCGATCCAAGGTATCTGAAGTGGTCAGTTTTCCTGATTGTTGTCTCCATCAGTTTCAGCTCCTCATTTTTCTGGGCCTCTAGTCGAAGTCAAAGCAATAAATCTAAATTAGTACCGCACATACGTAACATATTAAGTTATCAAGGTAACAGAAAATTACAGTTTAGTACAAGAAATTAAGCGAATAAAAATTATGAGCATTTTTTATTAACTAGCCCTGTATAACCAACTTCTGGTATGTAGATGGACAGAATTTACAAGCATTATTACGATAAAATGTAATTCTTAAAAATTTACCTTTACGAATAAAAGCGAACCTATTAGAGTAGATGTACTAGTAATTGACAGTTTAAGACATTACTGTGAAGCGAAATTGTGTACGTAAATCAAATTGCATTTTGAAACTTTTCTAGTTATACCATTAAATTGTAAATATAATGCAGAATGTGCCAATCTCTAAACAATTATTATATCTTTAAAAGCTATTAAGTTATTAAATTTTTTTCTAACTAATGCATGAATCACCAGTAGTTGACAGTTAATGCACCAGAAATTGACAGGCAGTTGCATCAGTAATTGACAAAGTTTTAATTAAACATTTTTATTATATATTTTTACAAAAAATATTGACAACATTCAAAAGTAGCTGATAACATCAATAGAATGTTTAAAGTATTTAACAGTAACTAAAATTGTGTTTTTTAAAACTTAAGTTGTTCATGTAGCTCATTTATCTTTTTTTCCTTTGAAATAATAAATAAAATCAGTCCACTCCCGAGTAGAGTGCAAGGACCACAGAAAATGAAGGCGTTTTCCAATAGTGCAATAGCATCAGATCGGCCAACAAATTGTTCATAGAAAAACTTGATTTTTGACAATTGTTCTCCTATGTGCAAAATTCATCCAATTCATCCTATGCTACTTCTTATCATAGTAAACAGAATAGTAGTTTTCTTCTTGGGAGATAACTTGTCCTGGGCTGTCTGTTGATCGTCTCTGTGACAAGATTCAGGACCAACAAAAAGAATCGGCGAATAGGACCTAGAAGATTTATGTCAAAGTGGGTGATCTAGAAATTGACAGTCAAGTTCCTGTAATTGACACAGCTCGGTCAAATAATGGAAATTAAGAAGTTACACTTAAAACCATCATGTTTCGTTTATTATTACCCTACATTCTATATCCATTAAAAAAAACAAACACAAATATACTAAACACAGAAAATATCAATAACTGACAGTTTATGGCAATTACTAGTGATACTACATATCTGGGTTCGAGTAGTTGACGGTGGATTAAAACAGTTCACACATTGGTCATCTGAAATTCTGTTACTACTAGAAGGTTCACGTACAATTAATAACAAACATTACATAACATTCATGAATTAAATTCAAGTAATCAAACCCGACTCGGTAAGGCATTGAACAATCAACATGTGGTTGCGGGCATAATAGGGAGCAAAGTTCCTAGTTTTTTGCTGTTCTGTGAAGCCTAATACATTGTTTAATGCGAGGTGGCAACACCAGTCCCTTTTCTTGCCTTGTTACTTTATTAAAAGCCTTTAAATCGTGAATTGTCAATTATTGGTACACTGTCAACTACTGGTACAGTCAACCAAAGGAAATAATCCACACGAGTTTAATACTTTATTTTAGATTTCATGCTACTGTGTTGTTTTAATAGCTTTTTTAATTATAATTATTTAAATTTAATAATCTTAATAATGTTAACTCTAAATGTAATATTAAATTATTAAAAATAAATTAATATTAAAACGGTAAAACTTAGAATAAAATTCAAGTGTGGATTATTTCCCTTTGATGACTGTACATCTACCCTACAAAGAATTAGAAATGAACGGATAGGAAGCTTTATCAGAGATTGTTGCATTTAATTCTTTTTTGGTTTTTAAATGTGGAGAATATATCTTGTAGTAATACTGCTAAGACTTTTTTCATTTTATTTATTTAAAAATGCTTTTTTGTTGTTTTTGGTGACAGTATACTATATAAAAACTCTGTGTATCGTTAGTGGTTTGTTTGCTTAGGATTTTTAAAAACTTTTTCTTTTGTTTCGAAAACACATCTGCTAGAATGTGATGAGCCTGTGTTATTCTTGCATGTTTTATTGCTCTATGTTTTTTTTTTATTTAACGTAGATGCTTCTTTTAAAAAAAAACGATAACCTATACCGAATTATCGAAGCACCTTGTTTTTCCTATTCCTTTTGTGAATATAATTACTTTTTTTCTTCCATTTATATGTTTCCAATATCTCTAAACGTATTTTAGACTTATCTTCGGAATAATAAATTCATTTTGGTAATAAAGTATTGTTGAATAATTTAATAATACTAAAATTTTAATTTATACCCATGTATCTAAAGAATGTATCCACTTTAAATTCAGATGATTTGCTGCATCTCTTTTATTGCATCTTCTTCGTATATATGAAACCTACCCTTTTTATATATTCCACTAACATATAAAAATTTTTAGTAAATAGGATGAATATATTTATAAACTGTAAAAACGGTAAAAATATAAATAATACTCGAGCAATTTTAAATTTGGAAATCGGAGATTGTTGATTAGGTTCATCAGTAGCATGTTAATAATATTGACTTTGAAAATGATTTTAAGAAATTATTATTATTATTATTATTATTATTATTATTATTATTAATCTTATTCATAACTATGTTTGTTTTGAGGACGTTTTTTTATGTTTAGTGCCAAGTATGATGTGTTACTTTTTTGGAAAGCAAATTTCATTTTGCATTTTCTTAAAGAAGAAAGTAAGAAGTTATTTCATTCGTTGTCGAATCATTAAAATTTTCCTACTGCTCACTCTCTTCATTTAAAACTTTCGTATGACTTTTTTTTGAGCGGAAAAACGACGAAGTAAATGAGAAAACGTTGTTTACTCAGAGAGAAAGAAGTAATTTTCGGAAAGTAAAGCAAACATTGCTTCTTTCAATATATATGTACGATGAAAATAAAAAAAAAGGAAACACTGTAGGAGGACGAACAAGTTGGAGGAGAAACAAGAGTGAGTCCACGACCGAGGCCTGGTTCCTCCTGCTGTTCTTGGTACGAATTCTGTGCAGGGCAGCGGAAGAGGGTCGTTTGCGAACAGACAACGTCCAAAACAGGAAATAGCTATTATGACAGGAAAAACCCAACCTAGAAGTCAACGGTTATCTTTTTGGAAATAAAGGGAAAAGAGAAAGAAAAGGGGATAAAAACACACACAACTCTCACACACATACAACACACACACATATGGGATGGGAGATAAATGGCAAAAAGCCTTAAACAAGGTGGTAGTGCTGTCATCAATGAAAGACAGAGAAATGGCTGAGGAAAATGGCAGCAGTTGTTGTTCTGTGGTTGGGTGCTTCCACTTTTATTGATTGCGTCGGCGACATTAAATTATGAAAAGGGAAAAGTCCACACGTGCTTTAGACGGAGTAACTCAAGAATGTAAGAATACAAAAGATACTTGAGAGTTCATATGTTACCAGAGAACATTTATGTATGGCTCGCTCTGCCGTAAGTTGCTTCGAATGTTTTGTATTGAGGGGATGAACGTTAAAGTTGTAGAGACAAAAAGCAGGAGCTGTTTAAACAGTTTCCTCACCCTAAAAACATCTGATAAAGCAAATTTGTATTATCTCTAAACTTAAAACAACAAATGCCTTTTAAAACGTATACTAATCTTTTTAAATAATGAAACTTAGAAGGCAAAAGTTTGAGTTAAAGTTTGTGAAACATTACATAATCCGAGTGCTAGAAAATTTACTCGTTCGTGGAAATGTAGAATTTCCATGTCAACATTTGTGCCTTCATTTTTTTATCTGTTTTTTTTTTTCTCTTGGTTTTGGTTGCACGTTGATAGTATGATCACGGATTCCATTCCGACCGTAAGTTTTTCTCGGGGGAAAACACGTGGTCTCGTTTTTATATGAGAAACTTTAAAACCGTAGGATCCATTGGGTAGATTTTTTCTTACAGGATAAAAAACTTCATCTACTTCGGCATATACACATATATGTATATTTTGTAAACAGAAGTTGATATTCTGAGTATGCTTTCCGAAACTAAATGAAAACCTAAAAAAAATACCATATACATGCAAACTTGTGCATAGAATGTGATTATGTGATAAATTAATTTTGAAAAATTTACGTTGCATTTTTTTTTAATTTTTGGGTCTAAGTTTATGGTGCAGACTAATGAATGCTTTGAGACGGTATAAAAGAACTCGCATATTTTCGGTGAAATAGGAAAATCGATTTACTTAGACCATGATAATTCAAAAGAAATGTAGGCATAAATCCATAAATTGACTGCCAAAAACCAATCGATATGACACTGTGCTAGAAATGGATTTATGCGGGTGCAGACCAATATAATTTGTGAGGTTGTAGTTTACAGTTATGTTTGACATTGTATCTAAGAAGAGAATAGTACGAGAACTGTTCAATATAAACACGTTTAAGGCTGGGAAGCACTTACTTTACAAAGAATTTAAAAAAAATCTCCATGAACATTAAGGCATTAGTCCCATTGATGCACTACTCTATAGATTACTATCTGGTAAATACCTGTGGTTGCTGGCGAAATCATTGCGTAACAGCAAACAGTTCGCCTCCGTCGGAGTAGAGATTGTTTTAGAGGGCCAAAGACAATGAAATCACACGAGGATAACTCGGAACTGTAAGTTGGATGTTCTAAGACTTCCAACCATGAACGCCATTTTGCAATTTAAACACACCACTTTCTTAATCAAACCATACTCCAAATTAACCACAACCATCTTCCAATTTTCATATGAGAATAACTATGGTCGCTGTATACAGCTTTCATACTCGTAAAAATTTACATTGGTTGATGCCCTTTAGCGTTCAAAAATTGAACAACAGCACGCAGATTATCTTGGGACGGATTGTTATTGCTATATTCCAACTTAATCAAAACTCTTAGAAAGAAGCAAACAGTTAATAGGTGTCACATGCGCCTCACTAGTGTTGAAACAATGCATATAAGCAACTGCTTGCCGTTGTCTAGGCGATGCCTTCCTGCTGCGCATACCAAGCGTTTTCTAATAAACTCATAAATTATGCTCATTTTTGAAAGAACATAATGTTCGATCACCTGTGCCTCGTAGTCATTAGTGGAAATTCGGTGTTAATGATTGGGCAGGGATTCTCCATGACTATGTCATCGGACCAGATTTGCTTCCAGAACGTTTAAACGGCGATGTGTATCAAGTCTTTCCTTGTCTGTTCGAAGATTCATGTGGTTCCAACAGCCCATTTCAGTACACCTGTCACTTAGACATCATGAGGATTGGTCGAGGAGGACCAGTTCCTTGGCTACCTCTATCGCCGGATCTAAACTCTACTTTTCTTCTGAAGTATGTGGCGTATAATACGATTGTGGATTCGGAAGAGGAGCTGGTACAGAGAATTGTGACTACAGGAGTTTTTGTGCATGTCAGAAATTCAATGACAAGATGCTGTGATCCTGCTCTCATGGTCAACAGTTTTGAACACTTTTTGTAATTATTGCTTCACAAACATGTAGTATTTGGTTATTAAATACCACGTTTGTGACCATCACTATCAAGTTTTCTAATTTCTCCGTTTTCTGGAAATGCATTAACAAGAGAGACAGTATTATGAGGAAGTCTCAGACGATCTTTCTATGTATGACGTTTGACATTTATCTGTATACCAAGGATTCATTTGTGGTTCCCAGTTTATTGGCAAAATGTATTTAAAATGAGATCCTCTCTAATACCTAAAATTTTATACACAGAGTTCGTAAACACCTGTATATGCGTTTAATTAAATATAGAGTGGAGTCTCGTTGATTCGAGCTAACTGGGACCTCGGTTTGGATAACCAGATTTTCGAATTAGCTGAAATCCTAGCAAATTTAAAGTTGCTGGAAGCTATAACAAGTTGATGAGTTCATGTACGTGCGCGCATGTCACAGATTGATGGCGAGTGGTGAGTAATCGTACTTAGAGCGCCACTCCCTGAGTGGTTAATCATTCAACATGTTCATATCGTTGTCTTTTCTGTGTGCATGGATACAGTATTTTCTATAAATAATAGCCTTTCATATCAAAACTAAAGAAATTGCAATTTTGTTTTCTGTTTATGGTTAATGTTAATTTTCTCATTCGGATTAACCGGAATTTCGGATTAGCAGGATTCCACTGTATAAGGAAACCAATTTGGAAACGATCACACAAAAACTTAGCTATTTGAAGCTATTAAAAATGAAGGTTCTTTTAGCCATTTATTAGAAAACGGTTTCAATAAACGATTTAAACATACTGTATATTGATAGTGCGATTAAATTTATTTCTCTAATTTCCTTTGAAGTTACATTATTTTTAGGCTAAGTTTATAAAATTCGTTGCTGCCGGAGACTTCTTGAAAGCTGCATTTTGGCTGGTTCTGAGAATTTAATCGTTTGCCGCGAAGCTTCTAAGAGTAGTCGTAGTAGGGGAGGAGGCCAAAGGATAGGATGTAGGGAGAGTCGTGGTTCTTTGGGAGTCCAAAAGAAGCGCTGTTGAGGGCAGTCGCATTAGCAGAGGCGAACGGCTGCTGCTCTCAACGGTAATCAGGCGAGAGTCGGAGGACAGGCGCTTGCCACTCGCCCAAGATTAGAATGGGCTTAACTCAATTGAACTCGGACAGGAGTTGTCCGCTTGCGTCTCCCTAAACTGAAAGAAATCGAAAGCGCTTAAGGAAGATGGCGATGCAAAACGGCGGGTGAAGGTTTCCTTCGCTTAATAACGTTACTGCATTAAAGCGCAACATTTCGCAGTCGAGGGCGTCTGTTTTCGTGTCAATTGTTTTTTAGCCGAATGAAGCTCACAATCGATTTACGGCCGCAGGATTATACAGAAGTGAGCATTAAGTATTCATTAGAAAGCGAAAAGTTAAGCGCAACAGTTCTTCTCATGTGGGCGCCCAAATCGGATAAGGGAATATGTAATGAATGTATTTTCCACAGAATGAATAACGTTACAGGAAATTTAGAACTTTTCCTTTGATGTTAAGTGTTTTGACAGTTTTAGAAAATTTTCAAAGCTTCCTTTAAATGTGTAGCCTTTGAAGTTCTTAATTACGCGAGTGAGAATTAATGACAGGGAAAGAGCAACATCTTTAAAATAAATATATAGGCTGACTTGGAAAATTTTAACTTAGTTTTGTAACCCTATTTAAGCTGCAACTGTTCGTTTTCTTAACGTTAATAGTAAAAGAAATTGTCAGGCAAAGAAGGAAAATCTATTATTTAATTTATTTATAAAAATACAAACATTTAGTTTATTTATAAATTTAAACCTTCGACTTCTTAACATTTCAAAAAATCTATCCGCTGTATCTTCCTGTTCGATTCGTTTTTGTTATTTCATTTTATAAGGGAATTCACGCTGGCTTTTTCTAACCTCTTTGAAAAGACGACTCCTCGTGATCTACAGCCATAACATTGCATGCAATTTAAATATCAAAAATGCTCTCCGTCATTTATTGAAAGCGCAACTGGTGAACTGGAGGGGGTATGAAATTGAAAGCTATTTACAATTATTTGTGTTTTTGTGTACGAATAGAGATTTATAAGTATTTCCGAAATGCCTTTGAATTGGTTTTGTCATGCAAATAACAAAATAAAAACCTAACATCATTCGTGTATACATTTAAATAACGGTTTCCATAGCAAAATATCGATACCTGTTTCCAAGAATTACATTAAGTGCAGTCTTTATGTACAGGGTGGTTTTAAAATAACTTCGCCTACTCAGAGCCCTCTGGAATCCAATCTAATGAACCGATTGTGATGCAAATAGAAATGTAGGGTATTCAGACTATGGGGGAGAGAATTCCTGAAAGAAAAAAAATTAGTACAAATTTTTACCACCAGTAAATAATTTTAAAGCCTTATTCATATACAATAAATATTTCAACATTTATTGTCGAAAAACAGTTTGACCAGTTACTTTTGAATGCTACTATATATACAGGATGATTATAATTAAAGTTACGATTTCAAAAATCGATAATATGAAAACTACTCGTCAGGATGACCTGATATTTTAGCAGAACTATCGTGAGGCAATGGCATTTTGTTTGGCGAAGGAAAAAAAATAGTTCCAAAATCTGCCGATTGATGGCGCTGGCAGGGTAATGTCAGGGGAAAAACCAAAAATGGATTCGTGAAACACAGGAATGTTGTTAGCCAAAAGGAAACAATAGAGTTTAGGGGGTTTACGAAAAATTTATTGCGAAAAGACAAGAATACGTGTTTACAGTGACAACAGTGATAATGCCAAAAAACAGCCAAAAACATCTTACTGATGATTAAGGCAGAAGTTGTTCGAATTTAGCAATCAATTTTCGCAGACCATTTGTGGTTATTGGACCTGATTTTATGAATTTTAATGTCCGAAACTTCCTAATAGCTGCTAGTGCACACTCTTCGTTCTTATAAAAAAGCTTCAAGAGCCGAGCGCGATCCTTCATAGTCAGTCATGATGAAGCATTCAAGCAAAGAGCTGGTGCTCTGCATTTTTATGGCAGGTATGTCTGCGATGCTCATGTCACGTACCAGTAATTTGCATATCTCCAGACAATGTGAACCCTGCCAGCGCCATCTATCGGCAGATTTTGGAACTATTTTTTTTCTTTCGCCAAACAAAATTCCATTGCCTCACGATTGTTTTGCTAAAATATCAGGTCATTCTGACGAGTAGTTTTCAAATTATCAATTTTTGAAATCGTAACTTTAATTATAATCACCCTGTATTATAAGAGATTTAAATAGCTTTGTTTGGCTAAATTTGAAGCTTCCGATCTTGACATCATTTTTCTTTTGCTGAATGGATTGTAGCAATCTTAAAAGGTGTCTGAAAGGTCTGAAATTAATAACAATCTCTAAAAATTATTAGGCACTCTTTTATGCGCGCATGGCGACAAGTAGACGCTGTGATGGACCTGATGACGCATTCAATTGGCATTGCTTAGCGGCCTGATCTCCAGTGCGCGTTTTCCCTATTGCAGCTGTGCTGGTGAAAAGTTGTATAAAAATTTTAAACAAAATATACAGTTAAAATAAAGTTTATAAGTCCGTTGAAGAAAACATCAGCAGCAACGAAAATGTAGATGAAATTTCATCGTATATTTGTAGCAAAATAGGTAATGGTATTAATGCGCTGTATGCATTTCCTATGGATTCCGATCTGAATATTGTGCTGTCTCTCTCCTATGTGACCTGAAGCCCTGTACGAAACGACATTGACCTGACAATAGTATGCATGATGTTTTGTATTTTTTATAATTACTATCGAATATTAATTTCGCCATATCGAGAATTTGCAACATAATTTAAAGCAACCGTACTCTCCTTTTGGGTGGACTTCTCCTTGACGGGAGACTTTAGTGCAGATTTGTCAATTTCACAAAAAAAAAAAAAAATCGGAAAAAATGTTTTTTCATAAATTAATTCTTTGAAATGTTAGAAAAGCAGATTCGTTTTTAAAATATTAAAAATTCCATTATCAAGTACGAAAAATATTGTTTACCCTTGTGGTATCAAAATGTATTAAGATTGTCTTTTTTCGAATGGCTACAATATCTGTTCTAATGGCCACATCGAAATAAGTTTTTTAAATGTTGCTTAAAAATCACCATAAATTGAAATCACCAATTGAAATCACCAATTGAAATCACCAATTGAAATTTAAATTGAAATCACCATAACAAATTAACCAAATGGTCGATGTTGCTTAAAAATGCATACCTTTTAATCAATACACGTAGACTAAAGTAACAGAAAGAAAATTTTGATTAGAGATGTATATTTAAAAAAAAAAAAATTTTATAAACGAACGGCAAATTTTCCTAAAAATAAAAAAAGGCGATCTCACTTCTTGTTTCTTTTTTCTGGCTTATAATAAAATATAATGAAAATTTCTCTCTGTTAATGTATATAATGTAATTAGAGAAATCTTATTTATATTTTTGTCAAGACTTTTTTATACTGTGTGTTTCAAAAGTTCCCGAACTGCCCCTTCTGTATGTAGGGAAAGCCTAACCTGCGACAGCAGAAGTAATGTTCGGCCAACCACTAAAATAAACCATGTGCTGAAATAAATTATATAAAATCAGTTTTACATAGTGGCAAAGTTTCGCAAATGTGTTTATTTTATTTTTATATTCTCAAAAAAAAGAGTACATGTAGATTACACCATTTGCTCAAAGTGTCCACCGTTCACCTCTTGGCAATGCGCTAGTCGGTGCTCAAACGCACTGTAGGCGTTGATTATGATTGCCTGAGGAATATTTGCCATCACCTGCCTAATTCTTTCCTTCAGTTTGTTAATGCTTGCAGGGTGTGTCTCGAAGACCCTGTGCCTTCACCCATCCTGTGTGGATTGTAGTCGGACCAGTAACGGAAGTTGTGTCGATTTACCTCCTCATGCAAAGTGAACGTGCAAATACGACGGGATAGCGCAGCATCTGCATGGCAGCTGTTCATCATTATCTCGCAAAATTGCACTCGACGATCCTCGTCACCGTTTGTAATTTCTTGATGAAATTGCATCTTGAACGGGTGGAACTTCAAACCATGCAAGATGCGCCACACAGACGAGTGGCTGATTCGAAGGGCGTGTGCAACTACACGCTTCGATTGTACGCCACAAGCCCCAATTGTTGCTACAACGGCCGCCGTTCGTTGCGGACCTGTTCCTGTACGTGGTCGACCTTGCCATTGTCTGTCCGTAACAGTTCCTGTCTCTCGAAATCGTTTCATCAGAGTCGAAAGAGTACTTGCTGAAGGCTTCGGGCGGTCAGGATGTCGGGTATGGAATTCGTCGGCGGCATTGTGCAACGTCAAATCCCCTCTCGCGCAAAGGAGAACCATCTCTGCTCGTTCTTGCATATTGTATTTCATTTGTTTGTTTTCACGCAATAAACGCTTTTTAAACTGTTACTGTACTGGTATAAGCTTAATATCGTACACCGTAGGTTTTATAAATAAAACTTCTAGTATTTTTTTACTTTAACCTTTTATTTCACTCTCATATTCGCGTATTTGCATTTATGTAAAATAAATAGCGGGATTCGTAATGACTGGGAGCATTCATTAATTGAAAAAAAGAGGTTGAGAGACAGAAGCTCCTGTCTACCAGCCCTTCCGCATACCTGCACAACAGTACGTTATGCAGGGAAAGTCATCTCTGCGTTCGGGAACTTTTGAAACTCTCGGTATATCACATGCAACTACGAGTGCTTGAAAATCGTTAGTATTAAATAACGTTTTTCCATATTTTGAGTATGATTATGAAGATAACTATAAACAGCTCTGTTCGATTACGCTGTTTGTTAAATTTCAACAAACGCATCACGATTTCTGAAGTCCCTCTCCCCTTAAGAAAATTTTCTTTCTCTCTCTCTCTCTCTCTCTCTCGCTCTCTAAAACTAATATTTCTTCTGTTTTAGATTTGCCAGACGGAGGGCCCCAAATTCAAGGACTTCGTGATCAGTATAAGATTGGTGATACTGTCACCGCTAATTGCACAGCTAGCCGATCAAAACCTGCTGCCCACCTGGAATGGCACATCAATGGAGAAAAGGTAAAACTAAACGGCCATTAAAGAGTCTAAGATACATTCATTATACACATTCTAAGATATTAAATTAGATTATCTCGGTCTTCACTAAATATTTTTATGGTCAATGCATAAAATGCTAAGAGTTTAATTTTTATGACCGTTAATTTTTCATTCTACGAGGGTCATTTTTAAAGTAAGAACCGTTTTGTAATAAAAACAAAACTACTATATACAGGGTGTAAATTTTAAGTTGACAAAGCAGAATAACTCGAAA
>JAHWFO010017593.1:2808864-2909935 GCA_023313115.1 Rhysida immarginata
TTTCGAGTTATTCTGCTTTGTCAACTTAAAATTTACACCCTGTATATTTTCAAAATATTTCTTTACCAGATTCTATATACCTTTACTATTTTTCCACATAGTTTCCCAGTTTATTTAAGCACTTGTCATAGCGCTTAATGTATTTCCGCATGATCACTCCATAAAAGCTGCCGCCGGTGAAGAAAGTCACGCTGTTTTCACTTTTTCATCGTCGCTGAAATGCAGGCTGCAGATGAACTCTTTTAGATCCCGGAACAGGTGGTAGCCACTATTGATAGGTCCGGACTGTAAGGCGGGTGGTCAAGTTGTTCCCAAACATAAAATTTGATTAGTTGGGAACAACTTGACACTCGCCTTACTGTCCGGACCTCACCACCTGTTCCTGGATCTAAAGGAGGTCATTGACGGCCTGCATTTCAGCGACGATGAACAGGTGAAAACTGCGTGACTTTCTTCACCGGCGGCAGCTTTTATGAAGTGATCATGCGGAAATACATTGAGCGCTATGACAAGTGCTTAAATAAACTTGGAAACTATGTTGAAAAACAGTTTAAGGTACATAGAATCTGGTAAAGAAAAAATTTTGAAAATATATAGTTTTGTTTTTATTACAAACGGTTCTTACTTTAAAAATGACCCTCGTACATTATCACATAAATGTTGCAAATATTTCGAATATTATTTTAATTAAATATTACAGCTAATAATAATATAAAAATTATAGATAATAGCTAGTACATAATAAATTTTTAAGATTATATAGCTTTTGCACATAAATATGGACTTTTATTAGTTATTAACTCCGGTTATTGATTCAACGAACTTTAGACATAAAGATTGCTGTAACCATTGAGGAATATTAGCTATACAGGGTTAATATTTTAATTAATAATTTGCTTTACCACTCGCGAACGGACGAATGCCAATAGTGGTTGGTATTAGAGCGACACCTGAAAGACATAATTGATGATCAGACATGATGTCGTGCGCAGAACTAGGTTGAAACGGGGGCTCAGAATCCTATCTGCAGACTATTTACTGCGAAATTAGTACGAAATTAATTTGATCAATCAGTCACGTGATTTGTGTTCAAAATAAAACTTGCCTATTTTTTCTCAATATTCCGTTACTGAATTGCTATTGCAAATGCTAATTGAATAGTTTGGGCAGTTGTCCCAGGCGGTAGTTATCCAGGGGGCTATTGTCCGGATACCTAAGCTTGGGCATATCATATTTCGGCGTATTAGCCCGCACTGTTCACTAAACAGCCAACCGATGACCTGGGCTGTAATGGTGATTTTGTAAATTTTGCAATAGAGATTTAGTCTTTGCCTTGATGGAGATGGAACTCCATTAAGGAGATGATAGTGGTTAATTAGTTGAATGCACTGTCAAAAAACAAATTCCCCGCCAAAATCGCTCGAAAATTGTGCTAACGTTGGAATTCATTAAAGACAAATTGGGAAATTGCAAAGCTTAACAAGTTCAATCGACAGGAACGTAATGAGGCTCAGAAAATTACTCCATGGAGAATTTGTTCTAGGCTGCTGCTAAATAATAGAAACGATACATTTATTGGTCGAATCAAAGTTGCGACGAAACCTTGATCCTGTACGACAAACGCAAGCTTTTTAACATTGGCGTAATCACAACAAGACACAAAATTCCTAAAATCTAAGTTCTTACCAGTAAAGAATTCTATTCTCTTTATTGGAATTAAGTCTAGAGCATTTATTACTGTGAAAGCCAGATGCCATTTATTAAGTTTTGCTTTACCCTAATGTCCCAATCATTATTATATTATTCATATATAGGAATATATAGCTATATTATATAGGATTTCTGATACTTTACTGTATAACATTTTCTCAATCACTATATAACAGACATACAATCTGTCCCAAAAAGATAGCTGGTGTAGCTTTTTTAGAAAATAGCAAAGAAAATATCAACAGAATCACATTTTATTTTACAAATGGTTAAACAATCTTAAAATAAAGTAATATATAAAAATGGACTGTCCCAAAATGATAGCCAGTGGGAGAGAATATGAATTTCCATAAAATGATTTCAGCTGAAGAATGATTTATCATTACTAGTTATGGGTTGTGGTAAAATATTCTTCGGCAAAGGTGAAATTGATGGTCTTCGGCAAAGACATGCCTCTGTAAAAGAAATTGCCGTACAGTTACAACATTCTGAAAAAGTTATTTATAATTACTTGAAAAAATAGTTACTATGGCCAAAAGAAAACAACTGGAAGACCTCCTCCCCTTACTGGACGAGATAAAAAGGTTCTGATGCGTGAAATGGTTAAAAACCCAACGTCTATAGGAAAATTAGCTGCTTCTGTGCCATCGCAACCCTCAAAAATGACAGTTTGGAGAGTCCTAAAATCAATGCCCAATGTTGAGTACACTAAAGGTATAGCATATACAACAGCATACAATATTATATGTAATGGGTTAATGCTTATAAATACGTTGTTTCCTACATATACTGTATTAAACAGGTCAAGTGTAACCTGCGTAGAAGATGTACCACTTGCAAGCAAGAGAAAAATTTGTTGTAGATCATGTAACCTGGACGCACGAATGGGTTCAGTGTTATCTTTTCTGATGAAAAGAAGTGGAATTTAGAAATATCCTGACGGATTTCACAGTTATTGGCATGACATTCGCCATGAACAACACTGCTTCAAAAAAAGGCAATAAGGTGGTGGCTCCGTGATGACATGGGTGGCATTTGGCGGACTGGGCAAAACACAGCTCATAGTTGTAGGTGGACGAATGAACGCTGAAAGTTACAGAAAGATGTTGGCAGATGCTCTTCTTCCTGCACTGAGGATATCAGGTGAAACACCAGTGTTCCAGCAAGATAACGGCCCTGTACATGTTGCAAATGCTAATAGAAAATGGTTTACGTTAAACAAATTGGGCGTTATGGCATGGCCTGCTCTGTCTCCAGATCTCAATCCGATCGAAATGGTTGAGGGATTTAAAGATGGCAGGCAGTACAGTTGTACAGCATCTCTCAAAACTGCAATAATTGACGTGTGGGAAAAATACCAATTGATGTTAATCCTAAATTGCTAGAATCAATGCAAAATCGCTGTATTCAACTTATCGAAGTCAAAGGAGGAAAGATAAAAAATTTATTTTATTGCACTTTTTGTTTAACCAGCTATCATTTTGGGACAGTCCGTTTTTAGTTTTCTTTTTATTTCCTCTTCCCAGAAAATGGAATCTTCTTCAAAACATAATAAATTACTTTATTTTAAGATTGTTAAACCATTCGTAAAATAAAATGTGATTCTGTTGATATTTTCTTTGCTATTTTCAAAAAAAGCTACACCAGATGTCTTTTTGGGACAGACTGTACCTGATTATTACATTTTCAAAATAAGTCAAGAGCAGCCGTGATTAGCTACGGTTAGGTCCATGTTGCACAAATATAAATAAGCAGAAGGGTTCCACTTCTCCTTATTTATTTAAAATAGTTTTTGTGCTCACATTAAATAAGTATGTCTTTTATTGACATAATATGTAGGTTTATTCCGTTTCTGATTAAATCATCTCCAGATAATATTTGATGTGAATTTGTGTTACATGTTAAATGATCACTACGTTGCTTCCTTTTATTTCTCTATTGAATGTTACAAATTCAAAATAAATTAGTAAATATAAACGAAAGAAGTATCGTTTAACTTTTGGAGTGAACCTTTGCTCATCTTGAAAAATTTAGCAGTCATCAGTTATTTTGAATTTGCACCAAGGAAAGGTAACGTCAGAACATTTTCTAAATAAGGACGACTAAAGCAAAGAATTCAGTTGGGATTGCAAAAATTAATGTTCATGATTTGATTTTTTTTATCACTTACAGTGTAAGGCATTAACACAGACCGCCCAGAAATTAAAAATCCTTGATGCAAATTAATGCAACGATCAAGGGCAGATTAATCCACAAGCTTAACCTATGACCTCTGTAGCTATTTAAAATGCTGCATAGCAGAAATCGACAGTATTCATTCTGACAATAGGGAAAACGAAGGATCTTTCAGAGTTTGAAAAGGGGCTTATTGTGATGCCCACCTTGCTTTAGCCACGATTTAAAAATCGGCCGAAGTGACTGGAATTTCAATAGGCGCGATCTCTAAAGTATTCAGTGCATGGGATAATAATCCACACTGCTGATTTAAGAAGAGTAATTGCCATCCAAAACGGCATGTGACGGCAGAAATCGACGTCATGATGAGCAACAGAAGTATAATGAAGTATAACAAATGACAATCATTCAGTACAGGCCTTCTATAACCATATTAATAGGCGCAAGGAAATAGGCGCTGGGAATTGAAGAAAATTGTTTCATTGGCCAATAGATGACTGGAAAATAGTCGGAAACGAGTCCCAACTGCCTTTCGATAATCGGTAGTTTGGATCGGGAAGTGAAGTGATAATCCGACCAACGAGGAAATGGGAAGGAGTTGATGCGGAAGGATCATAAGGAGAATTGAGTACATCATGCGTCGTACTTTCGGTCGCAGAATAATGCGGACCTCATGATTCAGCTTATCTGATGCATACAATTCTGGGGGTCTGTAGAAGGCCTCTTGTAGGTTCTGCTGTTATGGATAAAGTTCACTGGCATTTCTAAAAATCTTGTGAATTCAAACGGTTGCCTAAATATTGTTACGGATCAAGTCAATCCTCCAAGCGTTCTTTCTCTCTTTGGGTGCTTTATGGTAGACAGTTGCGCTTCCCATCATTGCGCTTCACATCTTCCGTGGTTACACAGATTTCAGATTTGAATCTTATATATGTTGAAGAAAAAGTGTTTTCATTGAGTCAACCATTTCCATACACTTTAAGCAATTTGATGACAAGTTTCTTGAATGGTTGGTATTCTTTGAGTGTAGATGCATTTAAACATCTTGTGGAATTCACGCCCAATTACATAATCGGACTTGGTGGCTCAGTGGTTGCGTCTGATGCCCGAGGACGCGGGTTCGACCCCGGCCTAGGACGGCGAGGATTTTTTCAGGGGGGAAATCCTGAGATCACGCACTTCCTTCGGAAGGGAAGTTAAGCCATTGGTCTCGTGTAGTCCATTGCCGGCTGCACGTTAAAGAACCCTTGCGAGGCAAAATTTGCGGCCTCTATAATACCGTCCTGAAATGACCGTGGCAGTTGAAAAGGACATTAATACCAAACAAACCAAACCAAACCAACCCAATTACATAACAATTCATGATATACACTACTGTTTATAAAAATCGCAACACCCTGATGGAATGGTCTAATCCATATGCAATTTGCAATATTTGCATACAATGGGTCAGAGTATAAATGATTAGATTTTCAGAGTAATTGCTTGAAAGAACACCATGCCTCGACGACGACGAAGGGTACCATATCAACAGCTGACAGACTTTGAAAGAGGACGCATAATTGGTCTGCGTGAAGCGGGATGGTCGTATCGTGACATTGCTGCTCGTGTAGGACGTAATGCAACGACAATTATGCGTGCATGGAGGCAGTGGAGCGAAGAGAACAGGGCACACCGAAGACCAGGCTCAGGAAGACCCAGCACGACGAAACCGCGAGATTTCAGATACCTCTATCGCATGTGTGTAGCAGATCGTACAGCCACTTCCACAGTGTTAGCACAACAGTGGGGTGCTACAGTAGGCAGGACAATGTCTGCTAGCACTGTACGACGCCGTTTGATTTCCAGAGGATTGATGGCACGAGTACCATTGTTGCGGATTCCTTTGACTCAAAACTACTGGCGCCTCAGGTTGCAATGGGCCCATCAACACCAACAGTGGCAAGCTGAACGGCAACAAGTTGTGTTTTCGGATGAGTCAAGGTTTAACTTGCAGCACCATGATGGCAGGATACGAGTCAGAAGACATCGTGGCGAGCGCGACCTTCCAGAATGCATCCTGCAGCGTCATTCAGGACAAATGCCAGGGGTGATGGTGTGGGGTGCAATCAGTTACCATGGCCGTTCCCGTCTGATCAGAATCCATGGCAATCTGAACAGTGACCGGTACATCAGGGAAGTTGTGCAACCCGAGGTCATCCCCTTCCTGCAGAACCTTCCAGGCGCTGTATTCCAACAGGACATTGCCCGACCGCATGTGGCCAGAAATGTCCTCGCCTTTTTCCAAGCACATCAGACGCCCTTGTTCCCCTGGCCTGCTTGTTCACCAGACATGTTCCCAATCGAACATGTGTGGGACAGGGTTGCTCATCGATTGGCTCGTCAGACTCCTGCAGCAGCAACTGTGGATGAACTGTATACCCGTGTAGACAGAGCATGGCAGGACATTCCCCAGGCCCTTATTCAGAGCTTGTTTGACTCAATGCCACGACGTTTAGAGGCTGTAATTGCATCCCATGGTGGTTTCACTCGATACTAATGTGACAATAAAACGCATTGTATTGACCTGAAAATCTAATGGTTTCTTTTCTGACCCATGATATGCAAATGCTCCAAATTTAATGCAGATTGGGCTATTCCATCAGGGTGTTGCGATTTTTATAAACAGTAGTGTATGTTAGCTGCCTTGTATACATATTATGGCTATTTAACCTGAAATTGAATAAATTTTAAGACATATGTATGTAAAGATATAATTATGAAAATCTATATTAGAATATCTAAGTTTTTAATGAAAATCCGAACACTCTTGTATATCCGTGGGTGCTTTTTAACATTTTGCAGCTGTATGTGAAAGAAAATTCGAGGAACAGAAATTTCTTTAGAATTTTGCATGTAATTACACAAACAACAATAAGAACATATAAATTTTAAAGCATAATTATTTCAATTTCAAAATCATTTATTGTGTAAAATAACGTTTCACTAAAAACCATTAACAGTGACACAAGCTTTTCGCTATCTGTTTTGCAGGTGAAGCACACGATGTTGCGAAAATACGCCACAATCATGGAGAGCGATGAGTTGGAGACCTCAGTTTTAGGATTGGAGTTCACAATCGACTCGAGTCATCTTGTGAATGGAGATCTGCGCTTGAACTGTACGGCAAAGATTGGGTATAATTACCAGGAGACCGCCTACTATCACACGTATACCAACGACAATACGGCGGGGCCGATTCCTGAGAACAAAGGTCACAGCCAGGGTAAGTCATGCAAGGGTAAGTGGAGGCGTCGCATGATTTTTGCTCAAAGCATGTGCTCTCTTCAACGGGGTTCATCTAAATCCTGATGGGTTCACTCCATTCATTAATCTACCGCGGATTCAGAAATTCTATCATCCTTTCTTGTGTCCTTTTTCGGAAGATTTTTTTTTTGTTTTTCCTTTAATCTATAAACGAGATTAAAGAAGAATTTTTCTTCGTTGATCCGTTCCTAAAAGGGAAAATTTTAAATTTAAACCAAGCACAAAATTATACCAGGTAGGCACACTTTAACTAACAATGAGCAACATTTTAAATTACAGTTTAATCTTGTTATTGTTTAATAGATTTCAATTTTTTGTTACCTTTGAAGACATCTTTAGAATCTATAATAAGACTCTAAAGAATTAAAATGTGTATATAAGTTTTAGTTTATTATTTTAACATTGTTTAACACTTTTTATTTTAAATAGCTCAGAATTACCCTTAAAGGAGAAGTTTTCCCCTTTCCAATACCAATTACATTATAGAGAATTTTCTTTCTTTAATTAAGAAAGCATTGTTTATAAGGTGTCAGAAATAAGTATCACTTCTCAGAAATAGATAAACGTCATTTGTGACAGATATTTCAATTTTAATGGCTAATCGTCGGGTTGCAAAAGTAACTGACATCGTTTAATTCTTGAGATTATGTGATACGACGACAATTCCAATACTGCATTGAGCGACTTAATTATAAAAAACAAAAAAATTATTTTACTGTCGCACCATTCCACCATATTTCTTCTGTATTTAGATTATAGGGTAGTATTAGGGTCAGGATCGGCAATGATTAAGCATAGAAGTCTCATAGTTAGACTAGCATTTAATACTAAATTTAGTTTGTTGCTTTCGTCTAGATAGATATTTTTCGATTGCAAAAGCATGTAACCAAACTAAGTTACCCACATTAAATTCTATAGTCAAGGACTTGCCAAAGCTTTATGGTTGACAATCATCCTGGAGCTTCCGTTAAATAATGTTAAAGATCTATATAACGATAAGACATACAGCATGAAGAAGAGAAAATTGTACAGCTATCATGTCAGTAAATCCCGATGAACGATCAAATATTTGGATTTATGGACATGAGCCGCGATCCAAACACGCAACGGTCGAAATTTCAAACCCTGCCATATAAGCAAAGAGCAAGGATCAAATATTAGAATGTCGTGGTTGGAATCAAATTAAGTTCTGTGATCAAACTTCTCAGCCAGTGGATCGACCTCGGTGGCTCAATGGTTGCGTGATCGCCCCGGCCGAGGACGATGAGGATTTTTTTCAGGGGGAAAATCCTGAGATCACGCAATAACTTTGGAAGGGAAGTAAAGCCGTTGGTCCGTGTAGTCGTATGCCGGCTGCACGTTAAAGAACCCTTGTTAGGCAAAATTTGCGGCCTCTATAATACCGTCCTGAAATGACCGTGGCAGTTGAAAAGGACGTTAATACCAAACAAACCAAACTATCTCAGCCAGTGGATCCGGGGACATCTTATTGTTGAGACTGCGTACCGCGCGTTTTGTGGCCTTGTTTTGTGTCCCGCGCGTGGCGCTAAAAACGCGGAGAAGCGAAATATGCTTTCAAAAATTAATATTAACTTTATCAAACTTAATAGTAATAATACATTTAGGGTCCTTCTAAAAATTCATTTTGATCGCGATCGAGCGCGCTACATTTAAAAACAAGAAAGCGTTCTAAGAAGTTCCAGATCTCGCCAAAGTTTAGGCTCATCGAAATTTGAGTCCGATTATTTTCAGTTTGAGCCTGATCACTTTTGCTTCGCAATTAATTAAGATGGCGACAGTGAAATCGTACCCCATCTTACCATTTGTTCATAATGCTATTGATAGCTTTGAAATGATATGAAACCCTGAACAGGTAAAGGAAGTGAAGATGAAATCGAATAATGTTCTATCTCTTTTGTTTTTTCGAGGATTTTCTCTTAAGTTCAAATTTTCTCTGAATTTTCGATTTTCTCGTAGTGTAACATATTGGGTCTTTTGCATTTTAACACTCTAGTACGAGGTACGTCCAGAAAGTAAGTTCCCTTTGGTAGTGAAAAAAAAAAACAAAAAAAAAAAACAAGCACACACTCAGAAAAATATTTTATTATAAAAAAATCTCCATATCTTGAACTATTTTGCTTCATAGCTCCCACAATTTTGAAGGCATTTTAAACGAGTTTATACCGTGTGCCATATGAAAAGTTTATCAATGTTGGCTTTATGTTTACACGGTTTCGCAAGATTATCGTTCATCTTAAAAATGTGCACCATGCACTCGAAGACAATGTCTCACACGATCCAAATTTTCTTCTGTCATGCGTAAAAGTGCAGCTGGTGGGCTTGGGAATATCAGGGTGCCGGCGATGAAATTCGTCTGCAGCTTCTCGAGATGTCCTGTGGTGAACTCCACAAAGAAGTATCAGCTCTACACGTTGTTCCGGTGTGAGCATTATTCCTGTACTTTACTATTTCACCTACAAAATCAAAGCAACCAATTAATCTATTTGGCACGCGACTTTTGAGACACACGGTATATCCCTCTTAATAATTCACGCGACTTCAGGTGCAAAAAGAAATGCAAGTCGCTAGGTAAAACCCCCAGAAGGTCAATAACGATGACTGGTAAAAGAAGCTGTCACCTCAAAATTGACATTGCAGCGCCAACTTTTTATAAAGAGGAACACAAAAACTCGTGCTCGCTATAATAAGTGCCTTCAAAATGGTGGGAGCTATGTAGAAAAATAGTTCAAGATATGGAGATTTTTTTTTGTAATAAATTATTTTCTGAGTTTGTGCTTGCTTTTGTACTACCGAACGGAACTTACTTTCAGGATGTACCTCGTATTTATTGTTATGAATAAATAATGCATTGAAATCTAATAAATCCGCACTAGAATATAATATTGGAGTAGAAGTAATAAATAATTACGTTCAAAACAGTAGAGCTGAAAGCGTTTTTCTGTGGCAGCTACCTCCTGTTCACTGATCGGACTGTCAAAAAAACTTCACTGCGATTGAATAGAGTGCTTACATCGGAGGTAAACGGTCATGTGTCTAAAAATGAGCGCTCGATAGTTTTTAGAAGCACCCTGAATAATAAAATAATTCCGTGTGACTAATATTGATTGCATTTCTATGATACTTTTATTAGTTAATGTCAACACGACTCCGATGGATACTTCGATAGACAACTAGCCTACCTCATGGATGGATGGCCAGGAATAGAATCGGTTCTTACGGCAGGAGCACCTTAGCGAATTATTAATTATCAGTGATTTATCTCGTATATGATTTGAAACTTTTCATTTACTGTTGTAAAATTCTACAATACTTATTCCGATTTAGGAAATAAATATTATTGAATTATCCAACATCGTCTCCTCTCCTTTTCTCTGTCGCAAATAATTTTTAATTTGCTAAGTTATAAAAAGTACGCGACAACAGTCCACAAGGAAATAAAGTTTTTTTCCCCTTAGATTCTTACATTGATTTTTGAACGATTTCTTTAATAAATTCTAAAAATAACATCCAACTCGAGTTTCTTTTCCCTTTTTTTATGCCCTATAGGTCAGGGTATTTGATTCAGAAGAGCGCAAAAGAGGGAACACTTATTGTAATCAAAATGGGATCATATACTATATTCTCTCTATTGCCTTCTTTCCAAATTTTTTATACACTCACAAGGAGAGGGCCCCAACGAATAATCGAGTTTTCTGATGCCCTTTGGTAGGATGGTAGTCTGATATGCCCTTTTCGTAAAATCAAGTGCGCAGTCTCCAACTTGGCCCTATTTTCGAGAAAATCCCTTTTAAAGTCTGTCTTATATTACTAGTGTAAACTGCATCTCGACAACTGTAGATGTATTATCACAACGGCGAACAGCCAAGTAGTTAACATTCGAGCGTACGAATCACGAGATCGTGGGATCGAGTCCACGCGTTGACTTTCTTTTCTTTTCTTTTGTTTTGTTTTAGTTTTTATAATGCTGCTTTTAAAGAATACCATCCAGCACGTTGTATTCGACAAGCCTAACTGTAAATATTCTACAACTTCGAAATTATTTTTTAAAACGATTATTTTATGTTATTTTATTAGAGCACCCTATATGGACAAGCAGCAAAGACATCAAAACCTGAACATAAGATGAAATGAAAAGTTAAACATTAAAAAATTTGTTTTTTCTTTAAAATCGATATAAGTTTATGAATTATTTACACTTTTATAACAGATATTATTATCATAATTAATTGAAAATGTCTTCCTTATTGCTCTTACTTGTTAAAAATATTTTTTCATTATAACAGCCTATTATAACAGAAAAATATATTAAAAAGTGGACGATGGCACAGTTACAAAATATTAAAAGAAAAAAAAACAAAGCCTAACACGGGTGGATTTGAACTCGAGATCTTACGGTTCGTACGCCACGACGTTACCTGTTCGGCTGCCGCTCTTATATTGATTGCCAAGGAACAGTTTACACTAGTTATATAACACAGACTTTAAAAGGGATTTTCTCGAAAATAAGGCCAAGTTGGGGGCTGTGGACTTGGTTTTACGAAAAGGACATATCAGACTACCATCCTACCAAAGGGCATCAAAAAACTCGATTGTTCGTTGGGGCCCTCTCCTTGTCAGTGGAACTCTCTTCAGAGAACTCCCATAAAAGATTGAAAGTGTTAAGTAAGAAGGTTGTGAAGACGTGCAGTGTTTCATTGCACTTTTATTATAGCTCTACAGAGACTACTTGCAAATGAATTAAAAATCGTTTGGTTTTCTTCAATCATTAACTTGCTCATTTAGTACAAATGTTTTGAAACTTGCTCATTAAAATATGTGTATGTTTGTATGGTGGCTATTGTGAAGCCGAAAAAAAACCTCAGACTCGTTTCAGACTGAACGTGTTTTCTTAATAAATAACTTGTCTTTCTTGTATATTTATTGCTTTCCAGGATAATACAAAGCCAATGCTTCTGTTATTTAAAATGTTCATATCTCACATTTGTTTTTATACTTCCTAACATTTAATTTGTCTCTGCTCATTTCATAGATCGCACCCAAGAAAAAGTTTCTTAAAGAAGTTTTATTTGTAATATCTGTCACACATGACGCTCTAATCAGGATACCGCTAATAACCTAACATAACCTAATGTCATTCTTTGCAAATGAAATATTACAACAGACACAGAAACATAGTGAAACTTTTGTTTATTAGTCTTTATGTGCAATAAACAACATATACAACAACTCACAACTGACAGAATCTGTTTGAGCTATGGAAACTGCCCAGGCACAAGAAACATGTAGGTTGCATTCATAATAACTGTAAATGAGTTGATGACGCTGCCACAGTTATTACCAACTCTTTTAATCAATTGAGCTTAACAATTGTATTATTTAAATATCAGTTTATATCATGTGTATGATTTTTGAAAACGACCAGAAAAATCGCTCGTTCAGTACACCTTTTTCACAAATACAAAATATTGTTAATCTCATAAAATTGTACAACCAAATTCAAAAAATTAAAATAACCAAAATTTCCACAACTACAGTTACTTAACGACAAATATTTCGCTTTATTACATGCAATAAAACAAATGATAAAATTGAATTCAAGTGTAGGATATTCACAACAAACAATATGGATTACGCCATTTTAACTGCAATTGGTAGTACACAATCCAAAATGAAAAACTTAAAATATTCTGGTTTCTTGGTTCAGATTATTAGACTATTAACTAAAAAATCTAATTCAAGTAATTTTTTTAATACTTTATTGCTGTCACCAGCCTTGATACTTTGTTGCTTCCCCACGAGCTTGGATGATTGCTCTTATTCGGATTAGCACAGTGTTCACAAGGGCAAAACATGCTCTTGTTATGCATGACTAGGCATGCTTTAAAGCTCTAACCAGTTAAACCCTGTTGGTTGGAGGTTGGGTTTAAAAGCTGCTTCTTCATGTCTCTCCACACATTCTCAATAGGGATTGAGATCGGGTGATTTAGATGGTGAAGGAAGGGTTTATACAGTATTTGCTTTTCTTTAAGCTATTGCATGATGCTTTTGGAATATGATAAGGTTCATCGTCCTATTGAAAATCAAAATTATCACCGCACAATGATATGGCACACGAGCTTTGTTTACGTGTTAGCAGGTTTGGCTTTAGGGAGTTTTGACTGAAACTTCATGATATGCAGTCGTCGTAATATTCTTGATCGAGATACGTCAACACCAGCTTTTTTCCCACAGCAAATGGAGATGGCTGATGATTCTGAAGCGATTCTTCTTCAGATTCTATTGAGGTGTCGATTGACCTCTTTCGACTGCAGTTTTGGTGATTGTCTGATATTGTTCTACCGTTCTTGTATTGATGCAAATAGCGCGAAATACTGCCTTGTGAACAGTTCTTTTATGCTGCAATTTTCTTTTGGGTCTCTCCGATTTCGTGAAGAGCGATTATCACCTCTTTTAAAAATTATCAATATGAAATATGAAAGCTCTTTTTGTTACAAGTGAATGTTGATTCAAAATAACAAGCATTTTAACTGCAGCATTCTTTTATAACGCTTTTACCTATGCTCTATATGCAAATATTCTAATATTCTGAACCAATCAACCAGGATATTTAATTTTTTGTTTTGGAAAATGTGTCATCATTTTCAATTGCAATGGTAAAATTCATTTCGTTTTCATGAATAAGAAAGACAATGTTCTAAATTTTAATGTAATTGAAGGTCTTGCTGTAATAAGGAGTCACTCCATTTTTACTGTTATTAGGAAATTAAAAATAAAAAGTTTAAAAAATTCATTTTTTAATCCAGCTTCAAATATTCTTCGCACACATAGATTACAAAAATGTCCATTTATTTATTGCCATTGCCATTGGAAAAAGTTCCTCATGGAAGGAGTGGGGCCAAATGAATTTTGGAACTAACTCCTTGTTGTATCGGTCGATTGTTTTATTTATTTCATTTGTGTAAAAAAAATCAGGAAAATAAGGATATTTACATTGTGCTTATTCAATTTATTCGAACTTGGACATACAGAAAATAGTAAGGACAAGAGAAGTTGTATAAAAAAATCTTTACATTTTTAAAATTGGTTGATTCAACCACGAACACAAGGAAAAATATTTTCAGGAACTAGCAGGAGGAGGTAACTCCTTATAGCACCAATCGGTTCAGCTATTTTTTGGGAATTACCCAAACCGCCGAATTTGGAGCTAACTCCTTATTGCAGCAAGGCCTTCAATTTTCAATTGCATATAATAAAACGGAAATAGTCATCATTATTTATCTGTGATTGTAAAACTTTACGGATATTGTAATTTTTTAAATATGAGCTATATAAAGAAACCATGTTGACTAGGAAAGATGTTCTTACTTACTGCTTCTAATTTATAAATAATCTTACCAAGTGGTTTAACCAATGACCGGAGGATTTTTTGTTTTTGCAACAAATAGGAAGCCATAATTTATTTTAATCTTTATCATAATTAATGTTCAGTAGCCGTAAATCGCTGCTTCTATTAAATCTTATGGAAAGAAATATTTCGGTTATAATATGTTCACTCTATTTATTCCTAATATTAGACTCTAAAAATGTATAAATATGATTACTAATTTCACGCACTGGACCCTAATGGATTTAATGTTAATTCCGTATTGAAAATATATCATCGTTGTTCATTTGTGCAAAATTGTAAATATTTAAAAGTTTATTTTCTTTCCTCATCATAATTTATTTCTAATCTTTGCCTACTTTTTTCATCTTACTGTTTTAATGATTTTTCTATATTTATGTTCTAGGCCGTGCCTGAACTACTCTGACCCCCCTCTTTTATCTCTGCTGCGTGGCTTAATGCAACATATTTTGGCAGTTCATGTTTGCATGTATGAACGGAAATTTAATTTCTCGCCTAAGTTCCTTCCTTGACGTTTTATTTGTACAACATTAGAAACGCATGAATTTCTCATTAAATTTGCACGGGGGTTTCATTAAATTTACGCAAGGGAAGGGGGAGGGGAATGTGTTCATTTGCGCCACATAAATATTTCTGTTTATTCGCTGAAGGAACTCCGTCCTCTTTTCCACCCTTTTGATGTTTTGCATGGGAGTTTTTTACGGCTTTTTACTTCGTAATCCTTTTCCCCGCTTGAAACACAGCGGAGCATGTTTGTTCCTTTTGATTTCTCAGACCATCATCATATTTCAGGGGGTTTGCATGTCGTTTTCGAAACAAAAATAACATTTTGAACTTTAGATGTTTAATTATTTATAAGCTCCGTGGTTGGGTGGTAACCTTTGAGAATACTGTAAACACAATTTAAAGGATTAAGAAATATTTTTCTCATTCTAAAAATTAGGGTTTTTATAATTTTTGTTTAATCAGTGCTTCTGTCGCTCAAATAAATATTTTGAAACGAACCTCTGGAATTAAGAAAATCTTTATTAATACAAAGAACTTTGATCAAGGGGAAAAAGCTCATAAATTGCTTTACAGGCTAAATTAACCGTTTTTACTTACTCCATGTTTTTTAATTTCCCAGATTTAATTGTATTATCTCTCATAGGGTTTTACGGTTAACGTTAATAAGCAGTTGACCGATGCGAGCATTTATGGAGAATGACAAACGGCTTGTCTAATGTTACCCTGAGGGCATTTTTCCCTGGGGGACACGTTGTTTAATACTGACCGTAACACCCTTAAAAAATTGCAACTCTTATTACGAAAAGCTAATTTGAAACATAATTGGGTTGACAATCAATTCACCCGTGGAAATTTCTCTTTAATCAGAAATGGTTTTAAGTGCTGCAGGAGTTTTCATGTTAAAAGCCGAGCTCTATGTCCAAAACTTTACCCCTTGATTCACCGTTAAGAAGCATTAAACAAAATTAGAGAGCTGCCTTTGCCTCGCTCCTCCCCTACCATTCGCTTTTCCTAGAACTTTATGTGGCCCTCTGGCGAGTGGACCGCTAGGATGTCGAATCAAAGTGGAGCGTTGAAGGAGTCAACGAAGGCGAAAGCGCTTTTCCCAAAGGGCGGCACAAGCACCTTCCATAGCCGCTGCTGCTCTCCGAAACGTTGGTAAGGTCATTTGCGAAGACCGTTTAATTAGAAAGGAGCTTAAAGAAGCTCCAACCCAAAGTAGTCTAACTAATAAGCATGTCACTTCACTGCTCCCTTGGTAGATCGTGTATTCTAACATTAGACGATTGTTTGGGATTTTATGTTTACAATTGTGATTAAAAATGCCTGGGATGAGAATGCTCACTACACAGGAACTAACAAAATTACCAAAGAGAATTTTTTCTTTTTTTTCTAATTTTGGTTCAATTCTTTATAAAATGATTTGTTTCCATTTGTTTTTCTAATTGCTTGGACTTCTTCTTAATTTGAATTTTTCATCAAACATTTATTATTCTTTTTTTTCTTCTTTTTATAGTGAGAGGAGCCAATGGTAGTGCTGCGTTGAGGATGCATTCTGTAGTTTTATCCGTAGTCATTGCAACCGCGCTACTTTTGCGGTGAGGCCTTATGGGAAATTCCTAGTGACATCTGGTGGAAGAAATTTTCATCTACTAACAACTAATCCAAAGAATGGCTTAGGACATTTTAAAGAGATTGAGCCAGTGATGGGCAAAAATATAAAAATAAAATAAATACATAACGAATAAATAATAATAATAAAAAAATTTAAAAAAAAACAAAAATAATAGCAATTCATTAATGAGTCATTTTAAAAATAAGAAAACGAACAATCACTTTTATTTTACCTCCCTTGCTCTTGAATTACCCAAATTCTTTTGCGCAAATTTTCTTACATTTTCTTAAAGTTTTCCATCGATTTCTCCCAGCGATTATTTTTTTCCATTTATTCTTTATTTTATTCCCCGAAGCTCTTTCTACCAGATTGGTTTTCATATTCAATGGTTGGATGTGTAGTATTGAAAAGCTACTTTCAAGTGTGCCTTTCGTTTAGGGTTGGTGAAACCCTCTTTTACGTGTCCAAGGATATTTACCAATCACTCCACGGAATTGCCCAACACTGGCTACAGCGAAATGTTTTTGTATATGTAAATAACAGTAATAATAAAGATAATAAAAAATAATAATTAATTAATTTTAAACAAACAAATTATCTTTAATAAAAATTGTTTAAAAATTTTCAACTTTCCCATTCTTCATGTTTGCCTACTGTTTGCCTATTTCAGGATCATTCCAAAATATTGTTCTTATTAATTTGTAAAATTTTTTTTTTTACTTCAAGATTTGGCCTGGATTCCTTATAAGAAACTAACATCATCATAATATCTGTAAATTTCTTTTCAAAAATCGTATTCTCTTCTGTTTTCATTGTGAGATAAAATCGTTTCATATTGATTCGGTGGATTACCAACTGCAGTGATGTATTCTTACTGTAAATTATATGAATACTTACAGTGTTTAAAAAGTATTTTGGACATTTCTCCCCCCATCCCTTAAGAGTGACTTTCTTCCGTTTTATATGCGCGTTTTGGTTTTCATTTGTTTTCTATGAAAGGTGTTTTTAAGAACTGAAATTTACCTAAACTCATAAGACTTACGGAGAGTTTTATTTGAAATTGAAGATTTATAATAAAAACTCACCTTAATGAGATTATGTTGTTGCCAAAGAAAGTGTCTTTGTATAATTGAATAGGGTAAAGAATATCTTCTTTGAGATAGATATTTTTCAAATTAAGTCATTGTGATGAAACTTTTATTTTTATTATTTTTGAACAAATTCTTTCATATATTAACATGTTATTGTATAAAGTCTTTTCCTTCTAAAACTTTATGTACACTCATTTTGCAACTATTCAGAAGGAATGAATTTTATTTATATTTAATTTTCTTACGATTCCTCTTGTAGATAAATTTGAAATCCCAAGGTTCGACTCATTTGCCAGGTTACAATGTTTAAGACTCCCGAAGCAAAATATTGTATAATTTTTTTATCGCATTTATTTTCTTTCTCAACATCATCGAATGGAAAATATGCTCAATTAATTTATATTTTCAAGAGTGCTTGTTGCTCGTCGTTATTTATTTACAATTTCTTTGTCATATTAAGTATCAATACTCTGCTTGTTTTGTTTTGTTTTTTTTCTTTTGATTTATAATGCATAATAATTAGAGAAGTCATATGCCAAAATTTTGAAGGCACAAAGATATCTCATGTCGTTAAAAATTGAATTTTTGTTTTCGATGTGCATTCTGCTGTGTTCATTTTCTAATAGTTGGAATCATTTGCAAAATAATAATTGATCGCGCTCTTTCAAAGTATACACTTCTAGTCAATATTAAAAAAATACCCTTTTAATAGGTGAAAAGAAAAAACGGAGCTCATATCATTTTTGAAATGACTATTCTTTTTATGATTTTTCTCTAGAAGAGATTATTACATCAGCAAGATGTACAGAAAAATATGGCAAAAATAAGAAATACAGTGATAATTAATTTTTCATTGCCATTGGTAACAGGACTGGGACCAATTTTCAAACAGGGAAAAGTCAGATACCGTCTTATTTTTCTTGGATTTTGAAATGTTTATTTCATTTCTTTCATTTTCTCTCTCGCTTTCTCTATCATCTTCTAATTTCGTTTCTTCTAACCTTGCATTCGCTGCGTATATTGGATCGTGACTATCGAATGCTTACGAAGCAATAATCATTTTAATTCATCTCTTTGTTATTTATTTAATGCTGAAGATGTCGAGGTTTTAATTCTTCCAAATAGATCAATGAGAAACAAACGGAAAACAACAATAAGAAACCATTCAAATTCGTTTGATATACTTTGGAAATGAAATTAAATGACAGTTTTGCTATTTATAAAAACCATAAAAGAAAATTAATTTAATAATTTACTTACTAATGTTAGATATAATATGTTAGAAATTAAGAAAAGGGAATAAATCTTTTTTTTTTTACTAATTCTTTTCCATAAAGTGTAGCAATTCGTCCTTTACTTCAGAAACTGTGTAGCCACCTACCACGAATATAGTCTAAGGAACTGTTATTATTACTATGTTTATGAAACAGAGAAAAGTTTTCAAATAGTTTCATATAAGCCATAACATAAACAAGAACCTCCTTTTAGAAGAATTTTAACTGTTTTTAATAGGGGAAGAACTTTGGGCTTATTCATTTTGAAGTGAGTCTACTTTTCTACGAAGTCTATTTAAGCCTAAACTGTTTTTCTTTATCTAAATCACTGCAAAAGAAAATCGCCACTCATTGCAAACAGGACAAATTCCGACTTTTCAATGTCTTTGTTTTCAGTTCCTTATTACATTATTGTTTGTATGTATGAATTAATAATTACTGAATAAATGTATGCCATTTATTAATATTTTTTAATTTTTTGAATTATTTATGAATGAAAAATTTGATTTGTTTTGTGTGTGTTTTTTATTTATGTTTCCTAACTTAGGTAAACGACAAATTCTGGTTGAGCAGAACACGAATGTAAATGTTATTCAAGGGGTATCATGAAAGCAGCCGCCTCTTTATGATACATGAAATTTGTATTTAACAAACTGTAAAGTATTAGCGATTTATATAAAAAAAAGTAATCATTCTCGTTTCCGACTTATTAAGTTTGACTCGCATACTGTAGAGCTACGCGGAAGAACCCAAATGATTAAAAACATTTTTCTTGTGATAAATACTTTTCTCTAAAGATTTATGTAATATGAAATTTTTTTTGTTAATTTTTTTAAAGCCCATTTTTGTTTCTTTTAAATTGGGTTAAGTGCCGTCAAAATCTATCCTAGAATGCAACTTTATGATTATCATAAACGAAACCTGTTGCACACAGAAATGCTGTCCATGAAAATATATTCTTTTATATTGTTTATCATTCAGTATTAAAAACGGCCAAAGCTTTCATTTCTCTGAAAACATTGTTTATTTAAAAAAAATAATTGTAACCATCTAGTCATATGTATTTGTTTCTTGACTTTATGTATAAAGTTATTATTTCATTTTATAATCATTATTTTTCTTCTTTTCTTTTATTTGTTTTTGAGTTCTTTGAATTCATAGTCCTCTTGTGTATAATCTGTGTTGTGTTTGTTTAAGACAATGTTCTTGACCTTTATTGCTTCCACGTAATTCAACAATAAATCAGCCACGTGTTCATAGAGAAATACAAGCCCCCCTTGCCCCCCTCCTCCCTACTACACCTCGAATTGTATTAGTCATCAAAACGTCAGTGTTGAACTCTATTGCAGAACTTAACTGTTGTGTCCCAATTGTTCACTCGTAATGCTTCTATTATTCTACGCTGTCAAATTATTTGTGCAGTTATATTTCCAATGGATGAGAATTCTATGAATTCTCTTTGGATACTAATAAATACTATTGGTAAAAAGAAAACTTTTTTGTGCCTCTGTTATTTTTTTGTTCTTATAACATGCTATTTGTGATGTTATTAACACATAAATGGTAACCTTAGTTTAGGATATTGCAAAACATTATCACAATATTTTTAAAATTGAATTGTATATACATTGCAGACAACCATCTCTCAGTAAAGATCTTAACATATTTTTTTTAATTATGGTAAATGATGTTCTTCACTTGTTGTCAGTGTACAGACAGATGAATACACTGCCGGCGAAAAACAAAGCAAGGCATGGAAGGAGTAGAACAATGTTAATGATTTTCCACAAGAGCAAATTTTGGGTGGCATATAATTTATGATTTATATTTCAACACGATATGTGCACAGGATCCTTGTACTGGGTGTCCCAAAAAACCCAATAGAAAATTTAATGTCATATACCCTCCACGAGCATGAATGCTTCAACACTTGAATGCATACGGTCGTACATATGCTGAATATCATCCTGGGATACATTGTTCAAGCGTCTAGAACCTGTTCACGCAAATGTGCAAGTAGTTACGGCATGTCCCAAACATGTTCAATTGGCGAACATCTGGAGGCATGATGGCCAGGGAAGTCGAGCTACATGTTGGAGAGCTTAAAAGGTATCATGGACCGTTTGTGGGCGTGCTTTATCCTGTTGGAATAGCACATTACCCTCCTGTTGCAAGAAATGCAGGAGAACATGTTCAACAATCTTCTGGAAGTACCTTGCACTATTCAATGTTCCATTCACAAACACCAAGGAATGACACGAGTTGTAACTGATGGCGCCCCATACAATTACGCCAGTTTTTGGACTGCGTCTCAGTGCCGTAGACGAATGCACTGTAGAAGATGTCGCTCACCTGGCCTTCGTCACACACACTGACACTCATCACTGAAGACAACAGACATCCATTCAGCTCTTTCGCGACACAACTCTAACCTCACAGAACTGTGGTAATATAGCTAGAGGGACAGCTGACTGCAGTCCTACTGCAAATAACGGTTGCAAATGGTCCGTCTTGATTCGGTTGGTGCTACTCTGGCTCTTATCTATGCTGTGGATGCTGTGTTCAATGCTTCCCTTACAATCCGAAAGTCTTGGCGTAGATCAGCAATGCATGGACATCCAGAACGAGGTTTACGTGTGTGATCTTCTGTAGACCACTGCTGAAAACATTAAGGCACCACAGAAACATTACTTCCAATGTGGGTCGCGATTTTCCGATAAGATCATTCAGCCTCTGGAATCCTTCAAACTGATCTCTGTCAAACTACGTCAGTTGCTGCAAAGGAGTACGTCTGAGTGTGCGGCGCATGGCAGGTGTTGAGACTACTTTAATCTGTTAAAATAAAGATGCCAGATTGCAGATTTTATGTAAATTGTGAACCATTCTTCCCGTGTAGGGACTTTTGGGATGCTATGCACATATCGTGTTGAAATTTAAATCATATATTGTATGCCACTCACACTTTGCTCTTGTGCAATTTCATTAAAATTCACCCACTTCTTCCATGTGTTACATTTTTTTACGGGCAGTGCATTACAAAATAATTAAAAATTGGACAAATTTTATTCCCAGTTAGGTCTAAATCACTATTTAATCTAGCTTATTAATAAAAGCTAACACACACATTCGTATAATGGATCGAAAAGTAAATTATGATTTATAACACTACGAATTATCAGTTACCTTAATTTTCAGGAAGACTCTTTCAGTAACTAATGGCTACAGCTAATAGTAGTTACATATGGCCAAAAGTACAGTAAGTATTCCTGATATGACACATTTCATTAATCTTTTCAGTATTGCAAATTTTAATTCTTATCACAGTTTATATGCTCAAGAAAATATTTTGTGAGGATTCAATTATTGTCAGTATAAAATTAATAAAAAGAATTTGCTGAAAACAGAAAAGAGAGGTTTATTGATGAATTCAAGCATTACTAATGCAATTCAATAATGCAATTCACCGTAAATACTGTGCCCGCGCCACAAGAAGGCGGTTGCGTTTCCAAAATCTCTCATATGGCGCGCAAGGTGCTTTGGCCAATCCATTTTTCTATAGGGTAGAAGTAGTTATGCTGGAGAAAGAAACAAATGTTTCCCTACAGAACATCAAGTTTTGTTCGTTATTTTAAATTAACTTTTCAGTGCAGAGTTTCATATTTTCAATAGTTATTTCAAAATAACTTTTTCCAAGCCCTGAGTAACTTTGCACCATACTACTCCTACCCTTTAGCAAAATGGATTGGCCAAGGCAGCTAGCGCGCTATGTGAGAGATTTTGGAAACGCAGCCGCCTTCTCGTGGCGCGGGCACAGTATTAATATTGTTTTCAAAAATATTTCGCCATATACAATGAATTTAGATTGCCGTTTGTTATGTTTACTTTGGTTTGATACATTTAAAACAATTTGGCACTAATATCTATAAATTAATACATTCGCAACATCAAACTTATTGCATGTTTCATAGTTATAATACAAATTATAAATTGGTTAAAATCATATTCTAGTTTGTATAAATTTTGTCTAATAGTTATATTGACGTATTAGTTTTTAAAGCAGAAAATATATTGACGCTTTGCCGTTGCAGCTAAAGCATTGCAGAAAATATATCGAAGCTAGAATTATGTTTTATGCCTGGGACTAAGGAAGAAACGTAAGCTTTACTTTTCGAAACGCAAAAGTAGAAATCAGTTTAGCTAAATTATAATAAATAAATATTAAATATTTTCCGACTCATCTAGTCGGATAGCATTTAATGGCTTAATTAATTATAGGAACCAAAAGCACGTCAGAAAAATTGTAATGTTCATCGATCATAATGGTTTTAATACATAGGATTTGAAGCAGTTAACAATCAGCAGTTTTGATAATCTTCAACGATTTCTCGTGACAACATGACCTTAAAGCAAGTGCACTGTAGAATATGTGTACGCAGTTAACTGAGAAGCTTAAAAATGTGGCAAAATTCAGAACGTTTTGGGAAGGATGCATATGCGCCGTTTCCGAAGCAGGTTTTACTTATTCCCTAATAATTGGAAAGTGTAAAGAACAAGTTTTCGTCGTTAAGTAAAGGTATCATCATCATTATTATACAGAGGAACATACAGCTTGCACGTCTGGACACAGGTCGTAGTGAAAAACGAACCAAAAACAGAACCCAGCCTACCCGTAATCCAGCCAACGTGAAGAGAATTCGAGCTATGGCATCCTTAGAAAACCCACCTGCACAGCCAGAAACTGCACATGTCTCAAAGAAGTGTCGAAGGCGCCATTCGAGTAAACTGAAACTGCAGTGTCGGCATAAAGCTCACATTCATCGGCGAATGCTTCACCAATGCCAGAAACTTTACGAAGAGTATCTTGCACACGGCAGATACTAATGGGTGGTCATCCTAGATGAAGATTGGATATACCTTGACGACACTAATAAGCTGCAAGCTATTCATTACCGTCACAAAGAGGGCAAAGGACTTGCTACTTTCATCAACCATTAAAAGGAGAATTTTTCCAAAGGGTTTTTGGTTGCAGCTGCATATTGTGCTCATGGTAAGCTCAGATTGCACAAAGTGGTTATAAATATTGTCGATCACGGATAGAAGTGTCGCCGCCCTAGTGAGAGAAAAAAGTAATGCCCAAGGAGGATTGCAACACGCGATAGCATAGAAATAACATAGAAAGAGCGTACCGAGGTAGAAACAAATTATACACAATTGCCAGTATTACTATTAAATACTGCGTTAGTGATATTGTTAACAAAGATTGTCAGCATTAATATTAAATACTGTGTTATCAGAGTGTCTAGCAAAATGATTTTGTAAATTCCCTGACATTTCCCTGTTGTTCACGTAATTTTCCCTCACCACCGGCTGCAAAATAAATCTATCTTTATAAAATACTAGCAGAGCCCGAGTGAAAATATTTAATCATAATATTTTATTTTTTCGGACTGGATATTATTTTTCACCAGAGCCCTCCAGTACTATGTTTGCTTTTATCGTTCAGCGATCTCTAATCATACTGCTATTGAATTTCGTAAAATCCTTTCTTAGTAAGTCTCTCAACGTTATAAAATAAAACTACACCCGCTAAATTTCTTATTAATAGCTTCTGCGATGATGAATCAGTCAGGACATATATATATATAGATTATTGACACAATTATCGCTCCTATTTCGCATTTTTTTGCTGATTTTGTAAAATTCCCTGGGTTTTTTTTTTTAATACGATTTTGTAAAAACAGGTGAAAACTGTTGAACTTTTATGAGCAAAATGTCTGCGTAGACAGCTATTGGGTTACAAAAATTGATTATATTATAAGATTCCAGAATAATTTCTCTAAATGAAAATTCCATAGGCTGAAATATTTGTTGATTCAACAAACGACGCAGCTCTACGCGCTGCCTACTCGCTCTCCGTCTCGCTTTATCCTCCTTTGACCGCCATAATGCGACCCGCGACACTAGCGCCACTCAAAACAAAGTGGCACCCGTGATCGAGGATAGCCTAATTCAACAAGGTCTACTTCCAACAGAAGATAATGGACGCAATTTATTATCAAGAAATTTCCTGTCTCTACGGTGCAGACGATTATCGAGTACATATACACCTCAGGTTCTTCACTGGCCTACTATACAGAAAAAGAAACGGAAACCAAAATTAATCCCCTTACACTTCTGTGATTATGGACTCCTTAAAAGAGAAGTTATCGACCTGTAACGCCGAGTGGGCTATGGAAAGTGTGCTAAGAGGTGCGGAGCAACATTCCTTTTGCAATGCTTCGCAGAAGTTTATAATGGAAGCTGAGATGTTGGGCCAAATTCCATAACGGGGAATATCACAATAAACACAACAGATGAAAGAACGTTACCATGAAACTTTAACTCTATAATTACATTAGTTCTATTTAGTTTATCAATAACATACAATACATACAATGAAAGAAGAGCAATAAAGATTAATGTGATGACTGTTAACATTTATTACATTTTATTTCATATTTAAATCTGTTTGGAACAACGATATGAAATGAGTTGATCGCTTATGTGGCCGCCATCTTTAGGGCAATTTGAAGGGGGCGAAAAGTGGAACTAATCTCTATTGTAGTGTAGGCGCCATTACTGTGGTTGGCAGAACAACATCGCCAGCCAAAACGCCATTACTATATATCCGCTTTGTCGCCAGCTGAGAAAGCATTAATTTCCCTTTTCTACTGGATTTAGTGCAGTTTACCGCGAAACAATTTGGCACAATGGCCGAAAGCTAATTGACGATATTATTCATCTCTAAACTTTAGGAAAACTTTGTTTATTATTAATACATGCAACTGCTATCGATAATATAGTTTCTGTTTATCGATTGAAACTTACTATTTGTTGATTAAAGTTTTAAATGTTCCCAAGTAAGTTTCAAAGCTCATTGAAGTACATAGAAACGATTAGCAAGCATTCACCAGGTAAAACTCAAAATGGCTACGATTATGCCACATGATACCGAAAAGCCAATCAGAAGCCTTGCGGCACAGTTCACTCAAATGCGATACTCTTCCTATAAAGTGACTCTACTCATGAGCGATCTGCTCATTTCATATCGTTGGTCTGGAAGGTACTAAAACAGAACTTATTATACTTGAGACTAATAAAGCAATTAAAAGAAAAAAAGTATTGGGTGATGACGGAAGAATATGAATTGTTCTATCAGTAATGAGAGGTTAAGTTTTTTTTATTCGTCCGAGGAAGGAGATGAAATTTAAGATATAAATGTACCTGCCACTTTAAATCAGTTTTAAAACAAGAGGCCATTTTATTGCTAATTAATATGGCACATAGACAAAGAAGAAAAAATACGAAACACTTCAGTTAACAAGAAATAACTAATTCATCTCGTTGATTGAGCTTTTTAATTATCCATCAAGAGATCATAAATGAGGTTCGTTATGTGGTTTTATAATTACCAGTATAAATTTTTATTTTAATTTTTATGATGAGAAAAAATAATTAGCGATACTTAATATCTCATTTTCACTACAGAAAGTGAACGTGTAAAAATAACCAAATTTTTCACAATATGCTATCCTAATGAGTGTAATTTTAATTTTATAATTAATAACTAGTTGACTACATCATGTTTGCTCTATAAACCTAAAAATTATTTTGATAATAAATTTTTTTGAAGAGAAGTGATCGTCGGAATCATTAAAAGATATAATAAGAATTTATCACATATAAGAACTATATGTATCTGCATTATAAACATGCCGACAAATCATTAAGTATTTCATTTATTAAAAATTTTAAATTCGTCTTCCGAATCACCTGTCATTCCTTGCCAACAAATGTTTCGTCAATTTCAGTTTGGGAAATTTGCCAGCAGATGACAGTCTGTGTTGGTTACGTAAATCAATGCTCAGTGTTTTCCTTTCACATTTATCTATGTTTAAAATCCTATTTCAGGACGTGAAAATTTACATATTATTTAGACATTGATGGCTAATTATATTTTTCGATGTTAATTATATATATACGTTACTAACTGGAGCTATTACTTACTACCCCACAGCGATACAGTTGGGTGGGGGAAAGCTACATTAACAGAACGAGACCAAATTTTCATGTAGGTGGTAGAAATAAAGAACCTATTTATAAATAAGCAAATGTTGCAAATAACGGGAGATCACCTTCATTATACCTTTAATTTAGGGATTATTATCATATTCAAGCTGGTCATACTAAAAAGTTTACTTCTAGAAAATGCGAACTACGCTACGAGGATCAGTATAAGCGCATATGATATAACGATGTTTTTGAAAAGTAATAATTATTGCAAATTAATTGGTACTATCAATGACGTTGTCACGTGTTTAGTGCCCTCAGCAATGATTTCGAATTTGGCCTTCCTAAATTCTGCGCTTCACAGATCTTTGCGCTTGGAGCAAAATTGGCGTAATTACAGAGAGTAGTTAATAATCTTTGTAGTTACACCAGTAGGGACTACTTTAAATTGCTTGATTATTAATGGAATATTTCGTCATTACATCAGTACTAAATATTTTAATATTTAACGGGAAATAATCCTCTTCAAGAACCTTCTCGTAAAAATATTTTAAAGGACGAGATCAATGTCTCATTTTAAAATTACAGTAAGAAACTTTCTACATTTCCAAGGTTGCGCATCTCTCTGTTTAATTTCAAAATGATATGCGACCTTACACAATGTTCTTTCATTTGTAGAGATGGGGGTTTCATATAAAATGAAGATTTCAGTTGCTATTATTCTTTACTGCTAAACGAAAGGCATTAATAAAGTAAGATAATGCTTGATTAAACTTATTTCCATGCAAAGTCGAACTAAGCCACTGGCTATTTTACTTATACGGGGAATGCCAGTTAACTATACTTGCTATCGTCAAAAATACTACGGACATCAAAAGTATACAATAATTTAAATAAAGAGGTTTCATAGATATTCAATTTCATGACTAAATAACTTAAAACAGTTAAATTGATCGAGCTCGCACAGTGGTGTTTCTCCGAATCTGTGTCAGGCAAGGAATTAGTGTATACAGAGGTTATTTAAATTCTGCGATCTCACGATTTTAATATTGCATACTACAATATGTAACTACTACATTGGTGCTGGAAATGTCCATAAATTCACCAACAACACTTCCAGACTCTTTCCAATACCTACAATGTGTGTACAGTGTCATACACTACAGTAGAAGCATTACCGAATTTCTGTTGTAATAATTTGACGCAATATTCACAGGACTGCCATTCTAAGAGACCCGTCTTAGATGTTCCTCCAATAACAGCAATGATAGATGATCCTTTATCACTTTGATACACGTGTTCTCTTTGGGATCCAATATCATTTTTGGATAAATAGACTTCAGCGACTGTATATAAATGCCACACAAAAACCTTACAGATGCGTTTTTTTTCCTCGGCGATCGTCTCTCTGTATCAAGCGCTCTTTATACTGCTTTCTTATCTCAGATAACATCTTCTTTCTTTGCTGAATACAACAAGATGCCATTTGGTAGGTCTCTAATTGCATCGTTATCCGATCGAGTATTCCTTCCTATAATCAAAATGATCAGCATTCTCTGTATAAATCCAATGACGTTGAAGCTCCTGAGTAGCAGTTGTTGCCTCCCTTTGGACCATTTGCCCAGATTAACAGCCTAACGTGGTAGTTTATTGGCTGGCGAATCCTATAGGCCCTGTTAACTATATTATCATCATCCCGATCGAAGCGAAATACATCAAGAAATGGCCAACGCGACGATGCGACTTGATCAAATATCAACAATGAAATCGCTAAGAGGCTGGAAATGGGATAACTTCGTGCGCATTCGACGTCTGACATCAAAAACCCGATTTCTGATAATGAAGATGTTGCTGTTATTATTGGTTGCTCATTATCTACAAAGACAGTCCGTAGGTAAATAGACGTCCTTCTCTTTTAATCACTCGTATATTATTTTCATGAAAATTCATATATTTATTAGCAATGGCTTCCTGACTTATATGCAATGACATATTCTCAACATCAAGAATTATGTTTCTGATTTCCAAAAAAAGCCAAAGCCAAATTTCCCTAAAGCTGAATATTCTGCTAATCACCTCAATGAGGTGATTATGATTTCCAAACAACGACGAAGGAAACCGTTATATCACGATCAAGTTGAATGCGACCAAAAGTACACTAACTGTGGAAGGCAATCTCTTTTATAAAGCTGCGTAACAGAATACCAGTGTGATACAGCTGTCAAGATATTTTCGCCAGGCGGAAGCCATTTCTAAACGTATACTGCGAAAAGAAAATGTTGGCCACCTGAGATGATAAAAAAACTTTTGGCATTATACCATTTTTCAGATGAGTCGTCCTGTTCTCAGTTTTCATGTGTCGGACGCATTAAGATCTGAAGAAAGTTTTGCCAAAATTCAGCTTAAACCGAATAAACCAACCATCAAGCATAGAAGATTTTCCGTTATAGTGTGGGATGCTATTTGCAGCACAGGACGACCAGAGCTCGTGAAAAGCTTGGGAAATAACTTCGAAAAATACTTGGCCATATGATGAGAAACTGAACACAAATTCCACTCTGGAAGATGCTCCTTACCACGCCGTTAATAAATAAGCCCCCCCCCCCCCCAAAAAAAAACGGCTTCCATGGGCCAGCCGCTTACCTGATATGAATTCCTTCGAACACATCTGAAAGACGTTTGATCTCAATGCAGTGAGACAAGTTTTCCAGTGAAAAATTTTTTCAGTGTTTACCTGCCGAATGGGTACTAATACTCCTGTAGTTTCCATAGCGAACCGTGCATTAAATTTTAACATGCATATATGGCATTCATTATGTGGGGATATGTTAAATAAAAGATAATGGTAGAAAATTAAGGAGTTATCAGTTCGCAGATGAACTCGGCCGTTTCTAAGTTCTACGGCTTTCACAAGTTTATATATGGTTGGCTTCATTTTCGCCGGCACTAATTCGCCGTGAAGCTATTCGTCAACATCATCTAAAACCTTATTAACGACGGTACAGATGTATGTAACATGTATGTCACACGCCATAACTTTTGAAAGGATTCATCTAGAGGCTTGATATTTTCTACACACGTAGGCCCTATACAGAGGACGGAGCGAAAAATATAGCGAATCCTCTAAGGTGGACCAAACCATGTGTTTTTGTGGCTCCCTAACTGACTTCCTTTCATGTCTATAAAAAAAAATATAGAGTTTTGATTGCGAATGAGCAATTTGTGACGTCAGAGTTTGACTGTTGACGTCAGAATTTAAAGAACTCTATTTGAAGTATAGCGAATCTTCCCGCTATTACTCGTAACATTTTGATGCATAACTTTTGAAAGGATTGACTTAGAAGCTTGAAATTTTCTACACACGTAGGCCCTATACAGAGGACGGTGGGAAAAATATAGCGCATCCTCTTGGGTGGCCCGGGGCCTCTCAGGGACCACTTGTATGAATTTCATGGTTCCTTTTTTATCTTTTGAACAAAGAGGGCAAAAATACTGAAATTTCGTAAATTTGTAGTGCAGTTCTAAAAAAATAAAACCAATATATAGTAAAATTCCAGCTATCCTCTCCCTAACTGCGATTGGTCGAAGCCTAATTACAACGCGACATCGTGCTGCAAGCGCTTTATTTTGTTTTCTTTATGAAGAAATGAAATTCATAAATGTTTAATGGTCCTTAAAACTAAGTAACAATGTAATCATACGCAGGGTGAGAAAGCCGAACAAGCGCAGTTAGGGAGAGGTTAGATGGAGTTTTACTATACAAGAAAAGTGATATAAGCCTCTAGGGCCCCGCCGGAGGTCCCAAGACCCCAAATACAATTGAAGCTATAACATTTGAACGGAACGACCTAGGAACCTGAAATTTTGTATATTTATAGTGTTGTATTAAAAAAATATAGCAAATATACAAGAAATGTGATGTAGGCCTATGCGGCCCGCAAGAAGACCCCGAGGCCTCAAATACAAGTTATAAGGCCCGTTTCACACTGCTGCGGATGGTCCGCGCGGAGACGAAGTCCTATTATAACTGTAGGCGCTTTCACTGTAGTGCGGATCGTCCGCATCAGCAAATTCCATTACAAGTAGTGTTGCTTTCACAGTCATGCGGAGTCCGCATGCGGACGAAGAGATTTGGAGACGAAGAGATTATCAGATTCAGTATACTTTTTATCAAATCTAGAAGACTTTTTTTTAGTATTTTTGAATTTTTGTTAGATTTTTAGTATTTTAGGGTTTGTTTTTTTTTAGTAAGTTTTTAGCATTTTATTCATTTCCCCCCTGTATTTTGGAAAATAACTAGCATTTTTCTTCGATGTATTGATGTTATATGAAAACATCGATTGCTCTGGTTCGAATATTTCGATGTTTTGAAAAGTTATTTCACTTCTTTTTCAAAACAATAGGCTTTCCAATTGTAATGTTCCAATTGCATAATTATTGTAGACTTGCTTATTACTGTACTTTTTTTCTTTATTTTGTTTTGTTATCGCATTGACTGGATCATAGTTTGCTAATTCCGGTCCCTGTAATCGATGTTGATTGAAATTTGAATAATCGATGTTTTTATCCAGTACGAAAATATTGCTTCAAGGAATACATGTCAACAAACACTTTAATAAAGTTTCGAGAACTATGTGCGTGAAAAAGTTTTAATAAGGATGCATTCATATTCTGAATTTTGCAGTTTTTTTTAATGAACGACAATAAATTACAATCAGTCGCCAATAGCTAACATGAAAATAACTTCTCGAAAATATGGCAACTTCAAAACTGCTTCGATCTGAGGGAGTTGCATTTTGTCCGATCCCGGCAGCGAACTCATCGTGTATTTTTCCAGCAATGTGCTTTTTTAAACCCTCAAAACGGTATATTTTTTATAGCCTCAAACCAGGCTGCTAATTTCAGCTGCATCCGTGAAAACATCACATGCGGGTGCGGAGACCGCGTGCATAGCGTCCGCAGCAGTGTGAAACGGGCCTAACTTTTGAACGGAAAGGTCTAGAAACCTGAAAGTTTGTATAGTTTTAGTTTGGTACTAAAAAATATAGCCAATGTAGAAGGAAGCTGATATAAGCCTTTAGAACTCCGCCAGGGGCTTCGAGGCACCGAATACAATTGAAGCTATAACGTTTGAACGGAAAGGCCTAGGAATCTGAAATTTTGTATATTCATTGTGTGGTACTAAAAAAATATTGCAAATATATAAAAAAAGTAATATAGGCCACAGCAGAGCCCCACAGGCCCCAAACGCAAGCAACAACTTTTAGACGAAAAGGTCTAGAAATCTGAAATGTTGTTTACTTATAGAAAATTACTTAAAAATTAGTAATACAGTATACACTAAAATCTGGTGTAAGGCTCTTGGGTCTCGACATGGGTCCTGAGCCCCCACTCACAAATCAAGCTATAACTTTTTTTTAACCGGAAGTCCAGAAATCTGAATTCTTGCATATTTATGGTGTGTTACTTAAAATTTTAGCTCTTATACACTAAATCTTTTATACTCCTCTGGGGCCCTGGCAGGGGCCCTAAACACAAACAGAGCTATAATGTTTGAACGAAAAGGCTTAGAAATCTGAAAATTTGTATACTTATAGTAGTTTACTAAAAAATTTAGCTAATATACACGAAAAACTGGTATAAGGCTCATAGGTCTCCACAGGGGCCCTGAAGCCCAAACCACCAATAACTTCTAACATTTGAATAATAAAAAGGCCTAAGAACTTGAAGTTTTATATTTTTACAGTGCGTTACTTAAAATTTATAGACAATATACAATGAGACTGGTATAGCCCTCGGGGCCCCTGGCGGCCTGTAATACAATTGAAGCCGTAAATTTGATCGGAAAGGCCTACGGTCCTGAAATTTTGTTTAATCATAGTGTGGCACTTAAAAATTTAGCTAATCTATATTAAAAATTATATAAGTCTCTTGGCAGGGGCCATGTGGACTCAATCTCAAATCAAGCTATAAATTTAAAACCAGAAGTCCAGAAACCTGAAATGTTTTATATTTATTACGTGCTGCTTAAAATTTTAGCTATTACACACAAAAATTGATATAGTCCTCTGAGGCCTCGGCAGGGGCCGCGAGGCTCCAAATACAAATCAAGCTATAACTTTTGTACGAAAAGGCCTAAGAACCTGAAATTTTGTATTTGTGCCCCTCCACTTATTATAGTCACGAGTCACTACTGCTCGTAACATTTTGATGCTAAAACCCTTTTATCGTTGGATAACGATGCCTTAACTAATTTTTTTTATATAATTTCAGATTCTTTCAGGCTGATTTACAAGAGAGAGGACTGGTTTTATGCAGAGCTGCATTGCCAGAGAGCGTATAAAACTGCAGTAGAGGAAAAATTACTCTCAATTTTTTTATTTTATTTAAAATTTCATCTAAAATAAAATACTGGTATTATTAATAGATTTAGCAAGTAACTTACTTCTCTGACTTTGTTATAAACTTTTATTTTCATTGGAATTTAGGATTAAGCAAATGCTTTGAAATGATTACTGTCATCTGAATTGTTTAACACGTTTGAAAAAAAAAGTTAGAGACAAAGTTATAACACATGTTCCAGCGCAAGAAAGTTTTGTAATATAAAAAGCTATTACCCTGTTTCACGTGCCCAAAGTTGTTTCTCCTTATTGTTCCAAATTCCTTCAAAAGATGGCGAAGCATGTATTCATTTCAGACTGGCTTCTAACATCGAATTACGGGGTGTGAACGTTTTTATAATTTTGTTCTTTTGTGAGTGTAATGATTAATATAAATTATTAAATGCAATGCTTATATTATATTAGGTGCGCTAGGTTGAATTGGAAAATATTTGTTATTAAATATTTTTAGATTCCTCGTGTGATAGAATTTAGGAATTAGAACATACTAATTAAAATAAAATACAACAAAAAATCCTGGAAAGCTTTACGCACTTTTACATTAAGCTTTTAGGCAAATTCTGTATAATGGAAAAAAATGTATTGGTTGAAAAGGGTTCTTTGCCTTAACCATTGAAGATAAATACTACTTAAGGAAATGCTAACTTATCTATTCATTAATTTAATAATTCAGAAGCGTAAGTTTGGCCTACCAATATTTATTTCTTTATTTTGAATGTTTAAAGGAAACAGTTTTTAATAAATAAAAGAAAACAAAACTGAGCATGCTCTGAGTATACTGCACTATCAAAAAAGATCCGGACACCATATTTTATTGTGGTTTCAACTTCCTTGATACACGCCTTCACATTTCTGTGGGTGCACGCAAGAACTGATATATGACATTCTGGTGGAATAACGATTTACAGCATGCAAGAAACATGTACGTTCATATCTTTTTTTTTTTTTTTTGGTAAAAATTTGAAATGTACAAGTAGCCAGGAAAGGTATAAACAGATTGTTCTGTCATTGTATTAGAACAGGAAATAAAGCCTGCATTTAAGGAAAGCAGAATTTGCCCAACTTGAAAACTGATTTTTCAGTAGCTAAAGGTGACTAAGATGTACAAACTATAGACCTCCAGCATGCTCTCCTAACACCGTACCTACAAACAAAATGTGGTATTTTACAGTCAACAGTTATGGATACATAATTTTAGGATGCACGATATTAATGGCGGATTCTTGTATTTTTTGAGCAGAGGATACTGCAAGTAGAGGTTCTCAAGATATTGCATATTGTTTAACGGTATATTTAAAGCGAAATAAGGCACAGATTAGAAACAGAAATGTCTTATTTATTGGTTTATTGACGTACACTTTATCCTTAAGATAAAACCACAGAAAGAAGCCTAACGCAATCTGAATGTCGCGTGTGGATCTGAAGTCGACCAAAAGAAAATACAACCCCTGGCAAAAATTATTCGAACACAACGTGCAAAATGTAAACAAAACATTTTAGTTAATGATCAAGTGTAATCCTGATACTTCAGACAGAATATAATTATATAGTTTTATTACTTAATCATTTCTAAATTCAAATAAGAAAAATTGGATCATTTGAATAAAATTTAATGCTTTAAGAAAATCAGCAGTTTACCCCCACCGAGGAAAAAATTATTAGAACACTCCTAGGTTAGGAAAAAAATATTCGAACACAATGAATAAGTTATGGAAAACATCAGTGATAATAAACATCAATAATGTTTTGAACCTCCTTTAGCTTGTATTACTGCTTTAATACGCTTTGGCATAGTTTGAATCAAATCTCTGCAATAATCAGAACTAATTTCACACCAACTGTTACGAATTGCAGCTTTAAGTTCTTCTTTGTTTGTAGTGTTTTTTTCATTTACCAATTTTTTCAATTTCCACCACACGTTTTCTATTGGTGACAAATTCTATGTGCTGGCCATGGAAGTGTTTTAATGTCCTTGTTTTGTAGGTAACTTTTGATTCTTGCAGTGATGCATTATCGTCTTGAAAAATGATCTGCTCATCTCCGAAATGATCTTCCACATATGGAATTAGGAAACTATCTAACACTTCTTCATAAACTTCTCCATTCACTTTTCCACGTATTATTGCTAGTTTTCCCAGTCCTTTCGACGACATACATCCCCAAACCATGAAATAAGATGGAAATTTTTGACCCTCTCTTAAACACTGATCATGAAATTTTCTTCACTCCGTCTCCAAACAAAAATACCGTTATCATCTCCACAACCAAGATTAATACGGCTTTCGTCCGAAAATATCACCTTACTCCAGTCTTCTTCAGTCCATGTCTTGTGCTGTTTCGCCCACTGTAAGCGTACTTGTCTGTGACGTTTTGTAAGTTTGGGCTTAATTTTCGCTTTGCAGAACTTGTATCCCATTTCGTTGAGTCGATTTCTGGCTGTTCTGTCACTCACACGCACGTTATACTTTTTCCATTGCTTATTCAGTTCCTTGGATGTACAGCTTCTGTTTTTTTTGCAAATTTCCCTGAGTGACTGATCCTGGCGCTTGCTTGTACACCGTTTTCGACCTCTCCAGTGCGATTTAATACTGTACCAGTCTCTCGAAACTTCTTCCACACCTAGTTAACAGTTGATACAGCACAACCAACTCAGTTGGCAACGTCTCGTTGCGTTTTTCCTTCTTTTAACAAGCGGATTATTTGGTTTTTGGTGTCATTGCACAGTTCTTTTCTAAGAGCCATTTCTTCATGCAGTCAATTGTAGAAAATCAGCGCAATTATTTATAAATAGTGTCACAAGATAATTATGCAAAATTTAGCAGTAGAGTAGACCAACAGAAAAATTTCAAACGTAAACTGTTTCGCAGAATTATCAAGTGTTCCAATATTTTTTTCCTAACCTAGGAGTGTTCTAATAATTTTTTCCTCAGTGGGGGTGAACTGCTGATTTTTTTAAAGCATTAAAGTTTATTCAAATGATCCATATTTTTCTTATTTGCATTAAGAAATGATAAAGTAATAAAACTATATAATTATATTCTGTCTGAAGTATCAGGATTACACTTGATCATTTACTAAAATGTTTTGTTTACATTTTGCACGCTGTGTTCGAATAATTTTTGCCAGGGGTTGTATAAAGATCATGAATGCTTCGTACCTACAGTGAAGGACTCTGTTGGTAGAGTCATGATCTGGGCTACATTCCATGCAGCAGCGGTAGGGCCCATAATTTGTGACAGCGATGTAATGCCCCAAGGGCGGTTGAAAATTATTTCCATGGAACGATGGCAGAATTTTTTGACTGTTAGTTCAACAACGGCAGGGTTCACTCATGTTGACATCAAGCTTCTGTTATGACCTATTCAAAGCCCAGATTAAATTAATATGGGATGTGCTAGTGCATCGCATACGGATGCTCAAGGCCACTAATTGTAGTCATAACTGGGATGTTTAAACGTCAAATGGCAATCCGTCCAAGCAGAAGAGTGTAAAATCTTTTAGAGTGCCTTCCTCGTTATAGTAAATGGTTCTCCAAGTGTTATTGGCTGCATCAATTTCATATTGGTTCGTGAAGAGGGGTGTATTTGGCAGGGAAATATTTATCCATAATATATATAAAAATGAGACAATTGTTTTCTGTAAAGTGGCGCTCTTTTTATTCATATTGGTCCTTTTGGACAACTTACAGTTTCTTTGATTGAAATTAGCTGTTTAGATGAAACAAACGGTGAGAAAGTTTATAAAATTGCAATTTAAAAAATATTCTTTGGCAATATATTTTTTTGTAAATTTAGTTTGATTTAAACCTATAAAATTATTACCCAGAATGTTCATTATCTTTTCTTCAGTTATGGTATCTATTTAGGAATCTTATAACTCTCATTGCAATATAAAATATTAAAAATCATGAAATGATACTAATGCTAGATAAATACATTCATATTATTTAAAATTTCACTTTTAGAAAAAGATAAATCCAAGACGACTTTCCTGCATAACCTTCCTGTCGGCCATTCCGTCACGTTGGAATGCTTGCCCAATTTGACAGTGGACGAAATATGTAGCGTTAAGTGGTATAAAAATGGCAAGGAATTCTATCGTTATATGTCTGGTATATGCGAGCCTGCGGAGAATCATCCAATAACGGTTTTCCCTCTGGATGGAATTAATGTAGACGTAAGTTTTATTATCTTCATATGTGTTTCATTAACTTTAATTTTAATGGCATTCTTTCTTAACATAGGCGCTTATGTGGCAGTTTTGTCCATCTGCTCGTCCTTCTTCTCTAATCACGCTTACGATAACGTGAGAGCACGCTCATAGTGGTTATTGAGTGCGACGAATGCTCCAACAAATTGGGGGCGAGGGGTAGTTTTTTTTAATTAGTTATTTAGTGATTGAAGATACGGTTTCAATGCTTTTTCCTAAATGTTCTTTGATTTAGGGAAGTGTTTTATTAAGATTTCTAAAAAAAATTCAAAACATTCGCGATTTTAACATCAAAACTGTTCATTTTATCCCCTATTACGGTAGAATATTCTGGTTTTAATTATATTAATATTATTTTTTTTCTAATAATTGAATAACACTGAGAACTTACAGATACCGTGGAAGCAAAACAAGTCTGTAGACTGCAGATCGGATCTTGAGCCCTGCTTTATTTTACTGATGTGTGAGTATTCAGAAAACTAGAATAAGCACTCGCTTAGAAAATCATGGACGAATACCAAGCGTGGAAAAAAGCATGTTATAGCAACCACGTCTGAAAAACATAATCAGTGATGTGTCGGGGAAGTCGTGCGCAGAAATAGGTTGAAACGGGGAATCAAAATCCGATCTGCAGTACCATCATACTAGGTGGGTCTAAAAAGTTCGGTGAATGGATGGATGTCTGGATGTCTCAAAAGCAACGTGAGGTAAAAATGTGGTCACACGCATATGCAGGGAGAGACCAATGGAGAGACGCGCGTAGTAAAGAGCGCAAGAAACTGACACCGTCAACGCCGAATTCTACAAAGCTGTTTTGAAGCGCTTACTGCTGCGCATCCAACGTGTTCGGCCACAAGTGTACAGGACTGGAAAGTGGAGTCTGTTGCATTACAACGCACGTCCGCATACAGCGATCCGTATACGCAACTTCTTGGCCCAATGCCGTGTAACTGTTTTCGCACATCCACCATACGCGCCGGATCTGGCGCCTGCAGACTTCTTTTTGTTCCCTCGCCTCAAGAGGATCTTGAAGGGCGAACGTTTTGCAGACTTACCAGACATCCAACGACGTGGACATCTGTGCTTCGATTGATCCCAAAATGACATCTGACTCATTCCAGCAAGTTTATCAACGATGTCAAAAGTGTAATGTGTCCAACGGATGTTACTTTGAGAGTGAATAAAGGTATTTTGTTTCCATGTTTTGTTTTATTTGTTTTATGCTTCCATTCACCGAACTTTTTAGATGCACCTTGTATAATAACATCATCACCTGTTTACATTAAGAAGTCGTTATTATCTTCAGATATTCACATACTTTCTGCACAATAAAGAGAAGAACCGAAGGAGACAAAATGGGAAAGCTTCGGGAAGGAAAATGGTAATATGGTAGAGGAACTCAACGGAGATAGGGTGTTTCTTCTCATTGTACAAGATAGTGAAGAAGTCGTCCCTACTGACCGAAGATGAAACCTTATACATTGTTACATCACACAAAAGCGGCTATTGTTAATCGTATTTCTACCAATAATAAGCCCTAAATTTGGCCGTTTGATGATGATGTAACAATGTATGACATTTCTGTGCGCAGGCCTTCTGTCTAGGTGGTGTTGGTACTACTCCCCTTTCCAACGCTAATTACAACTATTCTGCTATAATTAGCGCATGTAAAAACACGAAATTTTTGTTTTGATGAAAGCCATATCGGCAGTACTGAATGGAAAAGGAAACTCCCGGAAAGAGTTAATTCCAACTGGCCAGAAACAGAAAGATCACAAGCCGAACATTACAGGTCATTCGAAAGTCAGGCTTGTTTGGTGTGAAAATCCAGCAACCCAAAGCGGATCATAAACAATGTAGTGACTTCACAGGCTACCGTAAATAAAATAATAAAAAAGGTTTGCAACTGGAAAAATGTCACAAGAGTCGTGTTTATAAATTGCTCCCACGGCAGGTCGCAGAAAGGAAGGCTCTGTGAGGGTTACCTCGCAGCAGAACGATGGAAGTACATTGTCACTTTGGATAAAGCCTTCATCTACCTTAACGATTGCAACAAACCTTGCACGATTTTCTACCGTCCACGTAGAGAGAAGTCGTATCAAATGTGGACAAAGAAATGTAAGGAAAAATTTTCAAAAGAATTTATGGTAATTGCGGGATTCTCGTATAACGGCCAGCTCACAATCAGAAGAGTGGAGAGAAAGGCTGAGGTTAACTCCCTTTACTCTCAGCAGCATGTTCTCAGTCCAATTTCTCACGAAGAAATCACCGCATTGTATAGAAAAGACAAAAGCACACTTCGGCTGCATCGAGACAAAGCCTCCAGCCATACATCTAACTCGTCCGTTCAATTTAAACTGGATTTGGGAGATGAAACTGGAATTCACGTTATACCCTTTCATGACATACCTGTCAAATCACCAGATGCATTCCCGATGGAATTTTGTGGCTTTGGATTATTGAAACGAGCCCTTACTCGACGCCGTCCAAGAACCACTGAGTGTCTCTGGAAAGCCTGCAAACAGAAATGAAGCAACATCAACCTCGCCGTTCTGCAGACATCTCTTCTACAGGAAGTTACAATGCAAAAAAATAGTCCACAACAGGGTTGCCAAATAGAACACAATCATAAACTTTCTCCTCCAAATCGTTACCATAGATAATCAACCTTCTTTATTAGTAATTATTTCAACATCATTTACAGCTTACCAAAAACCACCTTTGCCATGCACTTGTCATTGAATTGGAAAGTGTGTGTCCTATATTTAGTCCATTTATCTCTGGAAAATGGCATTATGTTAAGAGTATCATTGGAATTAAGCTCCAAATATGTAGTTCAAGAAATGGTACCTGGATCCGATTGTAACAAAAAGAAGATTTTATTTCGGTATTAAACCATGGTCACTTTGATGAACTACAGACGAATTGAGAATCGACAATCGAACAGCGGAGTATATCTTTGTCTCCCTACCTCAATAGATACCAAGGGACAAAATACGTTGAGATACGTAATAAGCATGCTGGATCCAAGTGGTCATCCACCTACTGTAGCTTGTAGAAAGAAAGAAAGAAAGAAAGAAAGAAAGAAAGAAAGAAAAGAAAAGAAAGAGATCGCATTACCCAGTAATTCGGGAATAAAACTTTGCTTATCTCTTCAAATGTAATAACCAGAATGTGCCTCGGCTTTCGATAATTCGTGTACTACTTTATGCCCAGGGAATACTTCAAAATCCCTGTCACTAAAGTCTGTTTCATTATATGAAAAAAAGCTGCAAGGCAGTATGGGAAAGACACGTCATCTCATTCGGATCAACGCGCAGCCAATAAAAAAGAAACTGAAACCATAGAGGCTAAAATGAAACTGAAAGAGTGCTTCATGTTTTTGAGCATTACGCGTGCGTAGTTGGAGACTACTTTACGGGGCAGAGGTGAAAAAGTAGTGACGTGTTTTCCCACAATGCCTTCCAGCTTTTTTCATATAGTGAGACAGAGTATAGATCATTGCTATAACACTTCATCTTCCCCAGCATATTCTATAGATCTGTAGCCAATATGCCAATAAGCTTACGTGTGATTTCAAAGTTACATTTTCCTGTCTAGTTGGGCAATTACCATCAGGGTAACATTCTAAAGCGATCGAATCTGTAAAAGTCGCCCAAGAGAGCGAACGGTATCTTATATTCGTCTTGTACAGAGGTAGCTTGTTGTCGATGCCCAGGGTATTGTTGCGGCCAATGAAAGAAATGAAACTAAACTTAGCCCCTTTCGGCACATGGTGTTTCCAGTACAGCTTAGAGGCCACAATCTCACAAAAGTATTTGTGGTTATCGACCCGGTCTAGCTTCTTGTCGTATAGGGAGAGCAACTTTAACGTTATTCCTGGCTGCTCTTCAATCACGTGATTCGGATCGGTTCCAAACATGTCTTTTCTATTCGAGACCGCATATATCGTTCCAACATAGGGATAAAATAAATTCGCTTTGTATAAATCCAGTGTTTATAACTATTATAAGATGTGAAATTGTGGAGTTCCTTTAGAAGTATACTTTGCATTAGTCGGACTTCGGAAAAACGTGTACAAAGTAGTTGAATTTGTACACCAGACAGAACATCAACGGTACACCGGCTTTCACATTACAAAGTACAAGGCTAAAGCTTCGCGGTATACAAGCTTTCTCATTATCTTGTACTTACTCCTTCGAGGGAGTTTTGCGCCATCCCGATGATCTTAACGACTGCTGTAAGATGGTCGCAGCAGCCGGGACCGACGGCTTTACGTGCCCTCCGAAGCACGGGGAGAGATGGAAATTTCAAGGTGGTCACCCAACCTGTGATTAGCCGTGCCCAAGGTTGCTTAACTCCACCAGTGCATTAAGCAAGGCGAGATAGCTGGGCTACGGCTGCCCCCAGCTTTCTCATTACTGAGTAAACTTCATCGCCAAGTTTGGTTTGTTAATACCTGTTGGTAAGGAAGGAATGTACCATCCCGAACAAATATGATAACATGCCACTGTTATTTAACCGTCAACCGTCTGCGGAAACACGGGCAACGATACGACATTTCAAAATCGTATTCGAAAAACCTAATATGACGAACTTTGTCCCTGATTGGTTATAACTTTGTCCCTTTGCTATCACTATAAAGGGATAGTTGATAAATGAAAAGCTCGCCCGCTAAGGACTTAAAAGCACCAAAATTGGATAGTTGAAAAGTGTAAAGAAGTAATTTGATCCGATAAGACTCATTCCTTCTTCAGAAGCTCACGACAAGACAAGAATATTTCACGAACAGCACGAATCCATGGATCCGTCTTGCTAAGTGACGAATCTCAGAAGGGAGAGCTGGAAGAATGGTATGGAAAATTTTGTCCTTGGCCACTTTTAATCCCTTATAGCACTATTGGCTTGTTTCATAAGCATTGGCCTATTTCGCTTAGGCTACGTTGCATGAGCCTTACGGTGCGTAATATTGTTGCAGGAACTACGACAATCTCCTGTAAAATAGGTAGAGGTTTATCCAATATCAGACTAGGTCAAGGTGCAGCGCGATATCAGACTAGTTATTTTCACGAATACAAACTTGGAATGTGCGGGAAACCGTTGTTAATTTTAATGGAGCATGGGGTGTGTGCACGACGAGTGACATAACTGTAGATTATTTGCGAAGTTTGTCGCTGCTGATATGGACATTAATCGTAACCCAGTGGATGGGTGTCCGGTAAAGTGCGATCCCGAACAGTTACGGCAGAAAGTGGAACAAAAACCTATTTTCTCTATACGTGAGCTGTCCAATGACCTTACTGTATCAACGGCAACCGCAACCCGACACTTGGAAAAAATGGGCAAATCGAAAAAGCTGGACATTTCGGTTCCACATGCTCTCACCGAACAGCAGCAACTGTAACGCTTGGCAACTTGTCTTGCCTTCAGACATCGTGAGGCTCTAAAACCGTTTCTGCATCACATCGTTACCGTTGAAACAATTTCTGGTGAATCATGCAGGTCCAATACTCCAAGATGGTGCTAGTCCACCTGCGTCTGTTGCAACCCTGCAAAACGTTAATGCTTTGGGGTACGAGATTCTCCCTCATCCTTCGTATTCACTCGATTTGGACCCAAGCGATTTCCACATGTTTCGTCATTTGGACAATTTCTTGCGGGACAAACGGTTCACTGATCGGTTCCGCAGTTTTCTGGAACATTGTAATGCCAACTTCTGTCACCGTGGCATTTTTTCATTGCCAACACGTTCGGCACAATGTATAGCTGTTGAGGGCAGATATTTCACGCAATAAAATGTATTATTTTCCTTGTTTCTGGTGGCTTTTTCTTTTCCGTCAAATTTGGCCAATACTCATGAAACAGACCAATAGAAAAATCTCATAATGCCACAAGCTACCTGACATTAAGCGGACAATGGACCTGTCGGTTGGTCTTAGATTAATTCAGTCAACATGGACTCTAATTTTCACTTGCTTCATTGGCGGGCTGAGTCGCCTGATCTTAGCTCGATGAAGCTTTTGGGGGACGAGGTGAAAATATGCATTCGAAGCCTACAAATGCCGTCTTCCATCATTGAATAAGTCAAAGACTGCTATTATGCCAGAATGGGCAAACATTCCTGCAGAATAGTTTTAATACTTTGTAAGAATATATGCCTAAAATTACTGCTGGAATGAGAAGTGAAGGTGGACCAATTCGTTATTACTAAGATGTCTCTTAATTTAGTGTCACTCAATATATTTTATGGTATATCTAATAAAAGATGTTTTAAATTTTCAGCTAGATTACTCTGATGAGAGAAGACTGCATTTGGTCAACGTCAGTGAGGATAGTTCGGGTACATACTCATGCGAAATAGTGGAAGATACGTCAATTTCCACCAAGCATAGCGAACGTTTTACAATAAGTGTCATAGGTATGCCATATAACTAAATTTATTCGTTTATAATGGAATGTTTATATGCTAATGAAAATAAGAATAATTTTTGAAAATGTAAACATAAGACCTGAAATCATTTTTCAAAATAATGAGTTTACTGAATGATAAGGTGCTTTCAAGAGTTTGTAGAATAGGAAAAAAATTGTCTTCTGATACTTTGCCAACATGCCATCGAATGAGCAGTTTTCACCAGATGTAGTCACCAAGATTTGGATGCTGAAAGCAGAAGGAAGAGATGCAAAGCAAACAAATCGTTCTGTTTCAGGAATTTACAAAATTCTAGCCAAGAAAGGCGATTCACATGCAAAACCAAGATCTGGAAGGCCAAAGGTGACAAACGAGTCGAGATTATAGACAAATTCTCCGATTGGCATCCAACCATTCTGTTTTTACGTAGAAAATTGTTCGGCAATCTGGACTCAGAGTATCACGATACACCATGTACCGGCGTCTGAAGTCATGTCTCAACCTCCGTTTCTCAAAAATGGCAAAACAAAACCTCCACTGAAGGACTTCCACTTCGAAGCTCGATTGCAGTGGGCTTGTGAACACATATCCTGTATAGATAAGTGGTTTTCAGTGCTGTTTTCTGACGAAAAATAAGTGGAACCTCAACGGCCCAGATAGCAATTCTTATTATTGGTACGATCTACGCAAAGAAGAAAGGTCGTTCTTCAGTAGACAACAAGCTGCCTCTGTGTCACGGAATTCCAATGTCAACAGGAATTCCGATGACGTCGTCGGTCGCTTTCGCTCTCGTGTTTTCTACCATTCGAGTAGGAAGGCGAGGCGACGGCAGCAACGGCGTCAGCTCCATCAACACGCCCGGACCAATGGGAGTAAAGAGCGCGAATTCGATGCGGGACTCGAATTTGCCGGAGGAGAGGAGGAGGAGAGACGAACCGACCGAGCAAGAGGGAGGAGTGATCGAAAAGATCTCTATGCTATAGAGAAGGTAGACGAGTCCGGTACGCATTCTCCACCGCCAGCGACGAGTGCTTCGCCGAGTGCAGAGGCGAGAGCAGCGGAGGTTTCGCCCACGTGGCAAACGACTCGTGTAATCTGTTTCGTGCTTCCAGCCGTCTGGGTTTAATCCTCCCCATCCAGTCCGTCGAACGATACAGGAATGGACGTCGACGGTCATAAGTGCATATTTTTTGTGGGCGTCAATGCCAAGTTGGTGAGACAATCTTTTTTAGAGCTTACTTATCGTGAGCTGCATTCTCAAACTGTGATACGGAATGGCGGCATATTTGTTCCAGGAGCTAGGCTTTACGTTAGTTCAACGCTCGATTGTGTTAGCTCCATTTTTGTGCCTTATTCGTTCCAGACCTGCTTGCCCCACGTAGCCGTGTGTGTTAAATTTTAGCCTAATGGTGGTGTTGTGTAATCGCTAATATTTTGCCATACCCGAATTTGTATTTAGAATTCAGGCGGTTCTGCCCAACTTAGCTTAAGTAAAGACTCTTACCGGACTGGACCTGTATTACAAAATGTGACAACTTGTCATATGTGTATTTTCCTCTTTAGAGTTATTTGAAGAGTGGCTATTTAAGGTGCCCGTGTATGTTGGTTAATTTAATACAAAGATTTCTGAGAACTTTAATTTATTCTAAAGACTCTGAGAACTTTTATTTATCGGGCTGATGTGCAATTATGTTGTTGTAAATTCCATATAGCTTTATTGTGCTTATATATATTTTGAAAGTTGTTCTCTGATAATAACACTATTGAATTGCGCATATAGGTGTATGCTGATTGTGATACACTTGAAGTGTAGTTGTATAGCTAACCGCTAATTATACTTCGAAGAAATTATTTGTTAAAGCATGTAATTAGCCTTATAATTCGTATTTTGCTCTTTTGAGTCTACAGTAGTAGACCAAATTCTATTTAAAACAAGCCTTTAGCTATAAGTTTGTTAGCTAGAAATCATTGCTTAGTTTTCTATTCTCTTTTTGCCTTTATTTATTGTTGCAATAAACTTTTTCAAATTTATACCGATCACTGTCAACTTTATATCCTAGTCTTCCACTGTGCTCCACTTGCTCATTATTCTTCATATACACGTTACACTCCGTCATTGTATGGTGCTATTTTACATACAATGGCACGACAAACTTCCGAAGACTACCAGAGAACATTTGCAGAGATCCTAGCTGGATCTGACTGGGCATTTCAGAATGATAATGCAATAATCCACTCTTCCAGGTCAAAAAATATATGGTTTCAACAACATGCCATAAAAGTTATGAAGTGGCCAGCATGCAGTCCGGATTTAAATCCACAGATGGAAAACCTCTGGGTGTTGGTATAATTTTGACCTTTGTATGGTGCAGAACTTAATTACTTCAATGGACCATCGAGTTTTTGAAATTACAGGGTGACAATAAATTATGGCAACAGAAATGGACGCGTCCAAGCGCGAATATATTAAAGCGCCGCCAAATAATTTTTAATTCATTGCAATCACTGCATGGTCTTGGGCAAGTCATCCGGTTTCAACTTATTATGAGTTAATTGATGTGTGTTTTGGAGCGCAGTGCAATTTTGGAGCTGTTTCGTCAAGGAAAGCGCTCAATATGTGAAATTGTTCGTGTCCAAAGCGGTTCAAAGAGCTTGGCCCATGAAGGCGACCGTCCAGGAAGAGGAAGAAAGCGTACCACCAATACGTCCAGAAACCAGATAATCATCAAAAAGCGAGTCCAGCGAAATCCGAGGGTCTCAATGAGACAAATCGCCCGTGAGACCGGAATCAACCGCGAATCGGTGCGGAAAATGGCAACAGAGGAGCTCAAGCTCAAGCCCTACAAGCTCCAAAAAGTCCAGCTCATCACAGACGAAAACAAGCGCGTACGACTCCACAGATGCCGCCAACTCAAGCGTCAGGCCGCAGGTGAGAAATGGAAGCGCATCCTTATCACAGACGAGAAGCTCTTCACTGTGGAGCAGGTTGGTTGTTTTATTAGAAATTTTGGTGTCGCCTACTAAGGTCATTTTGCGCCTTTTACACAAGTGATATCTATACGCAACCCGGGACAAACACAAACATCCATGCCTACGGCGGGATTCGAACCCACGACCAGGCGGACTCGAGAACTAGAAAGCCTACGCCCTAGACCTCTCGGCAACCTGGCCGGCGTGTGGAGCAGGCGCACAATCACCAAAACGACAGAGTGTGGTTAGCAGAGACACCCGGCACCTCTGCAGTCATCGAACGTCGCCAAAATCCGCAGTCCGTGATGGTCTGGGGTGGAATTTGCGCTAGTGACAAGACACCCCTCGTTTTCGTGGACCAAGGAGTCAAAATCAACCAACAAGTTTATCGTCGTGGCATTCTCGAGGCGTTGGTATTTCCTTGGGCTCGGCAGAATTTCGTCAATGCGGATTGGACCTTTCAACAAGACTCTGCACCAGCTCATAGAGTGAAAATGACGCAGGAGTGGTGCAAGAGCCATTTTCCGGATTTCATCACGTCTCAGCAGTGGCCGGCCTACTCGACGGCAGGACCTGTGCTAAACGCCACAACCGTTTGGAGTCGCTGAAGAAGTCCCTGCGCCAAGAATGGGACCGATTGTCGTCCGATGACTTGCGGCCCATTGCTGAAAATTTCAAGACACGTTTGGGGCTTTGTATCGCCGCCAAAGGAGCCCACTTCGAAACCGAATGAATATGTTATTCCCAAGGGACCATGTTCTATTTATTAGTTGTCAATTGCTTTACTTTTCGTTTTTTTGGATTAAAAAATTTGTAAACAATGAGTTGCCATAATTTATTGTCACCCTGTATATAAAACGCAAGATGGTAAACAGATTCAACGTTAGATTGTTTCTTTTTAATATGTTTAGATCATAAACACATTCAATATGTTTTTGCAACAGCAATATAGTTTGTTTAAATATTTCTTTACATTTTTTGTGTAACTCTTATTTACGACTTATTTTAGTGTACTCACAGTAAACATTTTAAGGAAGATGTGCTCAGATGTGTAGGATATAGTTTACAATCTTATACTCTTATTCTACAAAATTTTGCAACGCACCTTAAACGCAAACTATAATTAAACTTAGAAACATGTAAGAAAATCTGATATTGTAAATGGAATAATGTTTAATTTGACACTCTGTTTTATCATTAAATAATTGTCGTTAAACAGGGTGTTCGAGAAAAACGGGTGTCTCTAAATGGAAGGACTAAAAATTACCTAGCGTTCTCCTTTGCATTATGACAAACTCAAATTTTGAGAGTCTAAAGCTCACACAAAGTTTAAAAAAGCCAGATGTTACCAGATGGGCATAGTGAATTGTTGAAAGAGACGAATCATCCTCGCATTGGGGAAAACGCATGCTGCGCACTTCCCTTTCGGCTCCGCGCAAACACTATACGTTGTTGGGATGGTGCGTTTGCAGCATGCACGTGATAGACGATTATAGAAAGGGGAGATCGGTGCCGATTGCCTACACCAGAAGGATTTTTTTATTAGTAGGGAGCTTATTATTTAGTACGATATTTGAAACCGAATTAACTTTTTCACGTTCTATTTTCGCAGTCAATAAACATGGGACAGAGCACGAGCAAGTTCGAAGGTGAGATAGCCGAATATGTATAATAGCACGTGCTCTAATGGTACCGTTATGATACCCCCTTTAAAATTTTCAATGCTAACATCTTATATATCAAACCACTCGTAACGATGTGTCTTGAATGAGTTTATCGAGTAATTAATGACAGTCAGTATTGGTTTACTTGTTTGGTTCTAGTGGTACCATATGGTACCTCTGGGAACGTTCAATGCTAAGATATGGCATGTAATATATCAGACAACATGTAATGACGTGTCATGAATGAATATAACGTGTAATTAATAATACTCGGAATTGGTTTAGTAGTACCATATGGTACCATTAGAAACTTTTAATGCTAAGATATAGCATGAAATATGTCAAACAACTCGTAAGGACGTGTCATGCACGAATACAGTGTCCCAAATTGATGTATTCACTCTTTGAAACGTTATAACTCAGCAATGAAATGAGTTAGAAATATAACGTTTGTTGTATTTTATTCCTTAAACTTCCTTATGCCCATACGCGTTCAAAGTGTCCTCTTCTGCCACAGTACACTCCCAACACCGACGTCGAACAAAGCGACATACCGACTGGATTGTAGCTAATGATATATCATTGACCTCGAAAAATTCGATGAACAATGGATTTGGCGATACCAATTTCACGAGAGCAGTCCCCTCACTGACTTTGGGGATCGTGCAAAAACCTCCATGACGACATCAACACTCTCGTTATCAGTGGAACTTCTCTTTCTTCCGCACCGACCTTTCAACACATCTTTCACCGTTCCTTCGGCTTCAAACTTGTCTCAGAGTTTTGTTACTCTTACCCTTGTTGGTGGTGGTGTACCAAATTCAACCTTCCAACGTCGCTGAACCTCAACAACATTCTCCACTTTCCAATAACACTTCAGTATACACTTATGTTCATCGAATGAAAGCCTCACCGTCATTTTGGTTTATAAACAAGTGAACAACAATGAACATGTTGCTATGCTTTTCCAGCGTTTCAAAGAGTGTATACATCAATTTGGGACACTCTGTAGAATGATCATCGAAGTACAGAAATGGAAAAGGGAGGGGCTTCATTTTGAGATTCATGACGAACTTAGGTACCATCTTAAATCTGGAAGCAATTCTGTGTGCTAGCTCCCTTTTTTATGCAGATCTCTATTTGCTTAGTCCAGTCACGAGACACTCACAAAAACACAACCGATCAAATTTTGTCGCAGATGGCCCTTATCACAAATTTTCTCTGCGTTAACGAAGAAGGGCCTGAGATGGGTCTGAAAATGTTGAATAATATAAAGACCAACATCTGTATTTGTATTGAGATTTTCCAAACACCCTGTATTCTTCCATACAATTTAAAAACCAAACACATAAACGGATTAGTTTTTAAAGATAAAAACATTTTTCTTTACAGATAGTCTATTCAACCCCTTTACGATTCCAAAAATGGTAGTAGTTGGCACGCCAAAATTTCTGGGTTGCTTTTATGGTATCCAAACGAGTGGTCATTATGAAATGAAAATTTTCAAAGATAACCGTATAATTTACCAATTTTCAAGAAAAAACGAGTCCTTTGTTTCTAAAACGGCATCCTTAGTTCCTGGATTACTTATTCATGTGAGTATTTTTCCAAATCTTTTTAATATATATAGATATATATTCTCACTTATTCTCAGCTTTTGTTTTTCACACAGATCATTCAACTTTGCCTTCAGCATGTAGACTAACTTCGCTTCCATGATCCACTTTCATAATAAACCTCTTCACTGTACCAGTGTGTCATCCTAGTACACATTGACAGTCAAGGGGACTTCAGGAACCTTTTCTAACATCGTTCCCAATATACAACCATTATTGATGTGGTTTAAGCTGACACATGTACCATTTATTCACGTTTATTGCTTTTATAGTTTCAAGTTATCGCTCATTCACACTCCACATGCCAGTTATTTGTTTCTCTTCACTCTGTCATATTCTTTTTTCAGACCCACTTTTTTGTATACGAATAAATTTCTCTACAATCAGGTTCACAAAGAAGATTCGTTTCATATTTCCTTTTCCGGTCCTGAAATTCACTCTGTACCCCCTAAACATGCATACCAATAATCTTCAATAATCTGACAATCAGAAAATTTCCATATATGTTCCCAAAGCACTTATCTGACTTATATTTCAATAATTATAAGTATCTATATTACTAAAACTCTTGCGTGTATCTGTAATTCTATCTCCTCCTTAGTGGTTTGAGCTAGCGACTTGAAATTTTCAGGGCAGGCTTATCAATAAAGGACCTGCTCTATCGCCAAAAATCAGCTCCCTACGACCCCCCTTCCCCACTTTCTGGAGTTTTTTTTTGTAATTCCCCTCAACAGATGGCGCGGGCGGGCGAAGCCGCGGGTAACAACTAGTTACAATTATTCCTCTCACCTTACCTTTTATCGACATGTACGATCATGCTTTGGTGCAATCATTTCGTACAACATTACTCATCCTATAGCAGTTTAGACAGTTTTCACAACCATTCATCAAGCTGTCTTCCATACGTTTCAGCTGTGACTGCATCCGTTCCAGAGTTTTTTGGTTCAGTAGCCGTCTTGATTCTTCTGTTGTGATTTCTTCCTCATCTATCCCATTTACGAGTGCCTCATCATTTTTACAAACAGGGTCAAGTAGATCCTAACATATGAAAATACTCATTCAATTTCTCTTCCAGATCTTTTTCATTCTTGCTATTCAAACCTGAATGTTCCTTTTATTTCCATAAAAATCATTCTGCAGTTTCTCATCTCTCTTTTATTCTCTTTCCATAGTTTCTTTCATCATGCATATGTACCCGCGTATATATTACTTCTTACATTTTCTATTTGTTCTTCCAATATATGCTCTATCCCTCTCTGCCACATTTGGCGGCAACTCTTTTTTCCTCATGCGTCGCCTTTCTTCGGTCCACCATTTCATTTGTTTCACTCTGAGAAAGCAGTGAGGTCACGAATGAAGCGGTTGTAGTTCGTCTTGAAAAAAAAAATACTTATCATTAAACTATTAGGTATGCGGTTTTGCTAATTTCATCCTCCATATAATTTAAAAGGTTAAATAGTTACATAAAATTTTGAAATTGGGATTAATACTTTAATCTCTGATGGCGGAAGGATATGCTATTGCATTTTATGCCGCCAGACGAGTAACTAACTGACTTCTCAAAGTCGAATAGACTATAATCAAAGAACACATATTTAATGCTGTCGGAACTTGCATCAAATGAATCCACATTGGCTTCATATACAAGGTAACCAAAGAAGTTCTTGCCGTTTATGACGTAGCAAGGGAAGAAGTGATCACTGAAATGCAAATAAGTGCGTCATGTGAACAAAAAGTGGTCGAGGCGGTGCCAAAATCCCGAAAAGCTGGCCAAAATTCAAAAAATCAGTTTCGAATTTTCTAAAATAATATTTGTGTTTCGGAAAGAGTACGAAACTCCTCATCGGATGTTACCAATTTCAGATTTATAATTTTTATACTTCAATTTCCAGTTCAGTTCAAAGTTGACCTTCGTACGAAACAATCGTGACAATTCAAAGGACCGGAGATTTTACTACTCTGATTTTGTGGATATATTTTAAAAACGAACTTTGTAAATCAAATTTTGCACAGTGGAATCTTTTCCTGGAAATATGTAAAATAGGAAAATATAATAACAATATTTTTTTATATGTTGCATATATAGTTTTTTTTAGTTAAATTTAAATCTTTAAGAATTTATATATTTCCAAAAAAATTAAATTTTCAAGTAGCCAAATAGTTATGCATTACAGCTTATTTCAAGTTCTAATTAATACCATATATTAGATTACACTTTTCTCTTTCGAATCTTTAAAACGTTTGCTGCTTTTATCTGCTTTTTCGGTTTTGTAGCGTTCCGCGCTATTTATTTCAGTATCGATCTCTTTATAGTATATAGATAGATATTCGGTCCGAAACTCTCTTACTATGACTAGGGTCATATTATTATTAATAGCAATATTACCCGGCTTCGCCCGGGTGGAAAAGATACGTTGAGTAATTTTTTAACGATTGTTTGTGATGTTAAAAATTGAACTATGATTAATAAAACATGAACGAAATGCAAGAAAATGAGAAACAGTCTAGAAAGCTTTCTCCAAACCTTCCATAATCATTTTAAAACAAAAATGATGATTTATGAACAATGAACTGGGAACAAAAGAAAATTAAATTAATGTACAAAAGTAAATAATGAAAAAAATTGATATGATAAATGAATCGGCTACACAGGCAAGTTGGGAATGGATTGTAAAGTAGTTGTGCATTCAATTCCATTTCGGTAAACAACGTTGTATGTCTTCCCCTGTGCACAGCTGTGGCGCAAAAACATGTAGATTTCGACAGCTGGACACGCGGGAGCAAGCAACGTATAATTGACCGTGAGAGAAGCAAGCTCCCTGAAAATATATACCTGCGACCTTGAAAGTTTGGAAAAATGGGAATAAACTGAAACATTCGTCATCTGGCATCGCTATCTAGTGACATCCTTTGAAAACAAAGGTTTAGCTGATATGCCCGTCGGGCGTTGCTCGGGCTGTTTGTTCCAATGACGTATATAAAAAGTAGATTCCGAATCCTATTGTTAACATCGCCACCAAGGTGAAGCCAATTGAAGCCATGGCAGTTCTGCGCAGGAGTGAGCCGTGTTGTTGTTTGCTGTGTGGCTTCTTTGTTTTTGACGATTTTGGGCCCGAGGAATAATTAATTCAAAACCATTCCTCAAAGTTTCCTCGTACAACTGTACAAATAGACACGAAAAAGGATCAAGAATCACTTTCCACAACCATAAATCGAAAATACGTACCGAAAGATGATCGAAACGAAATTGAAATTGAAACCATGATAGCAAAATTGTTTATAAAATATTATAAAATACTTCAAATACAAAGTTAACGAAAAGATAAAATTATCATTCCGTGAGTGGAATGTGAAAGAATTATTAATCAGGTACCCTCATGTGTAGCCATGTGTTTTGCTCACTTTCGGCCATGACGGTTCTTGAAGGCGGTCCTTCCCACTTCAAGTATGCTGGCAGGTTTCCGGGTCTATCTTTAATATACGTCATTGGTTTGTATGATGAAATTTTGCATTATTGATGCTGAAATTTAAGCTATGGTCTCTTTAATCATTATATAGTAATTTTGCTTCTATAATACGAAATTAGTTAATAAAATAATATGTCAAATTAAAGTTACAATAGTATATAACTAAATTTTAGCACGGTCTTTTAATCCCCTGGCCTGTGCACACGCGCAAATTCTGTTGTTGTAGTCAACAATTGAATTGCTGTATTTATGGAAGAAGCGATTTTAGTCCCCTCTGTTGCATGGATTTGGCTAATTCTCAAATTTAAGAATGTAATTTGATGCTCGTACAACGTAATAAAACTGTCGTTGTTCGATCGTTAAATTATATTTTTATGTTTGAGATGTAGGCTGAGGCACAGACCAGGCGATAAAAAGACTATGATTTTAGTGTGGCGTTTGGCCTTGCCATCTAGTGACATACTTTAAAAACAAAAGTCTATTCTACTTTTCGATAAGATAGTATAGCCATCTAGTGACATCCTTTGAAAACAATTCAACTTTTCGAAAAATAAGAATAACTTAAAAAATTTATATAAATACGATATAAAAAGTACCCTACTGAAGGCACAGTGACAGTAGTTATAAAAGGACAAACGTTCCAACGGACTCATAATATATACTAGCAGATATGCCTGGCGTTGCTCGGGCTGTTTGTTCGATGAAATTTTCCATTATAGCAGCTGAAATTTAATGGTCTCTTAAATTATTATATAGTAATTTTATTTCTATAAACGAAATTAATTAATAAAATAATATTAATATGCTAAATCAAAGTTACAATGCTATGTAACTAATTAGAAGTGCGCCGTCTGGCATCGCCATCTAGTGGCATTCTTTAAAGTCAACGAAAAATAAGAATAACTTAACACATTGATAAAAACGCGGTATAAAAATTACCCTAAATAGGGCACAGTAACTTTAACTACGTACATGGAAAGTTTCGTGGAGATTCGTTGAGTTTTTTCTGAGTTGTAAAAGGACAAACACTCCAACTGACTCTGATTTATAATATACTAGCAATATTACCCGGATTCGCCAAGGTGGAAAAGATGCGTTGAGTAATTTTTTTAACGATTGTTTGTTATGTTTTAATTTGAACTATGATTAACAAAGTATGAATGAAATGCAAGAAAATGAGAAACAGTCTAGAGAGCCTTCTCCAAACTTTTCATAATCATTTTAAACCAAAAATGATGAATTATGAACAATGAACTGGGAACAAAAAAAAATTAAATTTATATGTACAAAAGTAAATAATGAAAAAAAATGATAAGATAAATGAATCAGCTACACAGGCAAGCTGGGCATGGATTGTCAAGTAGTTGTGCATTCAAGTCCATTTCGGTAAACAATGTTGTATGCCTTCCACTGTGGCGCAAAAACGTGTAGATTTCGACAGCTGGATACGCGGGAGCAGGCAACGTATAACTGACCGTGAGAGAAGCAAGCTTCCTGAAAATATATACCTACGACCTTGAAGGTCTGGAAAAATTGAATAAAATGAAACATTCTTCGTCTGGTATCGCCATCTAGTGACATCCTTTGAAAATAAGACAAGCTGATATGCCCGTCGGGCGTTGCTCGGGCTGTTTGTTCTAATGACATGTATTAAAGGTAGATTCCGAATCCTATTGTTAACATCGCCAGCAAAGTGAAGCCATGGCATTCCTGGGCAGGACTGAGCCGTGGTGTTGTTAGCTGTGTGGCTTCATTGTTTTTGACGATTTTGGGCCCCAGGAATAATTAATTCAAAACCGTGCCTCAAAGTTTCCGCGTACAACTGTACAAATAGACACAAAAAACGATCAGGAATCACTTTCCACAACCATAAATCGAAAATACGTACCGAAAGATGATCGAAACGAAATTGAAATTGAAACCATGATCAAAAAATTGTTTATAAAATATTATTATAAAATACTTCAAATACAAAGTTAACGAAAAGATAACTTATCATTTCGTGATCGGAATGTGAAAGAATTATTAATCAGGTACCCTCATGTTTAGCCATGTGTTTTGCTCACTTTAGGCCATGACGGTTCTTGATGGCGGACCTTCCCACTTCATGTATGCTGGCAGGTTTCTATCTTTAATATACGTCATTGGCTTGTATGATGAAATTTTGCATTATTCATGCTGAAATTTAAGCTATGGTCTCTTTAATCATTATATAATAATTTTGCTTCTATAAACGAAATTAGTTAATAAAATAATATTAATATGTCAAATTAAAGTTACAATAGTATATAACTAAATTTTAAGCATGGTATTTTAATCCCCTGGTCTGTTTTTTTGGTTTGGTTTCTTTGGTATTAACGTCCTTTTCAACTTCTATGGTCATTTCAGGACTGCGTTATAGGGGCCGCAAATTTTGCCTCGCAAGGGTTCTTTAACATGCAGCTGGCAAACGACTACACGGGGTCAACGGCTTTACTTCCCTTCCGAAGGAAGTACGGATCTCAGAATTTTCCCCCTGAAAAAATCCTCGTCGTCCTCGGCCGGGGTCGAACCCTAGTCCTCGGGCATCAGAGGCGATCACGCAACCACTGAGCCTCCGAGGCCGATCCCCTGGTCTGTGCACACGCGCAAATTCTGTTGTTGTAGTCAACAATTTGATTGCTGTATTTATGGAAGAAGCGATTTCAGTCCCCTCTATTGCATGAATTTGGCTACTTCTCAAACTTAACAATGTAATTTAACGCTCGTACAAGGTAAGTGCGCCTTCTGGCATCGCCATTTAGTGACATACTTTAAAAACAAAAAGTCTATTCAAATTTTCGATAAGTTAGTATCCCCATTTAGTGACATCCTTTGAAAACAATTCAACTTTTCGAAAAATAAGAATAACTTAAAAAATTGATATAATTACGGTATAAAAAGTACCCTACTGAAAGCACTGTGACACTAACTACTTACATGGAAAATTTCGTGGAGATTCCTTGAGTATTTTCTGAGTTATGAAAGGACAAACATTCCAACGGACTCTGATTTATCCATATATACATATATATATATTATAAGTCACGAGTCAGTTGGAGTGTTTGTCTTTTTACAACTCGGAGAATATTCAATCTGTGTTATTTCCACGAAACTTTCCATGTACGTAGTTAAAGTTACTGTGTCTTATTTAGGGTACTTTTTATATCGCGTTTTTTTTTTTTTTTATCAATTTATGAAGTTATTCTTATTTTTCGTAAAGTTGAATAGACTTCAAAGAATGTCACTAGATGGCGATGCCAGACGGCGCACTTCTATTTAGTTACAGTACAATGATAGCGACTGGTTAGGCTATGATTATAGGGACTGATAGGTTATGGTTACAGAGTGTTGTAACTTTAATTTAACGTATTAATATCGTGTGTCCATAAAAGGTCTGACTCATTTTATCTGTGTATTACCGAAAAAAATAATAAAGATAAACCGAAACGGATTTCAATATATGAAACTATTGGACAAGATAAACAAGTTAATAACTCAGGTTCTGTAATGTTTAGAATAATGAATTTTGGAGGAATAATAGAGTACAAAAACTGTGTATATCGTTAAATTTTGATTGCATTCCAACTAGTAATTTCCGAGTTATGCATTCAAAATCGTAATAGTGCTCACATGCGAGTACTAACAAGCAGTGTTACGATTTTGAGTGTGTAACTCGGAAATTACTAGCTGGAATTCGTTAAATTTTAACGGTATACACAGTTTTATGTACCCTATCAATTCCCCAAATTCCATCTTCCTAGATGATATAGAACCTGAGACATTACCATGTTTCTTGGCGGCTGCATTTAATTTCTGTTCATATCTCAGTTAGCGTTCAATTTCGGACTCATGTTCATAGGAACTTTTTTTTGCTTAGAATCACCCATAATACCTCTCCTAAAAGCTTGTAACAGTATTTTTGAAACACCCTGTATATTTCACATTTGTTTATTTGTATGTTTGTGTGTCCTTAATAATCTCCTGAATGGTAAAAGTATTTACTACCAAATTGTGTATATTTTTTTCTGGCACCCAAACTTAAATTATAGAACGGGTTTTGTTAGAATGTTGAACTATTCTCGTTAAAGCTATGAATTTTGACGTTAAAAGAAATATGTGCATGTTTGGAAATATCTGGTTGTTATCAAGCATTAAAGAGCGAAATCCTCGGTGAGTGCGTCCCGTGACGCTCCTTAGTAGTGTGTTTATAATAAATACCTTATGAATCGGCTCACATATCAACATACAGAGAAAAGACATATCGATACGCTTGAAAAGATCTTTTTAGGTAAATATAACATTTTTAATCATAAACAAAGAGTCTAATCAAGGGTCTAATTTTTGATCTCGTTGGCACTCTTTCGATATCCTTCGCCTGAGCAACAACACAAGCAAGACTCGCTATTACCTCGCTTCGTTTAGACATTTTTTGGCATTTAAGTTTGCTATTTTGGTTATGTTAAGCTGTTTTCAGTCATTTGGATCTCAGATTCGTAATCAGCGACCTCTAAAAACCCAATATAGCAACTTTCGTATAAATCAAATAATTTTTGACATTTTGGCCAGTTTTTCGGGATTTTGGACCACTGTGCGGTGGTGGAAACTTTTAACTTGAGCAATACAGGCGCGACGATTGTAGCAAAAGAAATGAAGCTATCAAAACAGATCGTTTTAGGTTGTCTGCTTTTTAACCATAAGGTAGGCTTGTCCGCCGCCAAAATATATTAGCGAGGTGACTTTTCAGTTCTCATCTAGATGCTTGTTAGAGTCCCGCTATATATGGACATTTATTTTTGTTCTGGACTTGTGAAAAGAATAGTTAATAAAGAACGCGTAAATGACTTAAGCTTCGACATGCACAAACCATCAAACATAACAACTTTACAATTTTGTTTAAAAAATGCTATAAGCTTTTTGGCAATTGTATTTTAGAAAAAGAAATTAAACCTAATAATTTCAAAGGCAAAAATGAAAATTATTTTTTTCAGGTGGATATTTCTACGGATTGGAGATTTTTTTTTACAGCTTTAAGCACTGAAGCTAGTGGTATTTATCAATGCGAGGTATCTGGAGTTTCTCCTGATTTCAGTGTTACCTCTATGGCAAGAGAAATCCCAGTGACAGGTAAATTTAACATTGGATAATTAAAAATCACTGAACATATTGATGAAAATAGGCGCTTGTGAACCGCGTACCTTTTTGAGTAAACGCTGCACATGAACATAATATTCATACTGCATATATTGTTACAGCGATAAGAGGTTAAGATAAAGCAATCTAAGCTCGTTTACCCAAACATATTGAAACATTTAATACATTTAATATCATCCACATAAGGGTCTGGAATACAGTTCCTAAAATAAGCACAAGCAAGAAAGCAAGGGAAATTTTATTTTACATGAATACATACGCTGTCATATCACTGAATTATGGCCACCCGCTTAGTAATGGGAGTAGCCACCCTTCGCCGCTATAACTGCTGCTAGGCGTCGTGGCATGGACGCAAGAATTGCTCGGTATGTGTCCGATGGTATGGCAGTCCATTCCGCTTGAAGCGCTGTCCACAGAGCTTCAAGAGTCATAGGTGGAGGGCCCAGCCGCCTTACATGGCGATCAAGGTGCTCCCACAGATTTTCGATTGGATTGATGTCCGGCGAATTAGCGGGTCAAGGGAGCACTCGAAAGTCAGTAGAGTGTTCCTCGAACCAATCCAGAAGGAGACGTGCCTTGTGGCAGGGTGCATTGTCCTGCTGGAACACACCAATACATTGGGGGAACATCGTGAGCATGTACGGGTGCACCTGGTCCGCTACGATTGACAGATAGCCACAGGCATTCAAATTGCCCTCTAGACGAATCGGTGGACCTAACTGCTCCCAACAGAAGATCCCCCACACATGCTCACAACCCCCACCAGCCTGTTTTCGGTCCACAATAGCCTCCTGCAATCTCTTTTCTTGGCGTTCACGACGCACTTGCCATCGCCCGTCAATCTTATGAAGCAAAAACCTTGACTCGTCGGAGGCGACCTTAGCCCACTCGTCTGTGGTCCAATGGCGGTGCTCACGTGCAAAGTCTAGGCGTCGTTGATGATGAACCCTGGTCAACATGGGTGCAGCACCCATGCGTCGACTGTTCATGCCCATCCATAGGAGGGTGCGTTCAACGGTAATGTCGGATACATGTCTGTTGGCACCACTGTTGAATTTGGTGGTCAGTTGATGGACTGTGGCTCTCATGTCATCTTTTACGAGTCGTCGTAGGCGCCGCTCACCCCGTTGGTCGATGGCTCGTGACCCTTTACAGTGATGGCGTTGGGACGCGATTTCTGTCCCTGCTGTCCACTCTTTGTACACCTTCACTACAGAGGACCGTGAACAGTTCACAAATCGCGCCGTTTCGGGGATGGTGCCACCCTTGCTGCGATAGCCTATTATCATCCCCTTTTTGGATGTCCGTTAAATCCGGACGTTTACCCATCTTGAGGCTCGTGCACCTGCAGCTTGATGCACCAGCTTTAAAGCTTTCTCAGCCTGTTATGCAAATTTTGCAATGTGTAATCGTTGTTGGGGCGAACCATGCGTGTGCCTTGAAGGAGTGCTGGTCATAATTCATTGATATGACAGTGTATAATTTACTACAGTATATTGAAGGTTTTCTTTTAGAACGCATACAGCATAGAATGGACAGCTCAGCATTTCGATGTTAGTGACCTTGAAGCAGCGCTCCTAACGGATGGGTGGAATCTACCGGCTGCTTAACCTGCGTTTCTTTGGAGCATGCTACGACTTTTTCTAGATTTTTAATTATTTCTCGGTCTGTAATTAACGGAAACAGCCAAGATCACACGGAAGCTTGAAATGAATGGCATGTAATCTATCGGCGTCAAGAAAAAAAATTTATCTATGGAGATAAAATAGATATTCGCCTAATTAAATGCTTGAGTAATTTGCTTGGCAATCATCTGACTGGTTGTTAAGTTTACAGTATGCACTTAAAACCATTTAAACTTTGCAAATGTATTAATATATTTTCCGAAATATAGTAATTTCACTCCAAACTAATCTAATTTCAACAACAGAATTAATTTGACTTACTTTAATTTGTTTTTATTGAAAAAGTGATAAGCAAAATAAGCGACAAAAACTATTAGAATGCAACTTTTAACTATATTATATACACTTAAAGATATACATTCAGATACACTGTATATTTTAATGATAAAATTACATTGAAGTAAATGAATGATGTTGACAAAAATTAAGAAACTTCAGACTTCAACAAGATAATATAACAAAAAACAAAATTCATAAAAAACTGGCAGTTGATTATAATAAATTTACATTTGATTTTAAACTCCATGGGAAACGAATTTCTATTTAATTTGAATTCATATTAAAGAATTCAGTTTCTTTAATAATGTGAGGGGTTAAAAGATAACTCTTCAATTTTCATTTAATGTTGGTTTGGTTTGGTTTGTTTGGTATTAACGTCCTTTTCAACTGCCATGGTCATTTCAGGACGGCGTTATAGGGGCCGCAAATTTTGCCTCGCAAGGGTTCTTTAACGTGCAGCCGGCAAACGACTACACGGGACCAACGGCTTTACTTCCCTTCCGAAGGAAGTGCGTGATCTCAGGATTTTCCCCCTGAAAAAATCCTCGTCGTCCTCGGCCGGGGTCGAACCCGCGTCCTCGGTCATTTAATGTAATGAACATAAGAAACTGACAATTTTTTTTAGTTATACAATTAAACAAACACCACGAGTAAAAGCTTTCATTTTCTTTATAAACATACAAAAATTCTGAATACACTTTCACAAAAGATATGTTAAATCAAAAATTAACTTTTTATTTAATAATATCTAAGAAACGGGTCAGTTTGAAAGTTTTAATAGATAAGCAAACATGTCTGAAATGTTTTTATTTTTAATGTATACATGAAACAAATTCATATGCAGACTTAAAATTAACTTTTTTATTTATTGAAATTAAAATGAAGAACGAAAAATAAATTTAGTAATGAAATATATTCGAAAAGCGCCTATTTCCCAAAGCTATTCCTATGCTAAGCGAACCCACGATTCCACCAAGCAAGTTACTCAAGCATTTAATTAGGCGAATATCTATTTTTCCTCCGTAGAAAAAAAATTTTTTCTTGATGCCAATAGATTTACATTTCATTCATTTCAAGCTTCCATGTGATCTTGGCGGTTTCCGTTAATTACAGACCGAGAAATAATTACAAATCTAGTAAAAGTCGTAGCATCCTCCATAGAAACGCAGGTTAAACAGCCGGCAGATTCCACCCATCCGTCGGAGAGCGCCATTACCATCTGCTCACTACTATCGCTTAGCATGGGAAACGGCGAAGCTGTCCATTCTGTGTTATTCTGTGGTATAATGTCATCAACGTATCGTTGTACTTTGAAGGTATAACCGAGGAAAATTAAAGGGGCCCAATAGCAAATACGAAATGACATCCATTACCAAAATTCCACATACTACAAATCTGCGAAATTTTAATCATTTGCTTATCTGGTCGAAGTTTCATTACGATCAGTTCATTTTGTCGAGATGCGTCGAATTTTTGCCAAAGACTATATTTAACTTTAGATTCCAATAATCTTTTACGCTCATAATGCGCTCAAAAGAAAACCAAAACTATCAACTTTAAAAATTCCATTATATTGTGATAAATTTTTAATAATCATCTCTTCATGTAGATTTGAAAAGCGTCTCATTGTATGTACCGTCAGAAGTTCAAGTCGGCCAAACAGCGATTTTGGAATGCATTTACAAGTTAAGAGAAGGAAATGGTTACAAGATGCAAGTGTACAAAGACAATTCGCTCATTTATAGTTTTACACACAAAGGAAATGATTCTAAGATTTCCGTGGACGTACCTGGCGTACATGTTAATGTAAGTAGTTATGATGATTCATTATTAAACCAACGAGTTTCAGAAATAAGAAGACATGTTTTTGAAATGTTACATCCATAAATTTTTATCCACAGTTTTTTTTAGTAATTTTTAATAATAGAAAAGAGACGAATAACTTTTTCTGAAAAAGATTGTTTTATTTAATTCTGGCAAACAGTTTTCTTATTTGATTTTCGTCTTTATAAAATCGTTAATAAAATAAATTTTATAACTTTTAGATAAATTTTAACCAATTTGTTAAAAAAAGTTGATCGAAGAGAAATATTTCATATTATAGGTTGATAAATCTTCAAATTCACAAATATATTTGAAGATTGAAAGTCTTGATGCAGCGGGTCAATATACATGTAAATGTGAACTCTCTGGGTTTTTTTGGTCTACTTTTTCTCTTACTTCTGAAGAGAAAACGCTTAAAGTATTGGGTAAGTATAAAATTTTAAATTTTAATTCAATTTACTCTCCCGAGTATACTTGATCTGTCCACATTTTATTTAGAAAAAAACGATTATTCAGAAGAACTGCCTTCAATAATCGTTCCTCCGGGCAAATCACTAATTTTGGATTGCCCTTATGTCGAAAGCAAAGATATATATAGCCGAAAATGGTACAAAGACGGAAACATGTTTTTTCGTTATGTCCCGCAAGATTCTCCAAGTAAAATGCAGTTTACTTTACCTGGGGTGATAGTTGACGTAAGTATTATATTCTCTTGTGTTATTTTATTCAGTACAATTACACTGAAGGTAAACGATGTTGCAAACTTCATTTATGAATGATATGCAACGAAGTAAGGTAACAGATCCTCTCAAGAGGATGACTGCAAAGCAATGGTCAGCCGGCTCTGGCCTGCAGGAAAAAATAACGATGTAGGGAATATTTCACCCACGAGGCTTTGCTACCTTATTCATTGCACAAACTTCCGACTACATTGCTCACAAAAATTAGGACATGTTTCAAGATTAATTTGAAGCTGTAGAAAAGAAGCTTTTGATTTTTGTTTATTAAACAAGAACATCAGAAAAGCAAACGACCAATCAAAGTAAGTTGTCCGATTATGCAAAACCAAATCTTTATTTCAGTTTTAAAAATGCACTATAAAAAGGCTGAAAGTACTGGAATACCTGGACTTTCTCTGATCATCAAAGTGCACATCCTGCAATTTCCTTGCACTTGCAACACGGTTTGTCCGAATCCGAAGCCTGTAGAGCCATAGAGGACCGTTGCAGTAGCACTTGGAACATCCCAAAGCGTGATTAGCATATTGTGGAATCGCTTTCCAGAGACTGGCACAATCGAAGAAGACGAGGGCAGGGTCGCCCATCTGCCATAACAGCGAGAGATGACCGCTACTTGACATCATTGACAAGAAGGAACCGGCGCAGCAACTAGTTAAGCGACCATATAAAATCGGCTCCATCGTTTTGAACTGCATGTTCAGCGACCAATGGTTATGCATTCGTTATCTGCAGAACACCGTAGAACCCGTGAAAGTTGGGCTAATGAGCATCGTACTTGGGCCTATAATGAATGGTCAACTGTCCTCTTCTCTGATAAGTCAAGATTCAGTCTGCACATGACAATCCGCGAGAACGAGGAACACGGGAGAATCCAAGTTTCGTGCGAGAAAGGGAATGGAATCATTATGTGAGGAGGCATCAGCATTGGTGATCGTACCGACCTCCAGATTACCAGAATGCCGTCAGATGAGATTCTACATCCTGTGGCGTTACCTTATGCTGGAGCACTTGCAAATAACTTTCTTTTCATAGACGATAATGCAAGGCTCCACCGTTCTCCAGATCTGAATTCGCTTGATGAATATGCTTGATGACGTCTGGCAAAAGTCCAATGCCTCCCACAAAGCTTTTGAGTTGGAAATTGCCCTGGACCCAGAGCAGCAGAAGATCCCACAAGAACTGCTGATCAATCTGATCTTGTCCATGCCTCATCGCTGAACTGACAATGCATAGACTCTTGTCCAGTTTGACATGCTTCTGTTCACCCCCATCAATATGCCACATGCTACGATAATTGAGTTTGCATCTCATTTGCATAATGGGACAAATTTCTCTGACTTGTCATTTGTTTTTCTGTTGTTCTTGTTTGATAAATAAAAAGCAAATGTTTTTTATCGCTCCATATTCATTTTGAAATATCCCCTAATTTTTGTGAACTGGGGAAATATCTCTTAATTTAAAAAGGGTTATTTGCCTTAAAACTATTTAAGGGTAACGTATTGTAAAACGCTGCAACAGGACTTCCTAGGCAATTGTTATTTTCCAAGCCGGTGGGTAAGAGACCAAGGGGTCGGCCTAGAACCAGGTGGCTAGACTACATGGACAATCTGGGTTCGAGTCGCTTGGGTATTACTAGAGAGACATGCGCCTGATGGCGGAAGTTCGCGATCGCTGGAGATCCTCCATAGGGCTGCTGCCCCCGTGACCCTAACGAATAAGTGGGTTTGAAAAGTAAGTAAGTAGTGTAAAATACTTTACATAGCGTTGCTCAGAAATTCACTTACTCGGGAATTTAATATTAAAAGGCCCTCACTGGATTATGCCAACATATCTGTAGCAATGTAAATGTAGCAACAATTGGGTTCCTCTTTCCTAAAGTATATAATATGGGCGATAGTCATATCACCACCTCCATATGGATTCATTTTGTGGCCCGTAAAATATTTAGATGGTACTTAATCTCTTTCCAAATGTTATTAGGCATCCTCCTGGATGATGGATGATACAGGTTTTTCTATATGCTATATGCATCGAATTCGGCGGAGTAGTCTCTGAGACATGCGCTGAATGGTGCGTCACTACGCTGTCGGTTTATTCTTAAGAATGTGTTTGTTCGGTTGTGGGCTACAGACAGGATACGCGGATTCCAGCGCAGTTTAGTCAAATCGTTTAATTTTCTTACTATAAACATTATGGCTGCACAGGTAATTCGTGCTGCTCACTGTTTTTTCAGCGAAGAAGAATGGTTCTACCAACTGCGTTTGCGATAGCGAGTACCACAGGTTCACCTTCTCGCTGTCCCGCTTTTCGTATGTTCGCGTGTAACACGTGGATTTTCCAATTCTCTTATCTTGCAATTGTGTCTATTAACTTTTCCAGTCACACACAATGTTGTCTTATCACTAAAAACAATCTTGGAGAGGAAAATTCTTGTTATTGACGAATCTGTCAAGCATTGCTACTGCAAACGCAAAATGTCGCGGCTTGTCTTCCTTTTCCAATTCATGAAAGATGTGAATTTTATAGAGGTACAGCTTCAAATCCTTACGGATAGTGCATCATAGAATGTTCATTTCTAAACTTGCACGACGCCTTGATTTCCTTGGCCTGAGGGTGAACGCTTCTATAATTTTTGTAGCCTCTCATTCGACGTCGAAGGTCTTCCTGCGTCCTTCTGTTGCTTGAAATGGTTTGAGTCAGCGATTTAATGATCTCTCATCAGCAGAATCTTCCTCATATTCCAAACGGTAATATCCTTGAACTTTAATCGGAGATTTTAATTCCCATAACCATAGCACCCATATTGCTTTACGCTCGGGAGTCGCCATTTTGCTTATGCTGCAATACTACGTTGCATGCTGAAATCAGTCACGTTAATGGAAGAAGCTAAAAACTTTGAGTTTCTGTTTAAACCACATAGAGATAGACTTTCTAGTTATAACATTATGAACCTTTTTATGGTTCCAATAATTTACGCGCACCCTGTAGAATTAACTCTATTTGCCTTGTGCCGTCAGCTTAAGCAAACAATAAAGTGTTTCTCATTCACGTATTCAAAAAAGCGTGGTTATTTATATAGAAATAAAAAGGACCTTGTTATCTGTGGATGCTATTTATCAGTAATAAACAAAGAATACAGGCAATCCACTTGTCCACAATTTCTTTTTATTCTTCTTGATTGCCAGACAATCTTCATTAGCATCTATCTTGCTTACTTCTTTATTGATTGATGGTTAGTTATTTCGATTAATACAAATCATATAAAAGATTATTGTATAAATTTCAGCGGTCATGGTCTTCTGAGGATAGCGTGCATTTACTCAATGTCCGTGATTCTGGTGTCTATGAATGCGAGGTTAGTGAGGAAGCTCCTACTTTCAAGTCTACTTCTAAATATCACAAGATAATTGTTCAAGGTGAGTTGACATTTAGAATATATCATAGTGAATTTTTCAAGTACAACAGCATTATACAAAAATATTTACACGATTTAACAAATCATAAAACGACTTACAAATAAAGACACCTTAAAAGTATTGAGAAATGTTGTTGTATTGATGATTTATTTAAATCATATCAGAAAATTGTTGAAATTTAAATCACACTTTTGTCCCTGATAGAGAGCAAGAAAGTTTTGATTACCCAATCCTAGAGGATATGCAAATATCATTAAAAAATATTAACCGTGAGATTTTTAATAACCTTTAGAAGGCATAAGCAAGGTATTTGCTGTCATTGTATCAATGTTTGAATTTGAAACCCGGCCCAAAAATTAAGTTGTCTGAAGTATTGTCTTTGCTTGAAGAAAGAAAACCCACTCGTTATATCGAGCAAAACCGTGTGTTAGCAAACTACGACAAAAGTTCATGTAGACACTTCTCAAAAACCCTGGTAGACGTCCAGCAACGTTCGGAGCAGCGGAAAAAAAAATATTGTCCGAACAATTACAAGTGTAAAAGCTGACAATGCAGCTCAGCTCAACTTACAGCTGAATAAAAAGTGGTCTTTAAGAACTGTTATTCGGAGCTTTAAAACAGTCTGGACTAAAACCCATGACCAAAATTTTCAACTAGAAACATCTCTGCAAGATTAAAACTTTTAATAAAACATTAAGACTGGACAGTGGAGGATTGGGACATAGTGTTATGGTCTGATGAAACAAGGATTAATTGGCTGGGATCAGACGGATGAAAATGGGTTTCGAAAAACCTTCAATTTTTTGAAAAAAATTAACAGCATATTAAAGAAACTATAAAATTTGAAGGTGGGAGTGCCATGATAGGGGGTTGCATCAACTCAAAAGAAGATGGTCGCATGATAACAGCGTAAATGCAAAAGACTATGTCAGTGTTCCGGAAGAAAAGCTTTCTTTATTGAAGGATTTTCAACTTAACAAGAAACATGCTGTATGTCAACAAGGCTGTGCTCGTTGTCATACTTCAAACTGGCAAGTGAATATTTAAATCGAAATTAAATTAAGGCCTTGAAATGGCTAGCCTAATCACCAGATCTAATGATTTTTTCTATCGAAAAATGGAAGGAAAAAGTCTGCGACCTGGATTCGAACCAGGAAGCTTGATTGTCATGGTCTACCAGATCTAAATTCAATAGGACATTTGTGGGTACATTTGAAGCATAAAATAGGAGATTACCGATCTGATGCCAATAGTGGCGTAACATTCCACCTTCTGTATGTTAAAACCTAATTAACAGCATGCCTAAAAGGCTTGCTGCAGTGCTGAAGGCTAAAAGAGGTTCCGTGAAATATTAAAAAAGTTATTTATATGAATTTAAAGCATGTTATATCAGGGATGAGACCTTTTCAACGGTACATTTTAAGACAATTCTTTGAAAAAGTTATTGATCAATCTTATAATAAAACTCCTCTATATTACACTAACGGTGTCTTATGTGAAATCTAAAATAATATAAGTTATACAAAAGTTTGCTTTCAAGTAATACAAAGTAAAACACAAAACTGCATAGCATTGAGACAGTTTTGTTAGTCAATGTGCATTCTTAAGCTAGATTAATTTTAGAAATTACTCCTTTTTATTCGAAATAATCATTATTTGCCCGACATTTTTTTCAACTTTTTAGGTGAATCCAAAAAATTTGAGGACACTTCACTAATCGTTCCGACTGGCCAGTCCATAACATTACAATGTTTCGACAATGTCCAATATAGCCATGACGACCAATTTGCCACAATATGGTATAAGAACAATAAAGAATTCTATAGATATTCACATCATAATAACCCCAAACAGAATATTTCTAATGTACCTGGAGTCACAGTCGACGTAAGTGTATTTGACTTAACGTTACTTCTAAAATTTACACAATACAGTATAAAGAAAACAAACTTTAATACTTATTCCATTTAATGATGTGATCCGTTACATTTATATGACGTATTTGAACAATGGTTCGAGTAAATTCGTTTGCCTATCATTATACGATGTCCTCAGTGTAAATTACCACATCCCACAAAACATTTTATCAGAAAGGATGTACAGGTGATTATAATTAAAGTCCCTTTGTAAAAATGCTATAAAAAAACAACCATGAGTCCGAATGACTTCAAATTTGGACTGAGCATTCTTGAAGAAGGGGCATTTGATATGGATAAGAAAAAAAATAGTTAAAAAGTTTATCACTAGATGGCGCTGTAAGCGGCATATTATGCCTAGGAGGATTTGTACTATGCAAATTGAAAGATACGCATGCGCATGAAACATTGCATGTGTTATAAAAACGCAGGCCTCATGGCGTTCTCGTCATATTTGTATCTCAGCAGCTTGCCATGGGTCTGTCAATGAAGGATCGCGCTCTGCTTGTGAAGCTCTTTTACAAGAATGGCGACTCTGCCATAGCAGCTTTAAAGAAATTTCGGGTATTAAAGGGAATGAAAAAAGGATGTGGTCCGATGTCTGCAAAGGCTCTGAGGTGTATGATTAAAAAATTCGAAGCGACAGGTTCTTTTGCAGTGAAATCTGGCAGAGGGAGGAAAGCAGTTGCTTTGACGTCAGTAGAAGATGTGGCTGAAGCATTAGAGGAAGGGTCGAACAGTGGTGTGCAAACGTGCAGTGCACGGGGAATTGCCCGAACTTTAGACATGCCTGTGAGCACGGTCAATAAAATTTTACGCAATATCCTGCATTGTTATCCGTATAAAATTACCCATGTTCAGGAGTTACTTCCTGCTGACCTGCCAATTAGACACACGTTTGCTTTAGAATTTCTAGCTCGCATGGAAGTGGACAATGAATGGCCATGGAACATCTTGTGGACAGACGAAGCCCATTTTTATCTCCACGGCGTTGTCAATACACAAAATTGCAGGATATGGGCAACGGAAAATCCTTTCGCATGTGTTTCAATACCGCTTCATTCTGCAAAGGTAACTGTGTGGTGCGGGATGACAGCATCATTGATTATAGGGCCATTTTTTTTCGAGGAAGTGGGTCCTGCGGGTCCCGTTACCTGTACAGTCAATGGTCAACGGTATGCGTGTCTTTTACGCAACCAGGTAATTCCAACACTTCAACAGCATGCATGCGTGGATAGAATAATTTTCATGCAAGATGGCGCTCCTCCGCACATTGCAAAGCCAGTGAAGCAACTGCTGAAGACACATTTCGGAGATGATAGAATTATCAGCCGTCATTTTCCGAGAGCCTGGCCTGCAAGATCACCGGACCTCAATCCTTGTGACTTCTGGCTCTGGGGTTACCTTAAAAATCATGTGTTCAGTGGCCCAGTTGCAAATTTAGCGGAATTGAAGGCTCGGATTACGCACCACGTTCACACCGTGACCCCGGAGACACTCCGGTCTGTTGTGGAACATGCTGTTTATCGGTTAAAACTTGTGGAGGTAAATGGTGGACAGCATATTGAACATGTCTTGCGCAAGTCCCGAGATAATTAATAGGCGTTTCCATTGTTGCTTTTTATGCGGTTTTTGGCCCAAGGACAATTAAAAACCGAATCATCATGTGCTTTTTATGCGGTTTTTGGCCCAAGGACAATTAAAAACCGATTTTTCCCATCCGATGTGGTACGACCTTGCCGTGGTGGATGGGCTTTGCACTAACAGTGCCACAACTGTTAAATGACTTGAAAGTCATGTTTTCCATCATCAAACCCGAAGCAATCATGTTCATTGACCGGTACAGTTGATTTTTTGCTAATACTGTACTGTATAATAAAAAAAAAATCATGTTTAACTTGTTTTAGTGTCAATTGCATTCCTTGACCAACTTTAATGTAAAAACATGATGCCATAAACAACTCATGGCAAAGCCGTCGTATTTCAATTCAAAATGTCACTTCTAGCTGAATCCGCTTCCGTTATGCCGCTTACAGCGCCATCTAGTGATAAATTTTGGAACTATTTTTTTCTTATCCCATATCAAATGCCCCTTCTTCAAGAATGCTCAGTCCAAATTTGAAGTCATTCGGACTCATGGTTGTTTTTTTATAGCATTTTTACAAAGGGACTTTAATTATAATCACCTTGTACATTTGGTCTGCTAGGCAGCCATCTTCAAGATTATTACCTGATAATGGCAGCCTGGTAACCGAAATGTACATCATAGTTCCTGATTAAACTTTTATGGGATGTGGTAATCTAACTGTCTCTCTTCATTTCATGTAAGTACTCAGTTTTGTTGCTATATTGTAGTATGCGATGTTTAGTTGACTGATTTTTTATTTTTTATTTTTTACATAAAATCTATGTCTGGCAATTTAAGCATTTCCTGAATCTATTGTATAAATAAAATAAATAAAGAATCTATAAAATAATTTTATTATATAGATCATTAATGCGCTAGCAAAACATCCCTCCGTTGTTTTGCGAACTACATTTTCATGTTCGCTCTGGAACACGGAAGTTGGAAGGCTTAGTCAGCCAATGAAATCTAATATCACCATGTGCTTTTGTTTACACCAGGAACAAATTCTCGCTGGATAGAATATAGTATAGACACATTTCCACATATACCTTATACAAGTCGTTGGGACCATATTTGTTCAAAAAAACTTGCCCATTTTTTTAAAGCATGTTAAAAATACGAATTCACCCACTTTAAAAAAAAATGGTTCTTGTCAATTTATCATTGAGTTATAATCACATTGTAACAAGAATCTATATTAGAGAATTTAATTTCCAGTGAACACAATTATGCCAGCTATTTCTAATAATAATTTCGAAAATAAATCTTCATCCTTTAATTTTCTGCCACTCTGCAGCAATCGACCCATAATTGTAATAAATCATTAGATGAATTTAAATTATTTAAGGAAATTTACGGAAAACAATCAATAATAAAAGTTATGAAAAATTTTATTTACTTTTACATCCCCAAAGAAATGCCAAACGTGGAGTTTCAGCAATGTCTAAAAACAGGTTTTCCCAGCTATTACCCGATCTTGATCTCTCTTGGGACATACCGGGAAGGAAACATTTTCTGTCACTTGGTCCCATTAAGCGATTCTTCTAGTCAACTGAAAAGTTCCTCATCACACAAAAATCAACTTAGATATTACGTCCAGTTACCGGAAAGCAATTCAAAATCAGCGAAATGCAAGCTACAGAAGGTGTTCGAGTGTGAATAGGTTAAATGTATTTAGAAAGACATCATCAACCGCTTGAGGCTTTGAAAGAGAAATATGTGAACATACCGTGCGAAATATTTTATTCCAGGTGTTTTATTTTTGAATTAAAATGAGGCACATTTTATATATTTATGCATGCATTATTTTTTTCCTAATCATGAGGAAAAAATCATATATATGCAGTTCCATTTATTAAATATAAAAAATTAATTGCAAAAGGAACTATATCTAATTTACATCAAAATTTAGATATTCGCAAGACTGAACATATATTTTTAACTGTCACGAAAAAATATAATTGGTGATTTTTTATGTTTACAGTTGAATCAGTCTGTCGGAAGAATGATACACCTCGTCAATTTTACTAAGAGTAGTTCTGGCATTTACAAATGTGAGGTTTGGGAAAATGAATCTGGTAAAGGAGTTAAAGTCCAGACTCAACGTGTGATAAATAAAAGTAAGACTGAAGATGATTCGAAAATATCAATCTTTTCATTTTAATAGTGAAAAGTCTTGTACTTTTTTAAACAAATTAATATTATTTAATGCATTTAATTATTATACTAAGCTATTTCACTATTGTTGTAGATGTTTACAATTTCTTCTTAAATATACCGAAAAGAGCTGTGATTGGCGAGAAGGTTATGCTGGAATGCGTTTGTAATGGCTGTAATCTTAACAATTATGTAATGATATTGTATAGAGAAGACGAAGAAATATATCGATGGGGTCCTAATTTTATTCAAAGATTGACCCCAACTCTTCTACTTAAGATTGATGTAAGTAGTTTTTTTTCCTAAATAATAGTATTATATCTAAACGAAAAACTGTACTTCTCGATAATTTTCCGAATATTTATGTGCAAATCATATCCGATAACTTCTTGAACTAATTTTGTTCAATCATTAAAAAAAAATTCAATTTTCAGAGCGAAGAGATATTAATGTGGTACCGTACATTTGAGTTAGAGATGTTAAGTAATTCACGTTTATGGTTTAGAGTTTGTATAGTAGATTATTCAGCGGCGCAGACGCGGACACGTGACATCTACTGAAGGACAACATATCACGGACTTTGATGAACAAACCTTGTGACATGTTACGCTCGTTCGTAGAGAATGTTGTGCAGAGAGTTACAATATTTGGCCCATGAGGACTACGGTGCTGAATAAAACGTGGTTTCACTTCAGTTTCGTCTTTGTTAATCATTTCTAGGTTCTTTGTAACTCTCTTTTACACTGCACAGCGCCACCTTTTCCCTTATCGGCGAGATTTGGAACAACAATTTTTTTCACATGGAATCCTTCCTACGTCGTCTTTAGTTCCAATTTCTAATTGGCATATACAAATACCCAATACATAAAATTTCCCCCCAAAAAATTCTATTATACTATGTACGTCTTCTACACTCCTCCCCAAAAGTTTTGCAACGTCATCAGTTCAGAACTGCTCACAAATTTGAATATTTTTTTTCGTTTTTATCAAACGTTAAATAATCAACAACATTTTTATAACATGTGATTAATGATTCTGCTTTAATGCAAAACTTTGTCAAATGAAATAACTAAACAAAATTTATAAAAATTAAGATAAAAGTTGCACACCAGTCAAAAGTCTTGCAACTTTGTTGATTAATAAGTTGTAGCTCCACTTTTTTGTAAACAATTGCTTTGATTTGTCTTGGAACAATGTTCACTAACATCTGACATTCGTGTGGGTCAATTTCTGCCAAGCATGGTGCACAGCAGCTTCTAACTCTTGCATCGTTTTGGGTCCTAACTGACGCACTCGTTTTTTTCATTTTTCTCCAAATATTCTCAGTTGGATTACGGTCAGGTGAGTTTCCTGGCCATGGTAAACTTTAACCCCTTGTTCTTAAAACCATTGGGTAGTTTTCTTGGCAGTATGTGCTGGAGCTTTGTCTTGCTGGAAGGTGAACTGTCCATTCGGGAAGTAAAACTGAGCTGTTGGGACCAGCTGATCATCAAGGATATTGATGTAACAGTCTGCGTTAATGGACTTTTCAATAACTATTAGGATACCTGTTCCTTTGGCACGGAATGATCCAAAAACCTTAATGCCAGGAGCAAATTTGATAGTTCCTGTTAAACATGCAGGATGGTAGGCCTCCCTTTTCTTCCCCGTAATACATTTGTCTTTCCATCGTTGAATAAGCAAAAACGTGATTCATCGCTGAATATAACGGTTTTCCACTTGTCAGAAGACCATTGTCGATGTTTCTTGCACCAGGCCAGTCGTCGTTTTTTCATTGCCTGGTGAGCAATGGTTTTTTTCTTGGAACGGTAGAAAGAATAACCCATGTTCTTGAGACGCCAGTATTAACGAAGACTTTTTTGTTAATGATACTGCTCCAGTTGGTAGCAATTTGTTGTGCTGTGCATTTTCTTGAGTGTTTTAGCATTCTTCGAAGAAGGACGCTGTCTTCTGACTTGGTAGTTTTCTTTGGACGACCGCATTTTGGCGAACAGCAACATTACCACTTTCTTGATATTTTTTTTAAAATCCGTCCTACAGTGGAACGATGGATGCCGAGTTTCTTGCTTAACTCATTGTTTTAAGTCCTTAAGTATTAATGATTAATTTTCGAATTTCATATGAAACTGGCCGAGTTTTTCCCTCTATTATGACCAACTTGTTTTAGGACCCACAGTACAGCAACGCTACTTGTTATACGATTAATGATGGTAAGCAAAGTGAAAAATAAAGCAAAGAAATGTAAACTAATTTACATAATACATAGATTCCATTAATTTAAAGGTAAGTTGGTATATAGAATCACATGTTGCAAGACTTTTGCAAGTAAATTCAGATGTTGCAGAACTTTTGATTGGTGTACCACTTTATTTTAATTTTTGTAAATTTTGTTTAGAGTTATATCATTTGACAAATTTTTGCATTAAAGCAGAATCATTAATTACATGTTATAAAAATGTTGTTGTTTATTTAACGTTTGAATAAAAAAGAAAAAAAAACATTCAAATTTGTGAGCAGCTCTGAACTGATGATGTTGCAAAACTTTTGGGGAGGAGTGTATGTATCTGATTAAAACGAGCGTTATTCAGAATGCATTATTTTTCTCTGCAGATTCAAATATTGCCATAACAGAAAATACAGGGTAAAATCATAGAGGTACTAAACTAATAAACTAAAACTGCAAAATACTTTTGGCTATCGCATGTTATATTAGTCGATTTTCTTGTGAGACAATTACAGAGGTTACTTAATCCTTAAAATTATTTTTAATGCATTTACGCTTTCAAATATTTACTGTTTAAAAATATGAAGTGTTATACAAGCTTTATCGTTTAATTGTTTTAGTATTTTCAACGCCAAATATAAGAAAGGTTAAACTAATTCTTAAATCTTTGAAATATTGAACTTTATTATAAATGTTAAAATAAATTGTTATAAGTGAAATCAAATTTATTTTCATAGAAATGAAAATTCCACCTATGAAAAAAAATAAATTAGTCAAAAATTACTCTTAATACGTTTTTAATAGAAAAACTGCCGAATGGGAAACAAGGATTTCTTTTTTTGTAACGGAGTCAATAAGCCTTTATACAGGGTGTCTCAGAATTCATTGTACAAACTTCTAGGGGAGTTAGTATGCGTGATTATAAGCAAAAAAGTTCATATGAACATGGGTCCGAATTTGAACGATAACCGAGATATGAACAGAAATAAAAATGCCGCCACCAAGATAAACAAGTTAATAACTCAGGTTCTGTAAAACTTAGATTACTGAAATTTAGGGGAATAACAGGGTACATAAGATTGTGTCTACCGTTAAAATTTGATCGAATTCCAACAAGACGTTTCCGAGTTACACAGTCAAAATTGTAACAAGTGTTAGTTAGTACTCATAAGTGAGCACGTGTTATGATGTTGAATGAGTAACTCGGAAACTTCTTGTTGGAATTCAATCAAATTTTAAAGGTATACACAGTCTTATGTACTCTGTTATTCCCCCAAATTTCATTAAAATAGGCTTTACAGAACCTGATTTATTAACTTGTTGATCTTGGTGGCGGCATTTTTATTTCTGTTCATATTTCAGTTATCGTTCAAATTCGGACCCATGTTTATATGAACTTTTTTGCTTAGAATCACCCATACTCCCCTAGAAGTTTGTACAATGTATACAGGGTGTTTCAAAAATACTTTTACAAACTTTGGAGACAGGTTCTTTACACCAAAACAAGAAAAAAAAATTCATATAAACATATGTTCGAAAATCCTTCATTTTCGAGTTATTAATGAAAGTTTACAATGTAGGTGATTGGTGTCACATACATACAGAGAGAGGAGCAGACGTTTACGTAAATAAAATGAAAAACTTTTAATTCAACTTGAATTTTTAAAGTTTGAACAAATTAATTGAAATGTCACAATCTTGGGAATTTAGAATAGATTCAATGAATAGGATCTTGTTTCCGTTAATAGTCCGAAGCGGGTTGGCACAGGAACCAGTAGTGGCTGGGGGTCATGTACGTCGATGGAAGACTCAATGTCGTCAGTCTTGATTCAGCTGTGTCTGTTGCGGAACAAAGCAAAATGAATTAAACAGTAGAGTGAAATTAAATGGTTCACAAATAAAGTTATGCGACAGGTTAACAATCATCGAAGTTCTAATAGGTAATTTAAACGAGCACCTACTGTAGTTTGGGTGATTAAAGCCTGCCTCTCGCGCAATATCCCTAACGCGGAAACGGGCCCGCGCACGTAGGAAATAGTTAACGCTTAACGAAGAGGACGCTGACAGATCGGTGGCTTGGTCGTGCGAAATTGTCAATACAGGTAGTCGAACCTCCGGAATTATGCTCCCTTGAAGAACCTTAGCGGTCAGGCCTTTTCTCGGGCAGTCGTCCTTCTAGCGGTTACGTCCTCCACCTCGGGCAATGTGGGATTCGTGGTCCTCGATGCTACTGGAATTTTGGCTCTGCCACTGCCGTGGTTCGTCTCGGCTACGGTCACCATTAAAGTATTGTCAGAATCCGAATCAGAAAAAGTGACTTGCTTACTTATGTCTCCTATCTCGTCCTCATCCATCTAGTTCCATGGATCCGGGCTTGGAGACCTTCTTCTGGCAGAGTCAGCATCGGCAGGTGAAGTGGCAATGGCAGCGTCGGTCGCCGTCTTTTCCCGGAGCTTTTTAGAGCACTCGGAACTCTGTCTCTTTTCTGTCAGTTGCTCCTCTTTTTACGAGTATACCTCCCGAACTCCGCCCCATTCGTCTATTAATTTGCATGACCAATAAGGGAAGGGGAGGACTACTTTTGTTTCGGCGGTGAGACGTTGTTTCTTTCTCGTGCGATCGCTTCTCTGATTGATGGGATTCTGGTGACGCCGATGACGCGTTTGTTTTTGTTTTCCCCCAGCGCACGTGGCGATCTGAAGACACGTTGCCTCTCGATCGCCCATCTGACTGTCGTGACAATTGGAGCTCATCCACACTTAAACTCATAATAAATGCTCGAATATCCTCCTCTTGTTTCTAAACACGCATGGACTGTCGCACCCTTTCAAATACTCCCTGACGGTTTCGAATGGTTTTGCAGGCTTCTATGACACGTTGGTGAAGAGTTTCTGCATCCGGTTGGTCTGCTGCACAGACCAATTGTTTAAGGTGTCCCCAGAGATAAAAATCCAAAGGACTGAGGTCGGGGGAATGTGCGGGCCATGGAACTGGTCCTCCTCTATAGTACCAGCTCCATCATGCATAACTCGAAAACGAAGGATTTTCGGACATATGTTTATATGAACTTTTTTCTTGTTATGGTGTAAGGAACCTGTCCCTAAAGTTTGTAAAAGCGTTTTTGAAACATCTTGTATAGAAACGTACTATGCTGCGCCATATTCAATCTTTGTTTCTTTATTCGCCAATTTGTTTCTTAACTTAATGTTTTTCTTTTACAATTGACAATTTTGCTTATAGGCATTTTTCCGATAAATTCTTAAGCAGATTGATTAAGTAAAATTTAATAATATTAATCTGATATTTCATTAAATATGGTATATATTGAATTATATAGTTGGATGAATCAAGGGATACAAAAATCATTTTGGAAATTCAGAACGAGGCGGCTTCTGGTCGATATAAGTGCGAACTATCAGCAGAATTTCCCAAATTCGTAATCACCACTCCAGGGGAAGAAATGAGAGTATCGGGTAAGTTTACTATAAATTTCCTTTTATCTTATTTTTCAGAAATTCGTAATTCTTTCTGTTTATTTTCTTTAACAATTTTCAGTAAAGAATATTGAATATTTTATAGAATTTATGTAATCAAAATAAGCACCTAAGTTGCTTCCATACTTTTGAGATATACGTTGGTGAAACCATCATTTAGACGGTATACGTGAAGGCAATCAGACCTGAGTAACTAAATAAATAAAGACCAATAAAGATTCGATTAATACTTTTTTTAATTTTCCCACGCTGGAATAAAATATTCATCATGCTCATTGTCTGCAATTCTTGGATTGTGTCTTTTAAAATATTAATGTACTTGTATAAAGTCTTGTGAATAAGTTAATTAAATTAGAGTGTCACATTCTAGTTCATATAATTTTCTGGCTACTCATTAATATCATCAATTCCCTTTAGAAATAAATAATAACATTGTTAATCAAATTCAGTTCCTGGCTTTCGTTTGTCAGACATTGAGGTTCTTAACATTGGTCTGGTAGTCACTATACTGTATATCATTTCTGACTACAAGTAATAATTATATGAAGGAAAAAGTTAACTTTACTTAATAAAGTAATAAATAAATTCATAATGACATCATTTTGATTTTGATAGTTCAATTGGAATGAGGAATTAGTCCAAAAGCCTGGAAATCTGCAGTTCCACTCCTTTCATAAATCATTCCTGTGTTATAGAATAAAATAAAATATTATACAAATACAGTCTGTCTAGAAAAAGAGTGTGCGGTATAATTTTCTTGGCAACAGAGTTAGAGTGAAAAATTTTTCGTAGTAGCAATGGATATTATATCCTGTAAAACCGCAGCACGAACAGGCTAATTTTAATGCAAAAATCTTAAGAACAATAAGAAACAGCAATGAATACGAAGTATGGGATACGGTTCGAATCAGTTTTCTTTTGTTTGCATGCGAAAGGTCCAAGAGAGAACTGGAGCCGGACATTGTGGACGAACTTCAATAAAGATAACAGGAAACCACTGATCCACATAAAACTTTTTAATCGGACGTGTGCGCATTTCGGCAGTCACGCTGCATTTTTCAGCGTACACAAGGATTTTTATCAGAACAGGCAAGTCTTGTATACGCTGATCAAAATTCTTGTGTACGCTGAAGAAGGCAGCGTGGCTGCCGAAATGCGCATACGTCCGATTAAAAGTTTTATATGGATCAGTGATTTTCCTGTTATCTTTATTGCGAAAGGTCCAAAAATGTCGCAAGCAGCCACTGCATGCTACATGAAAAAATCAACAGCATTTGTAAGAAAGTGGGTGAAGCGTTTTAAGACCACATAAATGTCGATGACCTAATGGAACGAAGTGTATAAGAAACACCACTACAGTCTATTCCATAGGAGAAGTCCACTGAACTTGAAGCGTAGTCAGTAGGAACCAATCAGAAATAAGCCTAGGAGATGACTTATTTTCTCCAGGTATATTTGCCTAAAGTTCGTCTGCAAAATTTGTGTCCGGTTTCTGTTCTCACTGCTCTCGATTTCTATTGCTTTCATTTCAGTGGACTTTTCCTATGGAATAGACTATAAACAACAAGACAAAGTAGGTCATGCAGAATCCAAAAAGAACCTTGCGGGAACGACAGGAAAAACTGACACGTAAAGGTACAAAGTTGTCTCTGGAGACAATAAGAAGTCATTTGCGGGAGATAAAACATAAAATGGCGTAATACGGTGAAGAAAACTCTCCTGTCTTAAAACCATGTGAAGAAACGTCGGGCACAGGAAAATATGGATTGTGATTGGGGCAATGTCGTTTTCTCGGATGAATCATCGCTTTGGTCACAGATTCCTCACGTCGAGCATGGTTATCCCCCACGAAGAGAATTTGCATCGTGTCGCTAAGCAGCCTGTAAAGGTCCATTGCTTCTTAAAAATTGAACTTTGGAATTTTTGCATCTTTGTTGGAAACATGAACGCTCAAAGAATGACTCAAATCTACTACAAAAAAGTGTTACCGTCTGTTCGAAGGTTGTACGGAAAAACAAATAGAAACTGGGTTCTATAAGAGGACAATGACCCGAAATGCCGTAGTAGGTTGTGCACATAATGGAAGGCATAACATGGCATTGCACAGTTAGAATGGCCGTATCAGTTACCTAATGCAAACCCATAGTAAATGTATGGGCTTACAAGAAGCATAAACTTCGCAGGAAATGAACCAACTGACCCGACATGTTCGATAGATTTGGAAGTCTTTACTTCTAGATTTTGCTGTCAGCTTAGTAGTATACATGCTCCGGAGATGTTAAGCCATTATTAACAACGACGGCGATTGGACCACTTCCTACAGTAATGTGCAAGTGCCACTATACATACATGGTTCTATCTGGAGTTTGTTTTCTGATTTTCTGGAAATAAACATTTTTAAAGTTACAGCGCACACTTTTCTTAGACAAACGGTATTGTCATAATCTGGGTGTGCCATAAACTTTAAGGATTATACTATCAAACAGCAAAAATCAATAATTAGATTGCAAGACTAAATGAAGATTTGAAAGGTATTTGCTTTTCTAATTTAACTCCATATTCGATTTTGCGATTACAATAGTCCAAATCAAAATAAAATAAATTGAATTTCGAAATTTATTTTCTTTTTTGAAATCTTTGCTATATCCAAACTTCATCCAAATAATTAACACATAAGCTTATTTTTATTCCATTCATTTTGGAAACTCAGTTTAATACCAGTATGTGACATTGAAAATGCAACACCATGAACGCGTGCATAGAAAGTGATTAAAATCACAAACAAAACGAGACAGGAATGGACAATAAGTGATGTTTATTACAACATGTTAACCTTTACAATGAGCGACATCACCGTGTGTTCAGTAGGGTGTAGGACCACCGTGGGTGGCTATATATACAGCGATACGTCTATATATACAGAGTCAATGAAGAGTGGATAGTGTCCTGAGGGATAGATGTCAATTCCCTGTCAACCATTTGCCAAAATTCGTTCGTCTTCTGAACGCGCCGATGGCAGTGTATGCAAGTGACGTCCAATCGCGTCCCAGACGTGTTCGATTGGATTGAGATCAGGGGAGACTACTGGCCAGAGAAGCACCTGTGTACCTTGCAGGGCATGTTGGCTGATGCGTGCCGTGTGCGATCGGGCGTTATCCTGCTGGTAAATGGTATTGGGCACTCGCTGAAGGAAGGGTAGTGTCACCGGACGCGGCACCTCATCCACGTATCGTTGGGACGGGAAAGTGCCATCAATACGGACCAAACTATGATGCCGTGTTGTTGCACGGCGTGCCGGTCCACAGTTGCGGCCGGATTGGACCTGTCACCACGTTAGCGCCAAACACTTACACGGCGACTGCCATTGCTGAAACAGAAGCGTGACTCGTCTGAGAACACCATCCGGCGCCATTCCACTGTACACGTGGCTCTTTCTCGACACCATTGCAAACGAAGGCGTCTGTGACTTGGGGTCAATGGCAGTCTTCTTAATGGATGATATGAGTGTAGGCCGCCGGTGACTAATCAACGAATAATGGTCCCGGACGATATATGAGCATCCAGGATGTCCTGAACATGCTGCAAGAGGTCGACGGAAGTGCCTGGGGGTTCACCATAGCTTGCCGGCGGAAACGTCTGTCCACACGTGCTGACTTCGCTGGGACCGTGCCATATTTCTTTGTTCTATCCATCTTCGCCACAGCCGATGCACCATGGACCCATGTTGCAGTTTACTGCGATTCGTGGCAAGGACCAACCTCAGTCCGATCACCATACCCCCCCTGAAATCGTTTGTCTGTTGGAACTGTCTTGGTTGGAGACGTCCTGGCATTCTCTGAAACTAAACGTTTCCTCAGCAACCAGAATAAAAATGGAAGACGATTTCTTTACAAAACAGAGTAGCAGGAATAGTGTCAATTATGCAAACTCCTTCCCTCATATCGCATTCAAAATGCGCGGGAAAGCTGCGCAATTCGTATCAGTTACATATCTCTGTGAGCTGGGTCAACCCTGCAAATTTGCCCATTCGTTCCTGGTGTTGCATTTTCAGTGTCACGTAGTGTATTTTAAAATAGCATTCATTAGCCTTATGTATGCCTTAATTTGTCTAGTGTTTTAAGTCCTAACAAATTACACTTGATAAAATAAAGATTTTTTTTGTCGTTAAAATGTATTCAACTCTATTAAACTTCTTAAACTTTCATAGAGATTGGAATCACTTCATTTATGGTTCCATCAACTGTCTTGGCGGGTGACAGGACCTCCCTAGAATGTCAATATTATGAAACATATTATTATCGTCACGCCAATTTAAATGAAATGAAAATACTCAAAGATGGCGAAGTTATTTACCATTATGCGTCTCCCTTTCATAAAAAATCAAATCCTGCTATTGGTTTGTTAGTTGATGTGAGTATTTAATAATCAAAACAATTTAGCTTAATATTTTTATTTATATTAATTAAAAATAATTTAGATATCACTCCCATATGTTAACAATTAATGTAATAACATCAAACATTTTTCTTGCAATTATGCCTGCTCTAAAACATTGCTAATAAAGAATCGTATAGTATTAGTAAGCAAAGCTTCCAATATATTATTCCAATAATCCATACAAAGTTAATGGAATAATACAGATATGAAACATATTATATCTTTTTTTTCCTATTTCAGTCATTGCCGATATATTCGTTATGGAGATTTTTATAGAAATTAACTTCAAGATAAAACATACATTAATTAAGTTCTAGATATCATATTATTGGATAAATACGTATCCAATTATTAAGAACACACCCCTGACCTTGTATCACTAGACTACCATCTCTTCCGATCCAATTTGGAGAAGGTGGAGATCGGGTGCCGAGATATTTTTTAACTTCAAAACAAAACGACTGGTACAAGGGATGACTTGAGTTTTTGGCAACAAACTGTAGATCACAGTAGAGTTTACTTCAATGAACAAACTCTGCTTTGTCATTTGTTTCAACTTTTCATTTTAGGGAAAAATACGAACAAATTTTCCACTAATCAGGTAATAGTATCCACAAAGTCAAGCGAGCAAAACTGCTAAAATTACTCAGGAAACTTTACCAATCCGGATAAAGGAGCAACGGGAACGATTTTAACAATTATATAGAGGTTGAGTCAAAAGTAGTGGCCGTTCACCGCGCAAACTTTTAAATGGGCACCAGACAGGAACCACTTATTGCTAATCTTCAAAGTAGAGTCCATCATGCTCGATGGTCTTCATCCAACGATCAGCCAGTTGGCGGATGCCCTCGCGATACCACTCCTTCGGTTTCTGGGCGAAAAAGTCACGCACGGCGTCTTCAACCTCAGTGACATTGGTGAAGCGCCGTCCACGCAGGAAGTGCGCCAGGAAGTGATTTGTTAGGTTGAGACTCGTATTTAAGAAACTACAACCAACTTTGAAACAACCACACATACAAATATGACAACCAATTTTGGTTCAAAAACGTTAGAAAACACCGGGAAAACGGAAATATTTTTCACAAAAATCGTTTTCTTACCGTGGAATCAGATTTGTTAACATAAAAATTAGGGGTTCCGATTTAAGATTTCAGTGTAGCCCCTCCCCCTTAGAGTTATTTAAATCTATTAGCCTTCAAAGCTAAAATTATTATTTAAGTCCTCATTACCTTTAAATTTGCAATTTAATATTCCAAAAACTGAAGGACCATAGAATATCATCCATCTTAGATTTACAATATAACATTTTAAAACTTTCTTACCACGTTGGACAGCTCTTTTGTTATTTTTTGATCCGACGTATATTTCTCGAGATATTCTCATTTTTTAACGTTCCTGTACCTCTCTTCGATTATTGTCGATTCCCGCGGCATCTGTGAGAAAAAAATGATATCAATCATAGATCAAATTAATCTCTCTTTCTGAAGAACCCAAATCGGCAATAAAATATAGCAGTTCTCATTGGGGTTTTTTTGTTACCCCCACCCGATGGGGGGGGGGGATCAGTTTTAGTGTCATTGTATAGGCCCCTACGAAACGAACAAATTATGTTCTAAACGTCTTTTTGATCCGATGCGAAGTTTTCGAGATATTTCAATTTCTTCACTTAATTCGACTACCCTGTATATTGGTCATTTCTTTGGAAACATTTAAAAACCAAACCACGATTTCAGACGGCGATTGTTCTATCGAAATTATAGAATTCTTCCCATTAAGAAAGGCCTTCAGCACCGGGAATACCACACTCAAATGCACTGTAAGTAAGAAGCTGCTTCTTCTGTTATTATTGCTAATGCCAGGATTGATGAAGTAAAATTGTAGCTCTTTACATCCCTCTCAAGTCAAAATTCGATTTCAGTGAGATCGATGAGCTGTTTTCTTTGAGTTGTAATGGTAGGAGAATTAAGCATCATTTTATACGGTTATGTGAAAGATCATGCTGGCATCATTATAAATAACATGAGTGACCACTCGCCCGTAACTGGCATTTCGAATTACTATGCAAGTGGGTTTTGAAATTTTTACTGTAAGCTTTGCTTTTACGCTGATGATATTGCTACGCTGACATGGGCCCACCAACCTGGGGTCGTTGTCTCACGTCCTGTAAAAAGAGCTCTTGCACATTCTTACGTACGAGGATGAATAAAAAAGTAAGTTACACTCTGAAACAGTAATAACAGATGTAAGTTAAGATACCACACACACATCTATTTCAGTTTTCTACATAATCACCCAGCAATTGTGAACACTTGTCTCTGAACGTGAAATCAACTTTTCTATGTGGCTGCGATAAAAATCCGTTTCTCAACCATGTCAGCACTACATCTTTGACGTCGTCACCATAAGAAACGCTAAGCGTTCTGGCGATTTCTTTAATTCTGATTCGTCGATTGTCCAGAATCATCTCATTAATGCGGGCAATGTGTTCGGGAGTGTTGGACGTGGATGGTCTTCCTGCGCGGTTTTCGTCCGTCAAATCTGAGCGTCCATTTTCGAACTGCTGGGACCACTTCACCATTGCAGGACGAGAAATCACATTATCCCCGTAGACACTGCAAATTTCCTTATGGCTTTCAGTGCAATTTATGCCTTTCGCCCACAAAAAACTGATTGTTCCGCGAATCTCCAAACTTGGAGTGTACAACCAGTTGCTGCGCCATGACAACAATACTCTTGCGTACGCAGTAAACGCGTGAACACTTGGGAATTATAGACATACAGACGAATGATGTCAGCGCTCTTCGACCGCAGATGGTGCTAAGTGTAACTTACCTTTTGATTCACCCTCCTAAATCTGGTTTAATAAATGGAGGTTAAAATATAAGGAGAAATGTGCAAGGTGATGTTCATCAAAAAGGTAACGAAATATACATTCTGTAATGTCCGTATCGATAATAAACGACTACTGATTATACAACTTCATTGTTCCCACCATCTTACTTTGTTATGCTCGTCTGACAAAAGGAGGTGGAAACTGCTTCAGAGGTTCTAAAAAGACATCCTCATGACTACTGTGCAAAGGGATCGGAGAATTACTCGATAAATAATGATTTCGATATGATCCATACAAGAAAATCATAGCAAGGAGCTTGTTTCACTTCTTATTTTAAAACATTTTCTGGAGAGGAAAAAGCAACTCAATGCAGACACAATCTTTCTCGACACTAGATTGTATGTGTTCGTGTACAAAAGGTACTGGGAATTCTGCAGTACGGTTTAATGATTTTTCTACGGAGAAACATGTGCACATCCGTTGAGACAAGTTCATTATTTGCAAGATGTCGAACGTTCATTGTTAATTAATCGTGAACTATCGCAGCGCAAATATTGTACTACATGTATTTCTTCTTGATCAAAAAAAAAAAAATACCGGGCAACTTAATATTACAACTTCGATCTAACGTTACATACTTATAGTTGAATGTTAATTAATGTTAGGAAGATTGGACTGTCCTCATTGCACTGACACATTCAAGTAAAAATTAGTAAATATAGAGAAGTTTGAGTCTAACAAGGAGAGGCTACGATGCTGGAGAAACGGATTCAGGTGAGACTTGGCGTATACGTAGAGGGTCCTTGCCTGTATATGTGTACAGAGCCGTATGTACTATTCAGCCATTCGCGAGATAATTGACCTGAAATTTAGGCACCCGATGAGGCGCGCCTTAAAGGTAAACTCCACGGAAAAAATTGACTTTATTTTTTTTGCATCATAACATTAATCCTGGTTAATAGAGTATTTATCATTCAAAATTTTTCGATTTTTCCTAATATGTTATTAAGAAAAATGCCTCGGAAAACTGAAAATTTGCATGGGATCTTCCATTCTTTCTCCACAGAACACGGCGGAACTAGCTGTCATTTCCTGCGGCGAGAACCTCGGGGAATTTCGTCGCCGAGATTCTAGTCGCTTAGAACAGAGACGTTTGTAAAAGGAGACTTGGCAATAACTCAAAAATGTGTAATAGACTCTATTACTATATCCGTGCTTTCGGATTCGAAGTTGTGCTAATATTGACTCAGAGGGCGCTGCGTTAGTTTCGGTTTGAATGTCTTGGTTTCGCTTTTTCAAGTCACGTGTGTTGCAACCGTCGAATCGACGGCGTCGATAAAATCGGCAGCTGATGAAATCAGACTTAACCGTATTTCTTAACTCTCTCTGGATTCAAGTGTACTTTGCTTTGCCGTGCAAATCTCCCCGACAATTTCGGCATAATTCATCGTCACAGTATTGAACGCGGGACGACATACAATGCACGAAAAGGAATGCTAGTAAATGGATATGACAGATACAAGCATTGAGGTAAACTTTGCACTTTCGTATCGCCAATATTTGTTTCTGTCAATTCCATTTTCGAGCAGAGCAATTTCTTTCGTGTATTGAATATCATCCCGCGTTCGATATGTGACGCTAAATTATGCTGAAATTGCCGGGGAGAAAAAAAATATGTCGTTTTTTAATATTATTGTGTATCAGGGATAAAGAAGGAAAGGAAAGAAGTGAAGGGGGGGGGGCGTTTGGGTTTAGTAGTATGACATCATATAATAACAATCCGTTAATGCACGTTGACGTCACGTACGAATTGCCTTTGTAGTTGTGCTAACATTGAACCAGATGGCGTGACGATCATAGTATGAATGGGAAACTGAAGGTTTGAATTGTAAACTGAATTCTACATGAATTTCTCATTAAATAGGTTTGAATGGGAAAATGAGGAAATACCAGGTCTTCTTACATTAACGGTCTCTGCTTAGAACGATTCTACATATCGTAAGATTTTGCTAACCTGTTTTCTGTCGGAATGCCTTCAATTTATTCTCTGTTTGGATGTGTAAATAGACAGTCGGATAGAAATTCAACGTTTCATAGATTTCCAGAATCAGATTCGATTAAAAAACAGTGGATTAGTTTTTGACAGCGAGGGAAGTGGTATCCAACTCCAAGCAGCATCGTGTGCTCATTTTGAAGCGTCTTGCTACGCATCCGCCGTTTTAAATTGTCTTGTCTTGAAGCGTTTTGTCTACGCATCCGCCGTTTTAAATTCAGTATCAATTCAAACAAGAAATTCGCTGAAACTAGATCACGTGTAAGCTGGAACTAGATGCTCTTCCAACTCTAAACGGGCCTGGCGTACTCCAAGAACAACGACAACAACAGCACTCGTTAAACGCCGAATGAATGAAGAGGTAAGCCTATCTGCTGTGTAACGCACACGCCGCTCTAATGTGCACATGCCGACGCGGCAAGCAGAAGATCCTGTTTCACGGTTTAATGTATAGGGCTGTATATCGCAGAAGTTGCAGTAGCATTTAATTCTGCTAACGGCCCTTATGGGCGCGTTCGACATCGCGCACTAAACATCTTTGTGCGTCCACTAAACGCACTAACGTGTTCGTCATCGCCAGTGCGCGCACTACCGGGCGTTTCGTGCGCGCACTAAATGACCCTAGGTTAGGAGTAGAGTCGTTTAGTGCGTTGCAAGATGGCGCTGCCCTAGAGCTTGAAATGTAGCGATAGATAGTTCGGAATTTTAGTTACCGTTAAAGAGCCAACAGGTATAAAAATAATTGAATTCTGCATATCGTTTAAACTGACATTGAAATCTACCTGTGTAATGATCGATTTAGGCGTGTTATATGAATGCAGATGTTATGATGAGTTTTATTTTCAGCAGTATGTTTATTATTCATGATAGCACGGGTGAGGTGAACATCCCACTTTCGTGCTCTTTCCTGTTTTTCATGACACACAGAAAATGCACTACACTTTTTTCACCGCTCGCGCCCGAGTGATGTCATTAGGTGCGTTTAGTGTGCACATGCCGAACGCGCCCTATATATCGCTGTCACTGTTATCAAAATCGCAGTCGTCACTACCGGTCTTGTTTCATATTCATAGTCCATTGCGATGCCCAACTGACAACTAACCCAAGGTGATCTAGAACAAGGTGGGGGTCAGTTTGCCGGAAGTAGTAAAAATTGATTCGGGATATAATAATATTACTTCATATTTTAAAAAGCCCTGATACTTCATATTGCGCAAGCGTATTTTGACGTCACTAGATGACATCGAAACCTATACCCGCTAAATCGAAACCTCAACAGAAACTAAAACATGGCGGCAATGAAAGCAGTCGTGCGATAGCCACACTTGACGACTCGTTCATTTCCTTCACAATTCTCATTCTTTATACTATATATTTTAATTAAATAATAATGCCATTATATGAAGGGACTTACGTAATTTATAATTATTGTAAAATGTACTTACGTATTATCTTTTTAATGTGAACACAGGGTTGATGTTAACTATCAGCACATCGCGCGATAACTGATCATGCGACCAAGGTAAGTGAAATTTACTGAGACTAAATAGAAAAAGGGTTATATATCAGTTCGTTAGAAGGGGAGTGGGTGTCTTTAAAATGTAAAATCATTTACCTTGGTCTCATGTTCACTCATCGCGCAATGTGCGGATAGTTAAGCGAACACAGAGACAAGGACGATAACGTATTTCTCACTATCATTAGGCCTAGTTATCATTCCTCGTTAAGATTTCGAAATTGATTCGTCGGAACCGTTGGCAGTTAAGAGACAGATGATAATTTCGATATTATTTCTTAATAACTTTATTTATGCAGGCATTAGGAAATTTTAATTTATAAAATAGTAAGTTTACAAATAAACGTTTCTTCAGAAATCAACGTAAGAGTTTTGTTTTTTTACGTGAAAACGTTTTCTTTTGTGACCAGAATAATGGCTACCGCACACGCCGGAAGTAAAGCCATAAGTCATCCAGTGACGTCACAATACGCATGCGCGTTAAGCACTGACCAACGCATAGGTCATTTATGCATGAAATCGTATAGTGAAAAACGTGGTCCCTGTTATTTGTGACCTTTTGAACAGGAAGTAGTTCATCGATTTTTTTCCACCAACGAACTCGGTGTCACGTGGTTCCGATGCGGAAGCCTTAGGAATCGAGGAGAGGATGTTTTTTTCGCTCCGATACGAAAGCTTTCATTGACATAAAGCATGATGGTAAGCCCATGGCGGGAAAAATAAAGTTAATGGATAAAGATTCGAAGCGTCATAAGAAAAATAGGAAGGCTGAGACGATTCGGATAAAACGAGCCGCTAAGCTCGGCTCTAGGTCAGAGCCAGCAGAATACCTCTACGATCAGAATGGAATGATCTATAAGGATCGGAGTGAAAGAAGCCAGGAGGGATAGTTCGGAGCCAGGGCAGGGGAGGTCGAAGAGAAAAAGGAAAGGAACCGACAACGAGCCGGAATGGATATGGCCGTCGGCGACGAGGGAAATTCATAAAGTTTGCGAGGCATCTTTTTCAGAAGTTCTTACCGGTAATGATCGATAGAACTTAAGAATATTCAGTATGATGTTTAATGTTCTACTATGTAACAAGGGAATCCCTCGAACATGTATGTCACAGATTTCCACCATATTGAAATATGTTACTCAACTGAAGCTATTATAGATGCTTGCAAAATAAGAGAGTGCAACATTTTGTTTCTTTCAAAATAATCCACGAATACGAAAAAATTTGAACATACATAACCATACAAAGACTCCATTGTTAAAGCAGATAGGCTATGTGGGATTCCCTTGTAAGTTGAAAGAAGATTTTGCCGAAGCGTTATGGAGTACATGTTTTCTCGTCGAGCGTTTTTCTATTAAGGAGCCTAATGGACATACCGTAAAATCTTGAATACACGCCCGGGCGTCTATTTGTTTCAATGGTCCGGACCCCCCCCGGCGATTAATTGAGACCCGGCGTTAAGGGCTATTCCCAATAACAGGGTGTCTAATATGGTGTCCCAAAACGATTGCGTAAAATTCCCTGACTTTTCCCGGTTGATCATGTAATTTTCCCTGACCAATTTCGCATTTTTTGCTGATTTTGTAAAATTCCCTGACTTTTCCCCTTTACAAAAAATTCTCTGATTTTTCCCGGTCGCTAGGCTTTGTGTACTCTTAATCCATCTCCCGCCATCCACTCATCATACAGTTCAGTCATGCGTGCTTTAAAAGGTTTGTTCCAAGACATATCTGTGGCCTGAATGTATTTTGTATAGCCACCGGGAATGACAGCAGTAACAGTGTTTGTGCTTTTAAGGTGTCTCTTAATGGTTTCATGGATGTGACATTTATATGAATCTCATGGATGTGAAATTTATATAAAGTTAGAATGGCTTAAATGAAGCGGCCAATGAGAAGGAAAGTGAGGAAAAATGCCGGAATTTATATCGATGACCCGTAAAAGACTCGGCGTTTATTTGGGACCCGGCGTTTAATCTATCTTTTACACACCACCTGGCTTTTATTAGAGACCGGCGTGTATTCAAGATTTTACGGTAGTATTATTGCTCTTAATTTTCAAAAGTTTTCATTTAAAAGAATCATGTTGTTGAAGTATGCCCGTAGGAGCCCGAAGCCTCGCTACTGAAGAATGCGCCTGGTTCACCGATGAATATGATTCAGGAATTCGTCAAGGAATTTCATCGATGTTATGGTGGTAGTTTTGCCACACGTTTATAAACGACTGGAACTATAGAATACAAATTATGGCAGCAATTCATAGATTTAACAGTAATGAGTTAAAGAGAACTATCCAGTTAAGGTTAATATATAAAAGGATATTAAGACTATTTTCCTCAACAGGGAAAAGCCCAAAAAATAAATCTTTCTGATGGACATATTCAAAAAACCTTATTAATATCAGAATAAAACACGTCTAATTGATTCATAGTATCATCAATCAATTTCGCGAGTGAAGATTAGTAAAGGCTGATTCTTTGGAATAAAGCCCTTTTGGGAACCTAGGGCAATAATTTCATAAAATATCAAAGAGATTTAGAAACCCTTAGTTGGATAAGCTATTAAATTTATAGGACTTACACTCATAATGTACGACAAAATTGACTCGGGAGATCAATCTAGATATAACTTGTGTAAAAGGCGCAAAATGACCTTAGTAGTCGACGCCAAAATTTCTAATAAATAAACCAGATCAATCGAACTCGAATGGCAAAATCTATCGAAAAAGTTTGGTCAAACACTAAAAGTACTGTTGAATTCTAAATTGCGTATATAATCTGTTGACTGTATAAGCAGTCATTTCCCGGAGATTGTGCCCCTCCCCCTCGCTCGCCAGATTTATCACCCTTTGATTCTTTCAATGGGGTTATCTAAAAAATGAGGCTTATGTGAATAGCCCAAGATGATTGCAAAGTTGAAAACGAACCTCACAGCAGCCATTTCTAACATCAATACTCTCATGCTTCGCAGAGGCTCACGAAATCCGAAATCTGGTAAAACGAACACGCTTTTGTATTCGCGAAAGAGGACGTCATTTCTAACATTTATTGTAACACCTAAAGTTTGTCTGCTAAAAATAAAAGCCAGTATTTCAACTAATCTCTGTTATACTTTACTTTTATTTAAATTCTCAAACTGGTACTTTTACGAGCTGCTAAACTTTGAAGTGCGCGACTTTAAACTCACCCTGTATTTGAAGACCTAAACAAGAAATTAAGCCTCCAGTGGAAGGTATAGGAAATCTGCGCTCTTTAACCCCCCATTTTTTAAATCAAAAATTGATTTTCTCGAACCTTGTTGTAAAAGAAATTATAAAAGAACCCTATCTTCTTTCCTTTCTCATCATTTTCGATCGAAAGATATATCACACCCTATATGTTGCCATAAAGTTCTAAAGACCAAGTGATTGCCACCCCCACAATTCCGACTCTATTGGGACAATTCGGTCCAAACTCTACAGTGCTGTTGATCTTTCTTAGAGGAACCTGCATACCGAATTTCACTCCTTTATTTGCATAAATACGCGTAGACCTTTTGGTCCCCTCTAATTTCTGCCCCCGAAACTCCGACCCCAGTAGGCCAATCAAAACCAAACTGAATAGTGAAGATTCACATGCCCACAGTAAGCTACATTCCGAATTTCAACATTCTACCTCAAAAAATGCGGAAATTATGAAGGGGACGGACAGACAGACGGACATTGTGAAAACAATAATTGCTCTATTCTTCCGCTACTTAATAATTATACACATATTTAAAAATACGGTCTTTGTTTTTGGGCAAATGTTTGCGTACATACATTGGCTATTATGACTATCTTGGAGTATGAAAGTCAATTTTCATTTTAAAGTAATTCGTTTGCTTTAAATTATCCAGTTTCATTTTGATTGTTTTTGTAATGTCTATTTTCGCATGTTCTATATTGTGGCTTTGAATTCATAATAAAAAATTCACATTAAAAAAGAAATTTTTTTTCAAGAAATTTAATTTAAAAAATAAAATAACAATGACAATTTTTTATTTTGGTGAGTTTCAAGCGCTTTTTAGTGACTTTTGGTGATCGTTTTAGTGACAAATCTGGTTTTGACAAAATAGAATAAATAGGTAATTTTCTTTAAATAAAGCTGGTAATTTATTTGTACGTTGTAATTTATTTTGACGTTGTAATTTAGATTAAATTAGATTATTTTATTTTATTATATTTAATATGCCTAAAGGTCGAGCTTTCTGAAAATTTTTCAGAAATTACTTGTCAAAAGTATTGGATATTACATTTAAATATTTTATAGTCTGGCTTAACTATTGGTATTAATAAACATATTCATTATTTAGGTGCAGAATTCGACGGACACAAAAGTGTTTATACATATGTTGAGCCCCCAAGCCTTCGGCCATTACCAGTGTGCATTTTTTGGAAGAAACTCTAGCTTAATGATAACATCTGACACCAAAAAAATGAATGTTATTCGTAAGTTTCAGTAAAATAAGAGATATATTTTTTAACAATAATAACCCTTCGTAAAAGTATACGTCATCATTTAAAGAATTATAAGCTGAACGACCAATTTATTACAGATGCCTCTTACGGAAAATGGATTGGCCTCCCAGTGACACCCAAACAATAGAACAGGCCGAGAAGATGTATAAAAGGGATGCATAGGATCACAAGTTGCAGTCGGCAGCAGAAGTGGGCTGAATATGGGTAAATGCAAGGATTTGACTGACTTTGAATGAGGCATGATCGTTGGAGCTCGACGGGCGCAGTTGAGCATTTCGCAAACCGCGAACCTCCTCGGGTTTTCCCGTGCAACAGTGTCAAGGGTATTCGGTGAATGGCAGTTATGCCAAAAAAAACCCCTCCAACAAACATAACTCCGGACGAAACAGGGCCGTGGATGAACGAGGCCAAAGGCGAATCAACGGCCAATGGCACGAATCATCCACAGCAACAGGACGAGAACAGCCCAACAAATTGCCGCGCAGTTCACTGAGGGAGCATCCCAATCCATTTCGGAGCACACGCTGCGGCGCACTTTGCACCAAACTGGGTTTAACAACAGGCGGACAGTACGGGTACCGTCGCTGTCACCGCAAAATAGGAAAGCGCGCCTATTATGGGCATACAGGCATCGCCACTGGACAAAGGATGAGTGGAAGGAGGTCGCCTGGTCCGACGAATTGCGGTTCTTACTTCATCATGCGGACGGCAGACTGCGCATTTGGCGCAGACAGCACGAGGCCATGGACCCATCCTGTCAGCAGACAGCCGTACAGGCGGATGGAGGAGGAGTGCTTTTCTGGGGTGTCTTCTCTTGGGACACACTGGGTCCTCTGATATCCGTAGAGACATCCCTGAATGACACACTACCTGAACATTGTTGCCGATGAGGTGCACCCGTTCATGGTGACTGTGTTCCCTGGTGGTGACGGACAGTTTCACCAGGACAGTGCTCCCTGTCACCGTCCTCGAATGGTCTTGGACTGGTTCGAGGAACATGACGCAGACTTCCACCTACTTCAGTGGCCAGCTCGGTCGCCCGAGCTCAACCAGATCGAGCATTTAAGGGATGAAGTGGAGAGAATCATCCGACGCCTTCCCACACTACCGTCCAACCTGCACCAATTACATGACGTTGTGATATCAGCCTGGGCTACTATTCCTCCCCAATGGTTTCAACACCTTGTTGAATCCATGCGAGCACGTATTCGCCGCTAACTGAGGCGCAACACGCTATTAGCGGGGTGTCTCTAATAAATTGGTCGTTCAATGTATATACGTGTATAATAAGAAACCGTTGTTATCTAAATTATGAGTTAGAAATAAAGAGCATTTTAATATTTCTTATGAAGTCCATTCTAAATATCTTAAACCTGTATATGAAATTATGTATTATTCAGCTAATAATATGGTAGAAGTGATCTAGCAATGAATTAAGCCTATGCAAATTAAAATCTATTCTGTTAGTTACCTTGTATAATTCTTTTTACTTATACAGTGTGTGTACTTTCAAGTGATCAACCCAAATAACTACAAATCTATTAAAATGGTCAACAATATAATGCTACAGGAAAGTGAGGATGCGCAATCTGATGCTCACGTCAAATTTGACCTTTGACCTCTTTAAAGGGTCAAATCATAACGTAACTTTTTACCCCTATCAGATACAATAAAAGTGGCAATGGAAAACTTGTAGAACACATCATGTTTATCCTAAATCATCATTTTTATATAATTTATTTCTTTATTTCACAAGAAAATTGGAAAAATTTAATAACTTAATAGAGTATATTGAAGCGTTCTATTACATATGATTTTTCCCTTATCCTTCTCCCAAACGGACAATTCCATTGTTATTTTTAGTAACATTTAAGAGTAAAACAGTAATGCATAATCAAATGTAGTAATGCACACACATTAGACTGATGGTCAAATGGTCAAAAATGCCTGCCTATAGTAAAACAGAAATGCTGGAAATGGATATAATTTATGGTGAATTCAACAAACGATCGTGGTGCTGCACGCGAATATTGCACTAGATTTCCTCAATCCGATGCCACACATTTCACAATTTCAAGAGTAATAAGCAGATTACGAAGAACAGGGTGTTTTTGTTCAACGTCATCTAAGAAGGGGGGGGGGGTGTTTCTAGAAATTTTTGGCGTCGACTACTAAGGTCATTTTGCGCCTTTTACACAACAAATTATATCTGTACACAGCCCGGGACAAACACAAACATTCATGCCCACGGCGGGATTCGAACCCACGGCCAGGCGGACTCGAGCACTAGAAAACCTACGCCCTAGCCCTCTCGGCCACCTGGCCGGCCATCCAAGAAGGCAATAACAGAAAACCATTAATGACAATGATATGATCGCCTATTTTGAAGCAAGTCATCATGCAAGTATTAGAAATGCGTCTTCGGAATATGGGTTATCATGCCGAAGTATTTGGCAAATTCTTCATAAATATATATATCATGCATACTATCTAATCCGAGTTCATGCTCTTGAAAGAGATGACTTTTATGCTTGAGGATGGATGTTAGTAAATTTATGCTTGCTAAGCTAGATATCAACAGTCATTTTAATAAGTGCATCCCCAGGACAATCGCCACCTAGGATAATTGTCACCTAGAACAATTGCCACCCAAAATGCTCCAGACAAGAGCTCTAATTTAAATAGAATGTTTTACTTTAGATTTTGAACGAAGTTTTAAACTGAAAACATGAAATTTCAAATTACAATGCAAAATACGAGCGTATGAAAAATAAAGTTCTTTCACTTCTAGGGTAATAGAGAGATTTGGTGACAGAAATATTGAGGTAAATATAAATAAAGAAAATATTAATAAAGAAAATAAAATCTCCGGGGGGGGGGTGACCTTAGTAAAAATGATAAAAATGTACTGAATGAAATAAATTTACTAATTTAAAAAATGTGCATTTTATGGAGATGCTAAAATGGTTTTTCCACAATAAACGAGACATTGCGAATTTAACTAATTTGAATTTTCTGTCATCACAATTTATCCCTTTCGATTTTAACCAGCAATATCTCGTTTATTGTGGGAAAACCCTTAACTAACACTGCTTTTTAGAATCTCCATTAAATACACATTTTTTAATTAGTAAATTTATTTCATTCAGTACTATATTCATTAAAATTTACAATTTCACAACTTAAAAGTTTTTTCAAAATTTCGTAAGTTTCAATTTACACAATATGAAGTACAATATGAAAAACAAAAGTAAACTTTTTATTAAGATTTAAAATAAAACAAACTTTCGAGACTGTACTCTACACAAAAATATATTTCAGTGTCCGCTTTAAATTAACTTTTATTTTTAAATCTTAATAAAAATAATAAATAAACTTCATCGGTTTTAAATAACTTTTTTTTTCTTATTTCTATCTTTAAATATATCTAAAAAAATATTCGCAATATACAGGGTGGTCATAAATTATTAAGCACATTTTGACAGTGAATATTTTATTAACCAAGAAATGTACACACTTCTTGTGAACATCATTGAAAAGTACAACTCAAACAGTTTGTCAGATCTCACTATCACCTCCAGGGGGCAGTACTGTTTGGCGTAGGAATACAAAACGCGAAAATGGCGTCTGTGCAGCAGAAAGCAATGTGCGTTCTTTGGTTTCATGAGCAGAAATCCGTGATAGCAGTTCAACGGCAATTCCGCTGGAATATGGACAACCTGCTCCTGGAAAGGATTCCATAAAGGACCGCGTGTACTCCAGCAAAGTGCGTGATCTTGATGAATTGAAGGAAAGGATTGTGGCCGTCATTGCAACAGTGACACCTGAAATGCTGCGGAATACATGGCGTGAAATCGAATATCGAATGGATATTCTGCGAGTCACTGCAGGAGCACACGTGGAAGTGCTGTAACTTCGGAATATTACGGAAAAAAACTGTTTGAGTTGTACTTTTCAATGATGTTCACAAGAAGTGTGTACATTTCTTGGTTAATAAAATATTCACTGTCAAAATGTGCTTAATAATTTATGACCACCCTGTACTTTTAAGTATTATGCTTACAATATTCGTGCGGCAAATTATCACATATTTCAAGTGTAACGTTTTTTCATTTAATGCAATGTAAATATAACAAAAACTTTTTTAAAAAAATGAACCGACTTCATGGGCCAAACAGAGAACTTCCTTTTTTGAAGTCTGTAATAACGCATAAATACAAAACAACATGGTCAATCGTATCGCCACTAAATAAGAAAATTTTTAATTTTTCCTTCAAAATATAAACATTTTCTACCAAGATTTTTAAGTTTACAGGCATATTAAAATATATTTGTAAGCTGTTAGTGAACAAGGCGAATGTAAGCCAAGGAAATAGCTTTAGTCATCGAACTTCGGCCGAAACTAAGTCTTTAACTAAGTCGCTAAAAGTCCGCAACTATTAATATGTCGATAGTCGGCAAATTTCAGATTACCCTTTTTATATCCTGGATCCGTCATAATAATTTTTCTGTTAAGTAAAAAAAAAAGTTCGACGATATGAAATGTGAATCCGATTGAATGTGATTCTCAAGTCGAGGAAAACCAATCACAAATTTGGAATAATAAATCGTTTACAAATAGGTAGTGGATTCCGCGTTTTTAAAATCAAATTTAATAAATATTTAGAAGTTAGTAGCGTTTTTGGCCACGTTTTTCATGTTTAGCATGTCCAACTCTATAAAAAACAATTGTTACTTTTTTAATAAAAAAAAAAAATCCATGCATAATCCCTAGTGTTGGGTGGCAATTGTCCTAGGTGGCAGTTATCCGGGGGGGGGGGGAAGTTGTCCGGGTGGCAGTTGTCCTAGAACTGAGCCTACATTCGCTCAAGAAGGTATTATATATAACCATAATTTACATTTCTGGTCACAAACCAATCCACAGTTTCACAGGCAAACAAACCATCAGATAACATCTGGTGCGGGAAGTACAGAGTGGTGCAAATAAAAGTAGCAACGCATGAATTGCAGAGAAACTAACCTAACGCCGTAAGGCAATGACTGGGCTGTCCCATTATCAGCGCTGCAAGTATATACCGAGAAGCGCATCATTTGAACGATTCTTAGCTGAAAAAATGGTGCTTTCGGTGCAGCAGAGAATCTTCATTGTTGAGAATTATGCAAAAACCAACTCCTGGAAGCAGTGTAGTGATTTGTTTGCTCAAAACTCATAACGGTGCGTCTCTCGCTATTAACCTGCTGTGCTAATAATGGGACTGCCCAATCATTGCTTACGGCGTTAGGTTGGTTTCTCTGCAATTCATGCGAGGCTACTTTTATTTGCACCACCCTGTATAATTCGAGAGTAAAATTGGTTCAGCTTTTTACGAGGTTACATTGACTGGTGCATGATATTCTAACCTTAATATTCTAATGCGTTTTGTGATTGCATAGAAAGTTTGTCTTCGGCTGAGCTTCACGTATGGTTTCAGCAGGATGGGGCACCACTGCACAGAACTACTGAAGTGTTTTAGGAATAAATTGGATAGGACAGTTTGGTCATGTTCGGTGCCTTTTTATTTGATTCCAATGGATTCCTTTTTTGGGATTATGTGAAAGATGCTATGTATAACCTCCGTATTCAGAATAAGCGCTCATGCTCTTGCTCTTACTCAAACCATTGTTGAAAACGAATTCAACAATATGAATACCAGCCTTAGACTCGGATGAGTAGAAAACCAAAATTCAATACCCATGTCAAAACATTTCTGGAACAAAATTCTTATTGTGTATGAAAACCAGGTGTTAAGATTTCAATCATGTATTGCTTCAGATGGTAAGGAAATTGAACATTTTCTGTAATTTTCTTGTAAAATAAAGAAATAAGTTATGTAAAAATGGTGATTTAGGGGTATATATGGTGTGTTCTACGAATTTTCCATTGCCACTTTTGTTTTATCTTACACGGTTAAAAAGTTACGTTATGATTTGATCCGTTAAAGAGGTCAAAGTTCAAATTTAACGTGAACATCAGATCCCCACTTTCCTAGAGCATTATATTAACAGATTGTTGACCATTTTAATAGATTTGTAGATATTTGAGTGGATCACTTCAAAGTAAACCCCCCTAAGTGGTTGCAGTACTTCTTCTCTTGTAATGTAATGTCAAAACTTTTCTATATTTTTATAGTATATTTTTTATAGTATACTAGTATAAAAGCCCGTCATACGACAGGCGAATCTGTAAATTAGATTTCAATTATAAAATTTCGTCTGTGATAGGACAGTGATAATTGAAAGGACTGCAAATAGTAAATAAGTCGCTGTCAATATGAAAGCGAGGCTGGAAAATGTTTACTTAGTTTTCAAACTTGCTTATCCGTTAAGGTCGCGGGGACAGCGCTCGAGATTTTCCGCCATCAGGCGCATATCCTCAACGGTAATACCCAAGCGACTCGAACCCAGATGATCTATATATTCTAGCCACCTAGTTCTAGCCAGCGACCCCTTGGTCTCTTATGTGACCACCGACTTGAAAAACAGCAACTGCCTAGGAAGAGAGTTTGCGGCATCTCCAATACCAACGGAACGACTTCTCTCAATGCGGAGAAGTAGTGGCTCAACGCCTAAAGACTGCCTTATTGAGATGCTGAACACTCTATCTAGTAAGGAACACATGCCACACTCAACAGGATTTCATTTCGGCACACTTTCGGTCATTACCCAAGACTCATGACCATAGATAAGTATGGGGACAAAGATAAATTTGGAAACAGACAGGTTGGCTTTCTGTCCTAGCTCAAGTTTGTTACAATGGATCACCACAGTTCGCGTTAGACACAGCTTGCTGCACCGTTCCGACCATCCAATAAATAATGTGGAACCGGCGTGGAAAAGCGTTAGACACAGTTTGCTGCTTTTAACTTTATTCGAATGCCCGGCGTAAGAGGGTAACCGTAACAGTGGAAACTATAAGTTCGATTTTATTTAAAAAATATTACAGGACTGTGATAATTGACAGTATTGCCAATATAAACAAAAAGTCGCTGTCAATATGAGAGTGATACTAACACTATGTGTCCTGTTACAATGTGACGAAGTCACTACTGTCAATTTGACAGTTATAACTCAACACAAAAACACATCTAGAACTGTTAGATATGAACTTTGCTCTACAGTGAAAATGGCTCGTCTGGCTCTTTTACTTCTCCCTCATTGCTCAGTTTCCTTGGCAGACCGTCTTGGGGGCATATTGCACGATCACTTTATTTTAAAACTAAAAACTTAATTATACAGGGTGTAAATTTTAAGTTGACAAAGCAGAATAACTCGAAAA
>JAHWFO010017593.1:2924935-2965419 GCA_023313115.1 Rhysida immarginata
AACCCACATTTTACATGATGCTCTACAACTTTCTAAATAACACATGGGGTCTAACCCCTACCCCTACAAAATTAAAATTTTCAAAATTTACCCCTTCACCCCCAGGGACGCGAAATGTTTTTATTCTGAATTAGGGGACATTAAAACCAAATAATCAATATTCATTTTCCCCCAATCTGTTCCCCTTGAGTCTTATTTGGACCTAAAGACGGGACACCAATTATGAAACACCCTGTATAAAGAAGAATGTTTTTGGGTTGGGTTTGTGGGTTTGTTTGTTTGTTATACAAATCTACAGTTTTATTCCGATCTTGATGAAATTTTGCATACTTGACCTTCAAAGCATGAGGAAGATCACTGTCTATCTCAGATTTCGAAAAACTAATAATTATCGATAATAAATCGATATACATTATGACGGCAGGGCATATTGATAAGAGGTATCTCATAACCAACAATGCAAAACAAAGTTTGTGCAATAATCGGTATCAACAATTGTATCAAGGCAATTCACAAACATAATTACGCACGGACCAACACTATTTATCTCATGACCAACTATGCAAGGCAAATTGTGCTTTGGATATAAGGTTCAATTCTTAACAATGCATAGAATTCCTGTTTTGAGGGCTTTTCTTAGAATTGATAGTTCTTAACATTTTCTCGGAAATCTTTAAAAATGAGCACTAACTGAAGATAAAAGAGAGTTACCAGACTACTGGGAAACTGACCAAGTCGTGAGTGATCAAGTACTCATCGAAGCTGCTGTCGATCCGCGGGCAGCACGTTTTATCCCGATTCGGTCGACCCTCGATTGGCTAGGAGCTGAGCGGATCAGAGCAAAAGCAAAAATTTCACCAAGTCCCACATCAAGCGCCCATCTCGGAAACCAATGGACCTACTCGATGCATATTTCTTTTTGCTGCAAAGCTAGCTTAAGGTGCTCTTTCATTTTTGGAAAATGTAGCTATCAGGTACAAAAAGAATTTTGAAAATCGGTTACCAAATAAAAAAAGTTACAGCCTTGGAGGCAGTAATTTTCAATGAACCCTCGTATGTTGTACGGTAACTTTTAGTTTTGTAATATAATGTCAAGCCTTTTATACATTTTCAGTTTAATGAAAAATGAAAATTTATAATCAACACAACAATCTGTTTTTATTTTCAGAAAAACCCAGCATAACAGTAATAACAGCTGTCGAAGGAGAGCCTTTGGTATTAGAATGTCCCAGCAGTGTCGACGTTGAAAATATTATAGCAGTTAAATGGTTTCATGATGGCCAAATGATCTATCGTTATATGAATATGCCTGGCGTTATTGATAAACTTGTTCCTGAAATGACTACAGTCAAAATAAATGTAGGTTTAAAAATAAATACAAATTAGAAATTATTAAGAAAATTAAAACTTTTAATCTGATTTTTTACGTTTGATTTTGAGATTGTCTAAATTTTCTTTCGAAACAAAGGAAAGAATATTCAACCATAACAAGAAGAGAAAAAAAATAAAAAATGAATATAAACAAGAAAATTATAAATCCATAAGCTCCGCCTAAAAATTCACCTTGAATTAAACATCAGAAAAAATTAATGTGGAAATTGGAGTTTAAAAAAAAATCAAAATTCATTTATAAATAATAAACTTATTACAGGCAGGTTGATATATAGTATACATGGGCTATATACTATATTTAAGAATACAGATCGAAAATGAGTAGGAAGTAAAGAAATTGGTTAGAAATGCTAAATATACAGAAAACAAGTTTTAATCCTCATAATTCCTTACACTTTTACATAACTTCGCGACATAACTGGCATATTGCGCACTGAAAGGACAGTTCACGCTGAGTATTGGTCAACATTTGCTGCATGATACGCTGAAATACTGCTATGAACTTCTTATGCTTCAAATGCGGTCAATAAATTCGAATGGGCGACTTAATAAATTCGATCAATTTTGAAATGAACTTTATTTTTTGTAAATTTCATTATTGTAAAAATCTAAACTTTCATTGTTGGGATGGCAACTACCCCCTGTCATGCAAATGCAGCACCACTCATCCGGTTGCATGACAAAAGATTGTTTATTTAAGCGAAATGGCGGACAGCGATGTGTCGACCAAACTGGAACAGCAAATAATAATCAAGTTTCTCCACAAAGGTGTGAATGCATCTGAAATTTATCAGAGACTTCAAAGACAGTTCACCGCGTCATGTTTATCTCGAACATCCGTCTTTGCTTGGTGCCAAAAGTTTGAAGGAGGGCGAGAATCCACCGGCAATGAACCTCATAAGGCAAGGCCAGCAACTCTGTCAATGATGGCAACATCGCACGAACTAATGAGCTGATAAGGGACATTACTGAGAATTGGCTTCAATACTGAACATCAGTACTGGCAGTGTGGAGACCATCATCCACGATAATCTGAAATTCAACAAGATCTGTGCCAGATGGGTCCCTAAACAGGTCTCCGAGGATCACAAACCACCTCCGAAGTGGAAATCTGTTCCATGCTGCTGCAGCGATATGATAGGGAAGACGACATGGATTATCATCACACTACTGAAAGCAAGTGTGCGAGCATGGAATGGTGACACACTGACTCACTACGACCTAAGGAATTCAAGATGACACCTTCGGCAACGAAAGTGATGGTGACTGTATTCTGGGACATTAAGGGTATCATTCATGTCGATTTTCTGGAAAAACTTTGAACCATAAATGCACTCTACTACTGTGACATTTTGAGAACGTCCTGAAGCCGGCACTAAGAAAAAGTGTGTGTGTCTGCCTGCGTGTGCGTTTTGTAGTTTCCTGATTTTATAAAAAATGAAGTCCAGGTTAAATTTGAACGCCCTTCGTATATTTACATCGTAAATTCCAAAGAAACACTCATCAAAACAATGTTCATCAATTCCTCCTCCATATTCTGAAGAAACTTCATTTAGAAAAATTACCGTTCAAAATGATCCATTCAAAGATTAAAATTTTATATTAATGATGAAAACCTGGCTCGATTTTATAATTTTATATTAATCTATAGTAATATTAATACTGTATATACACTCGAGTGACATGATTATCACCAAAAAAGAAAACAAAGACACGTGGCGATAGGTCATTTTGTGGGTAAAAACGTGAGATTTTTATACTCTGCGCACATAAGTTTCGTTGCTGTCATGGTAAAAGTAGTGATTATTGGCTTTTGGGCCTAGGGTTGTAGCATTTCCGAAACCACGCAATTTGTGAATTGTTCTTGAGTTGCTCTGAAAGTATACCGTGAGAGAACTTTCCCCCTCTCTTCCTGAGCCCCACGGTTCTGTCCCCATTCTGGACCCGCCTCTGGCTCCAGATGCTCACTATGAGTTTGGTCTTTCCAAAATTATAATAAGTTTAAAAAATTATGATTATAATTCCTTAGGAAAATTGAAAATATGCAATTGGTGAATGCAGTACTAACTACAGTTCGGAATTTCCTTTTCTTCTAGATTGATAAATGTACTGAAAGAACAATATATATGTCTAGTCTCATAAAGTTTCACTCTGGCAGTTACGAATGCGAAATTACTATGGGCCCGCCGAAATTTGATAAAATCACGCACAAGTTCGAAGTAGTTGTTCAAGGTAAGTGCGAAATACTAGTCCTTTAATTTTAAATGTGCATTGTATTACGTGCGTAGCATCAACAAGTACAGTAGAACCCCGTTTTTACGAATCCGGTTAATACGAATTATCGCTTATTTCTCCTGTCCAGACCCCGTGACTTCAATTTTTATACAACATCAGTCGTTTAATATGACATTTTAACTAATTTTGGATATTACAAATAAAATGGAAAAATTCATACCAAAAATGATTCTTTGTTGCAAATAATTCTGATTGGTCCTTAGTCTAAACGAAGAAGGAGACACGGATTTGTCATCTGGAATTCTCTGATTGGTTTTCAGTGTTTATATAAACCGGCCATTTCCAAGCATTGATCAGATTGATTGATCAAATTTTCCTCCACCAAGAAGAGGCAATTTTCTTCTTTCATACTTTGGATGACCTTTGTGAGTACATCAGGCATTTTTTTCTAGTTAAGTGTATTTCCTTTGGAATATGATCATGAAGAGTGAGATTATGGAATCTTTGCTTCAAGTTCCACACGAATACAGATACACTACACTTTTCGATTGTCGATTGTCGAAGCATTAATCAGAATACGCACTATTCACAGCCCTATTCACTGTATTTTGATTTCTCTGTTTCACGTTACATTACATTTCATTGTTTCATTACATTATCGACATAGCTACATCACTAGCAACTATCTTACTCTGGATCGAATCACGGGTAATAAGAAATAATTTGGTTTCTGAGATTGGTATTAAGGAGGTTCTACTGTATTTTTTTTTTTTGGTAAAATTTATTTTAAAAAGATTTTTTTGGGTACATAGTAGCCAAACTCTTTCGATCAAAAGTTCCGAAATTTCGAGAATTTTAAATGTTGACATTTCGACATTCGTAGACTTATCGAGATAAATCAATATCGAAGTCAGTTTTTGGAATTAATCAAACTTAACCATATTGTTACAGGTCTTATAGTTACTGATATAGGTTGGATAATTTCTGAATCAATTTTTAGTCATTGGCTCATTTATCTGATGATTAATAAATTTATGATCACACCAATTATTAAGTACCGAAAGGTGTTTTATGCTATCAGTGTGGGGAAACGTGTCTGTCTGTCCGTCTGTCCGTCTGTCCGTCTGTCCGTCTGTCTGTCTGTCTGTCTGTCTGTCTGTCTGTAACTCAAACTCCTCCGAGGCTATGAAAGATTTTCAAAATCTGTTTTCGTCAGTCGATAAATATGGTTCATGGCACGAACTAGTTTACAAATATTATCTAAATTGGTTCATTGGCACGTGCACAAATGGTACCTCTATTTTCCCACCTAGCAATTTTCAATGGGAAGATATATTGAGTAATATATCAAACAAATCGTAATGACGAGATAGAAGTGGATATACATTACTATTTCCGCCAATTAATAAGTATGGTTCCGGGAATGAACCATTTTGAAAATGGTTAAAATCGAAACAATGACACGTGCTCTCATAGTGCCCTTATGATACCCTCAAAAATTTTCAGTGCTAAAATATGGCATGTAATATATCAAACGACTAGGAATGATGTGTCATGAATATAACGTAAAATTAATGATAGTCGAAATTGGTTTTAAGGAATCTGGTTTAGTGGAACCATTATGGATCATTAGAACTTTCAATTCTAAAATATGGCAGGTAATATATCAAACAACTTGGAATGATGTGTCATGAATGAATATAACGTAATATTAATGATAGTCGAAATTATTTCACAGGTACATGGTTTAATGGAATCATTATGGTTCATTCGAAACTTCCAGTGTTAACATAGGGCGGTTTAAAAATACAGTTTTACGGTTTTTGAGATAAATTTTGAATGTGTCCTAATTAAATTTGGGATGATGAAAAGTGCACGATGGGATAAGCCACCCACAACTTCCTATTCATTGGATTCATCATAATTGACATATCTGCTTCGGTTCAAAAAATAAAAGGGGGGGTTCAGACTTTTGTATTCACCCTGTATATGTTAAACAAAGGCCCGAAACCACTTGAAATATAAAAAAAGGACAGAATATTCATAATTAATTACGAATAGTTCGATGTTAACTTAATTAATTATGACGCATCTGGTTCCCTAGTTTAAATGCAATAATAAGCTAAGAATATTGTTACTTTTCGCCAGGAATATTTGATTGTGAAAATAAATTAATTAAATATTCATATGGATTAAACAAAATTTTGACTCTGCCTGTTCCACGAAAATAAATTAATATACAGGGTTACAGGGAAAGTCGACCTAGATATTTAAGGACGCTATTATTTAGGTCGTTGCCAATAGATTTGACCATATAACTTACTATCCAAAAGTTAACTGTTTTCTAGATATGTGGCTTTTAAATTAAATGAAAAAATATCATTTTTTGCTCCAATTTCAACTTTTTTTTTCATTTCCAGACTCTAGGGTCCAATTTTTTGCTGTTTTTACGTAGGGGGTATACCAGTTTATAAAAATAAAAAATAAAACTTGAAACAACTTGCACGTAAATAATTTCACTAAGTGTTCTCAACTTTGAAGCACGTTAATTAAAAAACGTTTTATGGAAGTTATCTTGCAAATTATTTTAATAACTTCCACGTCTTTTTAACTATTCAGAAAAGGTATAATACTCTGTTAAGCAGGCAAATCAAACAAAAGAAGACAGAGAAAGCGGTCCCAGACCGCAAAGAGTAAATGTTTATTTAAAAGTAAAGAATAACAGAATGACCTTAATAAAATAAAAAACCGAGTGCATTTTTTTTTATAAACTGGCATACCCCCTACATAAAAATCAACAAAAAATTGGACCCTAGAGTCAGGAAATTAAAAAAAAGTGGAAATTAGAGCAAAAAAAAAAAAGATATAAAAGTCACATATCTAGAAAACAATTAACTTTTGGATAGTAGGTTATAGGGTCAAATCTATCGGCAAAGACCTAGATAATAACGTCCTTAAACATCTAGGTCGATTTTCCCTGTAATTCTGTATAATTTCATGTTATACGTATATTGATTTATTAAATTATCCGGAAGCTTGCAAAGCCTAATGTTCTTTTAATTAACAATTTATAATTACAAATTTGAAAAACAATGCTGGCTGTACAATCCCTTTCTCCACCATTGGTCAATATCTTTTATTGTTACAGAGAGTCACAGACGTTAAACTTCTTGGTTGTATCAGGTCGTTGCATATCAAATGTCGGATTGTAGAGGTCATCTTTAATGGCCCTCTAGAAAGGACACCTTCACACGTGCTATTCGAAATAACCCCCATTACAATCCAAACATTGTTGCCAACGATTTTGCAGCTTCTCGAGCCCTGTCCGATAGAATCCATGGTCACGGAACTCAATAAACTCCCGGAATGCGTTTTCGACGTCTGCTTGGGTTAGGAATGTTTTCCTCTGGAGAAAATTGTCCAGGCTCTGGAAAAGATGGTAGTCGGTAGGGGAGAGGTCCGGGGAGTACGGTGGGTGTGGAAGCACCTCGTAGCCCAGAGCCTGTAGCGCCTGCACGGTCGTTCGTGCAACGTGCGGACGCGCGTTGTCATGCAGCAGAAGGACGCCTTTGCAAGGCACAAGTGCAGGTTGTTGCTGACAGTTTTGTGTGCATACGATGCAGTTCGCGACAGTAGGTCTCAGCGGTGATCGTCTCCCCCTGCTGCAGGAAGCTGTAATGCACTATACCACGGATGTTCCACCAAACTGTAACCATGCGCTTCCTGGGGTGCAACGGAGGTTTAGGGAACTGTCTCGGGGGTTCATCAGCATCCAGCCACTGTGTTGACCGTTTCCTATATAGGAACCACTTCTCGTCGCAGTTGACAATGGGATCAAGAATCCCCGCTTCTTCATGGTGCAAAAGCAATTCCGTACATACCACCACCGACGCTCTTTTTGGTTTTCCGTAAGTTCATTTGTTCTGCTTTTTCACCTTGCCGATGGTCCTAAGGTGTCTGACAGTCGAGGCTGATGCAGCATGATCCTCTGCAAGGTCCCGAACAGTTTTTGACGGATCTCTTCCACAGATCGCTTCAGATCAGCGTCATTCAACATGTGGCCTGCTGCGTGGCTCATTTGCCAGGTCCATCACTCCCACCCGGAATTTTCGGAACCAACGTTGGACAGTACGTTCGTTTATGGTGCCTACACCGAATACTTTATTGGTGTTTCGAGAGACGTTGGATGCAGTGTGATTCAACCTGAACTCGTAATGCATTATCACACGTAATTCGTATGAAGTCATGACTATCTTCGCTTGGGTTCAAACGCTATTAAATATCATCGTAGACATGCAAATTTTAGGCAGCTGGTCGCTGATAGGTTTATCTCTGGGAATATACCACTTTGTTATGGGTACTTGCTACTAAAAGTGGAAACCCGATGAAATCCGACATTTGATATGCAACGACCTGATAGATATGATAATTTTTTACACCTGAAGGAATGTAGTAAATTGTCTGGATTTATTGGATTTAGTAAAATAAATACATGACTTACCATGAGTGACTACATTCTTCCAGGTATTTCCGCAAAGTAACGTACGTACAATTTTCTTTATTTGGTATTGCACTGCATTAGAGTTCTTACAATACGGTGAAATGGAAGAGTTCACTTTATCACGCTCAGTAGTTAGGGACGTGACAGAGATATTATACTACTTTACTGATAGATACTGAAAAATTGCTAAGAATTATGTGGATAGTGACTATGTAAAACTTGAAAGACTCTTTCACCAGAACAAAGTATAAGTTGAAAAAATACAACCTGATGATACTGGAAGCGCTTTTCGAATGATTTACATTCATCATTCAGCAGACCAAGTGAGAACCTCGAGAAGCCCTTGAGAGAACTGACTTGGGACAATCGACAATCGAACAGCGCAGGGAAAAAACAAAAAACGAGCGGTCCGGAAGCTATGCTTCCACTGCCATACTCGTCCAAGCAATAGCCAAGGGAAGTACGCTGAATTATGAAAGAAGCCAGATGAACCTGGTTAAGTCATCCAGAGGATAAAATAGGAATCCTTTCCTGCGAGGACGAAAGAGTTGATTGTTGATTGACGATAGGACACTTGGGCCAGAACGAGCAGAGTATTTATAACGGACGAAAACCAATCAAAATTTTTTTTAACTATAAATTAATGACTGGGAAATCTAGACGTCCATTGGATCAGGGTAGATTCACCAGTAGGACCCAAGTCCAAGTTTAGTAACAGTTTTTTATCTGTTCTATGAATTGCTAAATTTCGAAGGCGTCCAACAGGTATTTTTTATTTATCGATTTGATCAAATTTAACATTTTTTGAAGAAAAATCGTGGTCGGTTTCCAAACAATGTTTTGCTATTGCTGATTGATTACTCCTGCCAAATCTCCTATGTGCCAAATGCTCCTTGAATCTAATCTCCATGTTACGAAAAGTTTGTCCTTTATAGACCTTGGGCCACTGGAAACAAGTGGGTTCATAAATCCCTGACCTCTGCACTGATGGAATCTTGTCTTTGGGGTTAGGTAGTCGGTGCCTTACTTGGTTTGGAAATTCATTATCATTTGATGTGTATCGATAACCAACTATGGACACCTCAGCTATTCCATACTGAAACTGCATGGGGGTGATCGTGTACGAGGAACTAACGTAAAAAAAAATGCTACTTAAAAGTTGAAGAAAAAAGATGTGGTTCTCGTTTTTTGTATTTTTTTTCTTTTGGCTAATACGACTTTCATATTTCCTTTCCTGCTCCTGGCAATGGACTGACCCAGCCAGAGTACTGTATAGTTCCCATGAAAATGCCCCTGAGTTGTTGAAAGTGCTCCCTGCGCGCGCTGCAGTCGTGGAACAGCATTGATAGGGAACACGTGCGTAACTGTCAAAATCATGGAGGTTGGTAGTGAATAGTAGTAGTACTGAATTGATTACTAGCAGTAGTACTCGTACAATTAAAATTTTCAATGCGGTTAAACAGAGAAAGATCGGGAAAGCAGCAGCTGGAGCCATTTGTTATGCATGTGGTTAAGGTTCCCTCTCTATCAGTGCTGTGGACGCATCCACGACTGCAGCGCGTGCAGTGAGCACTTTCAACAATTCAGGGAGAAGCGGACAGAGCAAAACATGCGGTGGCACTCTTACTTAATAATGCTATCACCCCCATTAGCGTAGAATAATTCTCAGAATGAAATAGCCGAGGTACCAACGTATTTTGCGCCGACAGTAATAGCCCGAATTTCGTTAAAATAAAGAGCTGCTTTACGAATTTTATTTAAAAAAAGCCTAAATTTTTTATGATCTCCGTTTACAAACCAGCCAACTTTGCTGTTTGGAATTACCTGACAGTAGGATGAGGCGTAAGTAGAAGATCAGAAGGAAGTCCACAAATCTCTTATTTCTAACAACCATAGCCAACCAACGAATAAAATGAGTAGATCGCTTATGTGGCCGCCATCTTTGGGGTAATTTGAAGGCTGCGAAAAGTGGAACTAATCTCTATTGTTTGTGTAGGCGCCATTACTGTGGTTGGCAGAACAACATCAACAGCCAAAGCGCCATCACTATATATCCGCTTTGTCGCCAGCTGAGAAAGCACCCCCCCCCCACCAACATCGTGCTTGTAGTCTGAAATTTCTTAAGCGACCTCTCCCAAATTTAGATGCTTTTTAATAAACGCGGTATATAATTTCATAAATACCTCTAAACAATCATTCTGGTATCACTGAAACGACGGTAACATGGTTGAATATCGACATCTTTTATGTATCAACAACCACGATATAAAAGATGACCAGGATTTTTACATGAGAAAAACATTCTAAGACGCAGAAAGATAAAAACACACCTGTGAAAGGTCAGTGGTGAACCTTTAATATATATATATTACTACAATTTAAAGCTGGACAAGAAATCGGCATTGAGTTTTACTGTGTTTGTCTAAGCAAACTTCAAACGTAAACATACGATGAAGGCCATTTTTTGCCAACCAAAGCAATGGCCGACAGGCTTTCAAACGGGGACGCGTTGGTGGCGCTGAAAGCAGCTCGTGAGCGATCTACTCATTTCATATCGTTGTAGCCAACACAGGTGCCATTCTAACGAAATCTACCATGTGCCACTATTGTTGCATTTTATCTTGTATAAAGGATGGGTTCATAAAACCATCATCAGATGTGGAATAACGTGACAGATTATCTTTTACATCAGATTTTACAGATCTAATTGCAACTATGAAATGTTTAAATTGACATCATATATTAACTACCATGGTGAAATTTGTGATCTTTGATTAAAATTTTCATTTTCCTCTTCTTTCCTTTACTTATTTTAACCTCGATTTTGGGCGATTTCTCCTGTTGGGTTCATCCATGTTTAATTACGAGGTTGATAAAATTGTATAAAATAATCGAATGCCTTAAATTATTATTTGTATTTGAAAATATAAAAATCTGATCTATAATTCAAACATTTTTGTAAAATAGCCTTACAACATGAAACATGCCAAATTCAATTAAAAAACTTTTGTGGGAATATTGTAAAGAAGGGCGATTATGATTTATAGTGGCGAATTTGAAGAGCACCGCTGACTATGCAATCCCTATCGCCGCCATCGACAAAATTCAATATGATATCCCTGCATCTTAATTACAGCTCTACTATTTTTATAGCAGGAGGCTCTTTTGGTTCCTTGGAATACTATTCCCAGAATGTATCCCTATATATTGTTTAAGCGCTATGGTGATACCGTTTCTCAAAATTGTGCATTGCAACGTCTTAATAATTTGGCAATAGCTGAATTTCGCATTGGAAAGAACTACACTCCATCCCAAACAGGCCTTATCATACAAGGCCATTGTGGAATAATTGCGAATTTTATTTTCGTAAAAAAAGGATGGATTCATAAAAGCATCTGACGTGGAAGAATAGTATTGAGGAGGACTCGCACATCCCTGTAAAAATGGGGAGGAGCTCCGTCTATTTGTGATTGCCGTTGTTGTAATCAGTCTCCAATTGTGAAAACAACTAGTTTTCTACATGTTCTGGTAGGTGCCGCCAGTTACAGTTGCTTCGGCGAAGAAAAACGGGTCAAACACTCTCTTCTTACACAGAACAGGATTTTGTCTTTATAACATCTTTCTCTTTTTTTCAAATTAATGGTGCTCCAGTTGTATTGCTTTTAATGAATCTCAATTATCCATGACCATTAAAATATTTTCAACTAATTTTCTTTTCCAGAATAATTTTACCTCTCAAGAAATCTTTCAGAAAAACCTCCATTATGAAGAAAAATTGAAGAATTGGCTTCGTAATATAAAGTTACTGGATCAATAAAAATTTTTCTACTTTTAAAAATGTAATGTTTTTGAATTGTAAGTGTTTTATATAAATTTATGCTTCAATAAAAGGAACAATCTTATAAAGACTCTATTATATTACCACGTATATTTTATTTACATTTGTTGATGGCTTTGATAAAGTTTCAGTTTATGAGACATTTTCTAATGTTCTTTCTTTCATTTAATCTTTTAAAATTGCTTTTTTATCGCTTCTAATTTGAAGTAAAATTAGATATGGTATTGATATTTGTTTTACCGTCCAACGATATTGGTCTGCGAGACTCGAGTCGAAAGGAAAATATTTTACTAACACGTTGGCAGATCGAGAATCATTACCCTTCACCAACCTGTTGACAGATCGAGACTTTTATAATTATTTACGCTTAATGGCTCAACAATAAGTTTCTTCATAATCTACTAAGCTTATATAATGAAATTCCAGATTTTTGCTTAGGTGGTAACATCTAAGGTTTTTAACCAGTTGAAAATTTAAACTATCCAATGAGGAAACCTTATTGTCATATGTTGTTCGGATTGGTGAATGCTGAAGCAGCGATTGTCTTACAATAAAAGAAAAAAAGGTAAAGCCAGAAACTGTGGACACAATCAATAATGATGGAGAAAAAAACAAAACCACTATTCCACAAAAATATTTCAATACAGGCAACGTATGTACAGATAGTTGCATTAAAATTTAGCCACTAAAATAAGTTGGCTTTCCTGCCGCGCGCTTTATTCATTACTTTAGCCAGGATATTTCTGCTTGTCTGATTCAAACTTTACACAATCGGAAAGAAACTTTTAATTTTATTTAGAACCTAACAAATCGTATTTGGGTATTATTACTTAGATAAGCTAATATAATTAAAAAATAATATGCTTATTGGGCAAAAATTAGCTTTATTATTACACAAAATGTTTGGTTATCTGCTGTCAACCTTTATTATACAAAAAATGAAATAAATTTTCGATGAAATAAAATTCTTCGTCAGTTATTTCTTAATTATTATTATTATTTATACATGAATGTGATCGTTATAAAGCATATAACGCGATATAACGCCGTAAAGCGTCTCCAGACTATTATAATCAATGATCTTTCCTGATCTGCCCCTGTTGCAGCGGCTAAATTTTAATGCAACTATCTGTACGTTTCCTTCTTCAGCGTATGAGGATAACATATGAAACACTGTTATTTTTAAGAAGTGCAGACTCTGGATTGACCAATCGGGAAGTAATGTACCGGGTGGGCAAGAAATAACGTTAGGTGTTCAAAGCTCGCTAGCGGGAATTCTATTAGGCCAAATGCAGTACATTTTGGTGTATTTACTTAGTGGAACATGCAGTTTCGATTTCTGCAAAAAAAAAAAACAACAAAAGTCGCCATAGCGGGCGCTTATTTCAAGAAAACAATGAATACATTTGCATAAGCGCGTTCCGTGTTGAGCAATCATGACAATAAAAGGCAAGGCTGAGGATTTCCCATCATTCACGAACGAATGGCCTGACGATGACGCTTACTCTGCCTGACCGGGCGTTATTAGTCAAGTTGTTTTATCAGAAGAGCGATAATGCAAATGCTGCCCTTCGTGAATTCCGGCGATTGAAAACGTTACGAAGAGAACCGATGAGCATAACTAACTTACGGAAAATGATTGAACGATTTGAATCTACCGGAACTCTAGGAGTGCAACCAGGCCGGGGACGCAAACGAATCAGGCAGCAACACGTTGAAGAAGTTGCAACTGCTGTTGTGGAACAGGAGATGACTACTGTGCAGGGTACCAGTAGTGCACACGCAATAGCACGCCAAACAGATATCCCATATTCGACGGTGAGGAAAATATTGCATAAGATATTGACATTTTATCCCTATAAACTCACACCCGTTCAACAATTGCTTCCTGGAGATGAACGTACCCGAACTGACTTTTCGTTGAGATTTTTAGCACGTATGGAAGTGGATGATGCATGGCTATGGTAAATTTTATGGAGTGATGAGACACATTTTTATTTGAATGGTGATATCAATACCCACAACTGCCGTATTTGGGCTGCATCAAATCCACAAGTGTGTCTGCCAACTCCTATGCATTCACCGAAACTAACAGTATGGTGCGGCTTTACTGCTTCTTTCATCATCGGCCCGTACTTTTTTGAAGAAATCCGTCCCCGTGGACCGGTGACTTGTTCCGTCAATTCTGCCAGGTATGCCGATGTGCTTGAGAATTTTGTGATACCACGATTGCAGGAAAAGGGTTGTCTGGATTTTACCATTTTTATGTAGGATGGTGCGCCACCGCACATCGGACGTCAGGTGCAACAGATCTTGCGAGAACGTTTTTCAGACAACAGAATAATTAGTCGTGCATTTCCCATGGTATGGCCATCCAGGTCGCCTGATCTCAACCCTTGTGATTTTTGGTTAAGGGGATATTTGAAAAGCCTTGTGTATCAAGCACATGTTCCTGACCTCTCAACCTTAAAGGATTAAATAACGTTACATATCAGACTAATTAATGCAGATATGCTGCGAGCTGCCCTAGAAAATGTCGTGTACCGCAAGCAGCTATTGGAACAGCACACTGGTGGTCATATTGAAACACATTTGTAATTAAAAATAAAACATTGTTTATTGTTGTTACTAAAGTTGGTTTGTACGGTATTTGTTCATTTGACAATTAGGTATTCATTGTTTTCTTGAAATAAGCGCCCCCCCCCCATGGCGACTTTTGGTACTATTTTTTTTATTTTTTTTTTTGCAGAAATCGAAACTGCATGTTCCACTAAGTATATACACCAAAATGTACTGCATTTGGCCTAATAGAATTCCCGCTAGCGAGCTCTGAACTCCTCACGTTATTTCTTGCCCACCCGGTACTTTCAATTTCAATGTACTAGGTGGTTATAATTTAACTTCCCGTATAAACGGCATCCTACAGCGCAAACGGGTGAACGGAATCCAACGAAGTTTGGGCTATACACGAGATGCACTCACGGAATTCCGAAAAAAACTTTAGTTACAAAATGTCCACCAGAGGGCGCCTTTTCGAGAAAAATATGAAATTTAACACAATAAACGACCAAAACGGAATACAGAAACAATATTAACATTTATTGACTAGTTTCTGATCACCTTGTCAGCGAACCACATTAAGTAAAGGTAAGAGAGAAACAAAAACAGTTCAGTTTGCAGAAACAAGAACAGATTAGGACGAAATTGCAGTTGTTAATCGTGTCCAGGACGATGTAGGGAAAGGTGCTCTACGTGATCACCCTCATTCATCTGCAAAATTTCAAGTCGATGGACAGTGTGTTCAACAGCAGATCGTAACTGAGGCTTCGCACATAAAGCGTTATGGAGTTCTTTAAGTCCTTCAAGGTCGCAACACCTCCACGATACACCAGACTCTTTAAATAGCCCCATAACCAGAAATCGCAAAGAATTTTCTTTAGATAATGTTCTTTTGAATGGATTGTTGGGAGACAATCTTGGATTTGTTCCCTGTTGCTATAATGTTCTAAATTAAATGAATAGTGGGAATGTAACTAAATTATTTCATAGCATTAACATATACGAGTATGGGGTATAAAGAATACATAAATATAGATTAATTTCGAAATTTTAAAATTTAAAACAAAGCTTTAAACGAAACGACAGGTGTTTTAAATTTTAGTGTTAATATAAACATCATTAACACAACCTAAGATAATGTTTTTCTTCCTCTTAGCTTATTTTACATTATTATCTAATAATAAAAAACTTTTGTTAAAAAAAACGAAAGAAATAGGAAATGCTTTGTAAAAGCGACTTTCCAAAGGGGAGCACACGTGTTCCTTCATTTGGCCGTGCTGTCACATTATCGGTGCTTTGCAATCTTGATCGGTCATGGCGGAGACCGTTTAATTATGGGTGGGTGTCAGGGAAGCTCTAAGCAGATTAGCCCAACTAATAACCAAGCTGCTTCAGTGCTCCCTTGACAATCCACCCTTGTAAGTGAAGATGACGATACGCAACTATTTCTCAGTGTTTAATTAAAAGCTAAGAAAATAATGATTCAATAAATTGCTTAAGAAAAGTACCAAAGTCTCAACCTACTCTTCTTCTTACTTGTTAGTTTTGACTTTTGATGTAAAACGAGTAATGATGAAGATTAAAAAAGTCGTAGAATTGCATGATAAATTTAATTAGACTCTATTGAAGAAGCAGTAGACGCAGAGAATCTTAACAGAGGGCGGGTGTTTAGGGGGTGAAGGCATTCAAATTTTAACCAATGACGAAGACCCTTTATTAATTAGTAAAACTCTACGTAGCATAATTATATTTATGAAATAGCAATGCTATCCCTGGAATATATACAAATAATATTGTATTAAATTAAATAAATATTTAATTAGTTCGGTCATGCTCTTCAATTATGCTAATTATGGCTGCGAAGCTTCTTGTGAAATCAGTCCATTGTGGTTCTAAACAAAGCACTAGAAAGGAAACTAGGAAGTGATTTAATAGAATGGATTGTTGGCTCTTTGGCCCCTAAAATTTTTACAGATGAGTGATATTGCCCCGTAATACAATTTTGAATGAGTGATTGAAAAGCTAAAACGTATGTGAAATCAGTAAAATCTGCACAACACTCATCAGGTCTAGTAATCATCATTTTTTCTGGGAAATATGCCTCTTGCGGTAAAAGAAAGCTCAAATTCTTCAGTAGAATACACGCCCTCAATAGAATAAGAGATTGGTAATAAGTATTGATAATTTTTATTGTTTAATCTCTCTTGATTTTAAAAAGTTCTTCTTGGACATTTGTTCTTGTTAAAAGGAGTTAATTGGAAAAAAGTATATTGACAAATACTCTTCTTAGGCATTATTTTTATGTATAAAAGGAATATATTAATCAGAGCATTAAATATATAGACTATTAATTGATAACTCATGTTCTACAGAAGCTTTTAAAAAATCTCTTTCAAACCCTATTGTGTTTTAAAAGATATTCAATGCATTATTCTTTAAAAAACATCTTAATTCTTTGGCACCTCGGAGAAACACGAGGAAATAACGTAAGTATTCGTGTAATGACCATTTTATTGGATGAAAACACTTAAGTGAACATCGTAAATGAACATAAAGCAGAAATACCGACAGTTCATGCCCGCGACAAGCTTTAAACTAGCTATTAAATTGGATTAGAGTGTGATAAGTGAGTAGTTGTAGCTGGTACTTGAACAAATGAACACTTGTTCTAGTTTTGCTTTGTAGAATCTGCTTAGAAAATTCTTTAATTTTGAGAAGACTGCATATCAATGGAAGGGCTAATTTAAGTTATGTTCTAAAGCTTACCGGATTATATTAACGAAAAAACGTAGAGTTGCGCTTACCCCTTATTAAAGTAGCTTGGACCGTTTGAAGGTTCCCTTGAGAGTTAATTATACGATTTTTGCCTCGTCTTTTGCAAGAATCTTGGAATTCTGGTTTGTTTTGTTTTTTTAGAGATTTTTCTTCATTCTTTTCAAGATGCCATATCATCGACCTTTTAACATGATCTTCGTGTTGGACACATTTCACCAACTCTGGTTATACTGTGAAGCGACGCTAGTTTTTAAACTAGTTTAACTACGTTAGACGTGAACATGAAACTCCATATGCTTTGATAAAAATTGCTGCAATGTATTATCACATATTAGATATCATTAATCGCAATGTAGTCATTTGAATTTTGAAAGAGGGCAATTGGAGATCGATGGAAAGTAACGTCAAAACGTGGAAAATGATAAATAATAAAAATAAAAAAAAAACAAATAAAACGTATAGGCCTACTTTACATACGTTTATTATATTTGTTAATTTCCCGGGCTTGGAACTTTATCAACATTTGTACCATTCATCTCGACTTTTTCGATTTTACATAGACTACTTATAAGATATTTTGACTACAATTGATCGTAATATTGATGTTTGTAAGAATTTTTCAGTATTAATATTTGCTAAGAAATTTTCTATTTTAATGTTGCCTAAAACTTGTCAATTTCGATGTTTTTCTCAGAAGTTTTCGATCCCAGTGTCTTCCAAGAATTTTTTTATTTATGTGTTTGTAATTTTTGAATTTTGACAATTGTAACTGAAACTTTACGTATTTGTAAGAATCTTTTAACTGATTGTAATTTGTTGTATTTTGTTGATCTATTTTGGTGTTTGGGCGCTTCTGGTTCCGGCAATTTGCACAGCACGTTAAACTTTGTAATATAAATAAAATAAAATGAATTAAATCTAGGAAATCGAACAAAATTTGAATCCAGAAATGATCATGGATTGCGATTGAATTTAAAATTCAATGCAAAGTCAATGCGCATGAGCTGCATATCTCTGTTCGCAAAAAGTAGTAAACACCACCACTGACATTTTAGCACCATATAACTTCGTGTGCCAATTAAATAGTGAGACTGATTTTATTTTTTAGGGAAGACGCGAAGCAGGAAAATTCAAACCCGTGTATGGTACCGCTTTATGATGCCAGCTTCAACGTCATTGGGCAACCAGTTTTTCTGATAACAGAACGGCAACAAACTTTAGGTAGTGGTGTTGTCAAAAACTTCAAAATGGAGCAGCCGTGGGTAAAACTACGACAGAGGCTTTTGAAGAGCATGGAGTGGCATGGATCTTGGATCATGGAGAGGCTTTTGAGTACCTTAACCAACTAGAAAAGGTTTCGAAGTCTTGGGTCGAGAAAATGCTTATTGTGTTCTTCGACAAAAGTGGTGTCATTCACAAAAAATTCGTACCTGAAGGTGCTACTGTAAATGCCGTTTACTATTGGAGTGTCTTGGAACTTCTCTACAATCGCATGCGACGTACAAGAATTGGGTACTGATGCATGACAACGCACCTTCGCACTGCGAACACACTATGAAACAGATTCTTACCCAGAAACAGATTCCAATGTGGGATCATCCTCCGAACTTACCTGATTTGGCTCCAGCGGACTTTTTGCCTTTTCCAAACATCAAAAGAGCACTGAGAGTAAAACGAGTCGCTATAATTTGCACGAATTCCCTCCGAACGTTTTAAACAGTGTTTCCAGGACTTAACCAGTTTATTTTGAAACTATGTAACAATTCTATGTAAGTACTACTTGTAGTTTTCTTTCAGTAACGGCAGTCTCGTTATTTAATTGGCACACAGTCTAAATTGCCTTCTAGCATTCGTGATAGTTTCATAATTTGTCCACTATTGTGCAAATTATAGCGAGACTGTCCCTAGATATCCCATGCGCTGTTCGCGGTTCCAAACAATGTGGGCGTTTGAAAACTCGCATTAAAAGCAGGAAAATTTGTAATTCGAAGAAATGCTTTTTATTCAAATTCATATACTATGCCTGTACATGCGTGTTATTTTGGGATGACTTTGAAAATATGTTGATACAAAATAAAATGGAAATTACTTAAATGTTAAAATTGAAAGATCGAATAGTTCTTTTGATTAAAATATTTCGTTTGTAAAATACAGGGTCGGGACACATTAATATGACCACCTGCTAGTATCCGGAATATCCACCTTTGGCGGCAAGCACAGCAGCTAGTCGACGTGGCAGAGAGTCAATAAGTCCTCGGAAGGTGGTTGCAGGTATATGGGACCATTCGGCGATCAGTGCATCCCATAATTCCATCACCGTGCGTGGTGGACGGTCCAGCTTGCGGACATGGCGTCCGAGGTGGCCCCACAAATGTTCAATGGCGTTGAGGTCCGGGGAGTTTGGTGGCCATAGGAGTAGTTTGAATTCATCCTCATGCTCCTCGAACCAGTCGTGGATAATTTTGGCAGTATGGCAGGGAGTATTGTCCTGTTGAAAGGTGCCATCACCCTGAGGAAACATTGTCGACATGAAGGGGTCTGCGACGATCGTCAGGTAACGAACAGCATTCAGTGTACCCTCCAGCGGTATCAGTGGACTCAGACCATACCACGAAAACATTCCCCAAACAGTCACACCTCCCCCACCAGCCTGTCGTCTGACAACGATGGTGTCGGGATGCCTGTTCTCAGATGCTTTCCGGCGAATTCTCTATCATCCGTCCACTCTGTTCACCAGAAACCGCGGCTCGTCAGAGAAAGCAACCCTTTGCCACTCGACCGAGGTCCAAAGGCGATAGTTCATTGCGAATTGGAGGCGTTTTCGGCGATGCACAGTCGTCAACATGGATGCTGTGCTGTTACCATACGCCTACTCCGGAGCCCCAACCTCAAGAGGGATCGTTGCACTGTCTTGGTGCTGACACGCCTAGTGGCCCCACTGTTCATTTGCTCAACAGTGGCACGCCGATTGGTCTTGGCCAGGGGTCGTAATCGACGCTCGCCTCTAGGATCCATGGCCCGTGGGGCCCCACAGTTACCTCTTCGGTTGCGCGGTACACCTTCACAAGGGCAGCCCTAGAGCAGTTCACTAAGGTGTCCGTTTCTGAAATGCTGCCCCCCCTTGGTCCGATAGCGAATGATCATCCCCTTTTGGAGGTCCGACAGGTCACTTGCTCTACCTATGACGGCGACAATTGCTGTGTTAACAGATGCTACTATATGTCTGCTGTTGTCAGCTTTTAATGGTATGCAATGGGACGTTCCAACATGTTCGAGGAGAGGTGGTCATTTAATGTGTCACATTAAAGGTTTTATATATTCGGGGATCAAGTAAATACCGAATTTATTCCAGAAAAATTAGAGGTATGGATTAAGTAATTTCAAATAGATTGCTAAGAACATTATATTATGAGCTTTTGTTTTGCCGTCGTACTGAAGGTGCTTTCACGAATTAGCATTAGAAGGACGGAGCATCTAATGGAAACCACCTTTTAATTGTGGAGATAATATTATAGCCTACATGTTAATGTTGATAATATACCGCCTTCGAAAGATAATCGTTATTGCTGATAAGAATGATGAAATAAGTCTTAAATTTTATTGAAATATGCCAATATATGAATAGAATTTTAGAAATAGTTAATTCATTTTGTGCGGTTGATAACTAATAAAAAACAGCAGAATTCCTTTTAAAGACATTTCATATTTGCTACTCTTTATAAAGTCCATTTTCTTGAAAATGTTTTAGTGATTTGGGGGGCTCGGGGGGGGGGGAATTAGTAACAAAAAAAGAGAGTAATTTTTTCGGTTGAAATTTTTATTTGCCATTGGTACATTGTTATCAGACGTTTGGTCTTTGGTAAGTTTTTTTTTTTACATTTTTTATGTAAATTTTATGGTTATCGGAATTAGTTTATAGCAGTATCTTTAATATTATCTAAATCTTAGGACTAAAAAAGAATGAGACTCAAAACGTTAAATAGTAGCACTGTAAAGAAACGTGCAGAGAGATAGAGAGAGAGCTCTTTTTCGTTATTAAGAACTACAGTCTTGGTACAAAAAATAAAATGAAAATTCGATAGAGTGAGGTATACTGATCCTCTGTTCGAAAAAACAAACATTTTTTTCTTACATATCTGGCACTCCAAAATAAATGTATAAAAAATCGTTATATACATTTCACGCATACAAATGTTATTTAAAATGGTTGCAAAGAAAAATAACGACTGAAATGTAATAGCGAATTTAACTTGGAAAATGTTTTAATCTTATATAGCATACATTCACAATTTCATTTCATTTGAGTGTAAATAATACTGAGTTCAAAAATTAAAATATAATTTTCTCCTCTTTTCATATAACCCATATTCAATATCCTTTTTCTGTTTTCATCTCTTTTATTTCATTAAGTGTTATCTATTTCTCTTCCTAAGCAGTTCCGTGTATGTATTTTAAAATATCGTTTAATAATATCATTAAACGATTCACTCGGTTGCGAAGCAGATATATTTTTAATGAATAATGAGACCGATAATTTAAACTTTTCCCCTGTTAGTCCCACATTCGGGGGAAAAAATGTAAGTTTCTAAAATAGGTCTTCATTCTCAAATCTATTTTAATGATTTTCTTTATACACTTAATAACGAAGACTTTTATGATAATTGCATAGGATGACCTTTTTTTTTTTTCATATGAAAATAGAAATTACAATTTTTACATCAGCTTTTCTCGGCGATCCTTTTGTGGCTTGAACATTTCCTTGAGGGAGAAAGCAAAAGCAAAACAACAGAATTTATGAAACACCTGACCACGAATGAGTTATGAACACCAATCTTCTAAATAGATCGTTATTATTGGTAATATTAGAAGAGCAAACGAAAAGCATTTAGACTAAAATTTTCAGTTTATTTATCAGAACACAGTTGTTGAAATCATGGATTAGAACAAAAAAAAAAAAAAAAAAAAAAAAAGTCATATATGTAAATGTATTGTTTTTTTTTTCTTCTTCTTACCTACAGAACTTAAAGCAATGGCCATATTCCACAATGTTAATATGTCAAAGCACCACAATTTTTTTTACATCTACTTAGAATGACATTGAATAGGTGCAGGCAAATATTGATAAGATATGTAGTCGGGTAATTTTTTAAAACTCTTTCTTTCTTATTATACAGCATGAAGAAAATACATTATATTATTTATTATTTTTACACAAATCTCTTATGATAGTTTTATTTGTTTATTAGAAAAATTACTCTTCTTGGGATAAAACTCAAAGCAAACTTATTGGCAATTGAGGTTATCACAATATATCTCTTCTTTTATTAAGACAACAACTGGAATATCTAGAATTCATCTATCACAATAAATTTTTCTTTTTTTTTTTTTTTTTTTTATTTTTTTTTTTTTTTTTAATATATATCTTTGCTTCAACTTCGTTCTTCTAGCATTTTTCTATCAAAAGAAAAAATGGTTGTAAATGATATTTGCAAATTTTAATAATAGAATGATATAATTTTTTTTTTTTTTTTTTTTTTTTGGTGGCTGTTTCAAAAAAAAAACAGAGCCATCTTTTGACGATATGTTATAAAATTCCAAGATAAATAGTGCCATCTTTCGATGATATGCTGTGGTTTTGTTGTTGATAGTGACTAGCAAATAATAAAAATGATCCAAATAAAATCATTTGTCCAGCAGAGAATTCTTCATTCCTCATTTACATGGACTGAAATCATGTAGACAATCACACGAGAAAAATAATTAGAATTAAGTACAACTCGGATAAATCAAATAACAGCAATTTAAAAACAAAGTAGTAATAAAATTATAAAACATTATTAATAAAATGTAAAATCATTTAAAAAATATATTAATATTACAAACATAACAATGATTTTTAAAAAAAAAATCGATCATGGATTTTATTCTCGCCTTATGGCCTTGATTTGTTAATACAAATTCTTTGTTCAGTTAGAAATAAAAAATAATTTCTTTTTTCTTTATTTCATGGCCGAAGATTCTAGTAACGATTTACGAGTAATCAATCATTCTGGAAAAAATCTAATTGCTATCTAAACTTAAAAACAAACGCAAAATATCCAATCTCTCTACTTCGACACATATTTACCGTGAAATAAAGAAAGAGCGGGGTTAAAAATCTTGACTGTTCATTAATTTCGGTTTTCTTATTAGTATTTATTCATTTATTTATATATAATCTTCTGATAATGGAGGAGTTTTACGGGGAACACTTTGTTGATCAGTTCTCGAGCATGTATTTCGATATATTGTTTGTCCCATGTTAGTATTTTTAAGTCTCAGCTGTTGGAGTGCCCTCCCTCGGCAGCGCTGGTAGTTGCGGCGAGAGCATCTCTATTCGAGGCGAAGCAGTTTCGGTTTCCTCCAACAGATGGCGACAGCCGACGACGCCGTCTCACCTCATTAGCGGAAGCGAAAAAATGCTGCTGCCGACGGGCAGCGCCTGCACAACCAACGCCCAAAGGGAACCGAAGAGCCCATGTAATCTCGTCGCACTGTTGGATGGTTGCACTTCAAAAAGAAAAAAAAAGAAAAAAGAAAATGAAAGATATTAGAGAGTGGAAAGCTTTGATTATATATAGAAAGTTAAGTTAATATTAAGCTTAATGTAGGAGCAATGATATTTCAAGTCTATCAGTTTCGTTTTCGATTATTGTTAAGGCAAACGAAAGATATAAATTTAACAGTGAATGACATACTTTTTAGATAATAGAACTGTCCGATTCTCTATACAATTACATTCCATGTAAAAGCCTTTATTAAACTTGCAATGTTAGTTTGTTTAGGTCAAATCTTGTAATTAATATTAAACCAATTTCCCGACAAGCTAGGGAGCTGAAACTTGACACACATACACAGGATCGATGACAATTTATGTTAAAGAAAAAAATTATCAAATCGGTTCATTGGTTGGTACTAATGGTACTAATTCATTACCACGAATTGTTTGTTGTGACAATTGGCCAATTCGTTATGGCGAGAGTTAAATGTATCTATTGTTTATTGTTGCAAAATTAAGCTTTATTGTTGACACTATATAAAACATTATAAAAGCTTGGTTTGGAAAAACCCTTTTCCTCTTATCTTGTTTATAATGCACTTAACTGATATGTCTCAGCTTTAAATTTCAAATTAAACATACAAGAAAACTGCTACATTTAAATGTAAAACAATAATTATAAAATTCACATTGTTACAAAATACTTGTTCAAACTATTAGGATAATTTAGATGAAGTTCAAAACCAATGTAAAACTATATATTAGGATGCTAAATTTAATTCTAATATTTCGTTGTTCTTGTTTATTTTTTGAGTTTCCAATTGGAGTTGTTCCTTAATAATGCCCCACAGATTTTCTATAAGTCCGGGGAATTAGACGGCCATGGAAGTACGTTAATATTGTTTTCCTCGAGCCACCCTCATGTATTATTTAACGTGTGGCTAGATGCATAATCTTGTTGAAAGATAAATTCCTTACCAAACAAGTCTTCTGCAGATGGCAACATGAAAGTTTTAAGAATGTCTTAATATACATCAGAGTTAACCCTTCCCTTAAGCACATACAGCTTTCCAAGACCTTTTTCTCCTGATATACATCCCAACACCATAACTGACGTCGCAAACTTAACGGAACGCTTCATACAGCATTTGGCGAAAGCTTCTTCTTGCCAGGCCAGACACGTGGACCTTTATCCCCATGACTTACACAAAACAGATTCATCACTAAAAGTACTCCATTCCAATCATCTTGCCCCCAAAGTTGTCGTTCTTTGCACCATTTCACCCTTGCTTGACGTTGCTTGGCTAAGAGCAACAGTTTTGTTTTGGGAACTCTTGACTGGAAGTTCATTTTGTGTACATGCCTCAAGGTTGTTGACCGAGAAACGTGAACTCCACATACAATTCACAATGTAAGAATGTGTTTGAGCAAGAGCTCATAAGGGCCTTATGAGCTCTTGGTTTGAGACTTCTGAAACAGTTTCTTTTAACAATACTTTGTAGTCGTCGATCATCCCGGGGTGATGTAAACAGTTTTCGACCACCACGTAGACGGTTATTTGATTGCGCTGCATCTTCAGTATGCATTTTTAAAACTCTGGAAAGAGTTGTTTGAGAACAGTTACCTGTTGAGCTACATTCGTTAGAATTAACCCAGTTTTGAGAAGAGCAATGATGATATCCTTCAAACCATATGAGAATTCAGCTTTGCGACTCATGTTTGCAACGAAAACGGTAAAAAAAATTACTAAAATTCTTTGCTTTTATACATTATCGAATACTAATTTATGAGTTCTATTTTGCATGAACTTTAAATATTTAAGCTTTTAAGAGTCATTATTGGATTATTCAAATTATGAATAATATTATAATTTCTTTACAATTTAAATAAGTTATCTTGAATATTTAATTTGAAGTTTAAAGCTGAGACACATCAGTTTAAGCATTAATATTATGCAATGCAAGAAAAAAATCATTTTTTGTATGACCGCACCGATTTTTTATGCGTATTCTAATATTTTGGATTGTAGTTGTAGAAATTAGAGAGATTGGTAAACTTCATTGTTCTCCATTGTTAAAAACGTAATTTTGGAAAACTGCTCTCACTATAGTTGCCGCCACATAAGTTGAACGAGAGGATGACGTCATTTCTAACGCTAGCCAATAGACGTTAACGGGAGGTAAATCGCTTAGCTATTCCATGAAACATCCACTTTCGTTTTCGAAACGTTGTTTTCGTATTTATATTTAGTTTCTATTTTCACTTTATTTTTCAATAGATAAATGAAACTAATAAATTAAAAAATGACGCAGAATAGTCGACTCGAAGGCTTTTAATAGGCTTCCCTCGTTTCAACGATATCTCCACCTTTACTATAGTAGAACAAGTGCATCATGGGTAAAATCCAGACAAAGCATATTATGTCAAAAAGAATTGGCCGGCAAGAATTAAGCTTACTTTTAATGGAGACATTCCCCAGTGCACTTTTTTCCCGATAATTCTCTAACTGTATCCTTTCAAGTATTTTCTTAACATGCTTTTCAGGTGTTGTAGTAACTGGCTATGATTGTAGCAAAGATACACTGGTGGCCAAAAGTTTGGACCAACCAGCAAAATCAAGAAAAAAAGAATTTATACTAAAAATATTTTACACCTACAACTCTAAGTAAATATGAAACAATATTCAGGGAAAAAACAAATTTATTTCTGCGTCGTTGCTTTTTTATTACCTTAAATCAAAATAAGACTGGCCAAAAGTTTGGACCAACATCACAAACGTGCAAATAATTTGCATATTACAAGTCATCATGTTGTGTGGTGAGCATTAAAACCATATTATGTATTGTACAATGTTAACTGAAGGCCAACGAGAACGAATTAGAAATTTTAACAAGCAATTTACAAACTTCAAAAAAGTTGCTGAAATCTCCCGTGTGAGCTACAAATCTTTATCAGAATTGTTAAAAATGTTAATTGGAAAATAAGACGGAAATAGGACGACCTTGTGCACTGATGCGAAGAGACAAATCAAGAATTAAGAGACATGTTAGACATATTACATCTTAGCATGTAGTCAACACCACACAAGTCAAACTTAATCTGCAACTTGCTGCCTCAAGAAGAACAATTCGCAGCGAACTACGTGCTCAGAACTTTGCCTATAAAATTATACTCAAAAAGTTGCCACTAACGCAGGAGAGACTGGAGTTTGCTAAGAAATATCTGCGTGAAAACACAGACTTCAAATTGATTGTGTTTTCTGATGAACAACGAATCAGTTTGGATGGTCCTGATAATAAAGCTTCTTATGAAGAGCATGGTGATAAAGAAACAGTTGTTCCACTGCGAATTAAGCGGCAAATGGGTGGTAGTGGAGTGATGATTCTGGGTGCCATTGGAAGCAACGGAAAGTTGAAGATTCACATTATAGGTAGACGTTGCACAACAGCTCAATATAAAGATGATCTTCACAATGTGTTCATCCCTTTGTGCAAAGTCTAGTCTAAGCAAAAACCATGGATTTAGCAGCAGGACAATCTTGCAATCTATACTGCACGAGTTGTGAAAGCCTATTTTGAGAGCAACAACATTTCCACTTTTGCTTGGACCGCTCGATATCGAGATCTCAATATCATTGAGAATATGTGGCATCTCACGGAACAAAAAATTTACCAAAAGACTCAGTACAAATGTCGAGAACAACTAATAGCAGCCATTCAGAAAACTCTTAAGCCAAATGTCATTAAAAGCTTATTTAATTCTATTTCAGGTAGTTTGTCAAATATTGTAGAGTCAAAATGGCCTCAAATATCAAAATAATTCTTTAGTTAATGATGTAATACTTTTTTCCCTTTATGTTATACAAATGTGGTCCAAACTTTTGGCCAGTCTTATTTTGATTTAAGGTAATAAAAAAGCAACGACGCAGAAATAAATTTGTTTCATCCCTGAATATTGTTTCATATTTACTTAGGTGTAAAACAATTTTCGTATAAATTCAGCTTTTCTTGACTTTGCTGATTGGTCCAAACTTTTGGCCACCAGTTTAACAAGACGTTAAAGTTCCTTCCAATGAAGAAAGATTATTGAAATGGCAACGTGCGCTTCCTCCTAAGTTTTTATAGGAGCACCATTTATTTATAGCGCGGCATAAGTTTCTATAGGAACAACATAAATTTAATATCTGTTCGTTGTATTAAAAAAAAATTCAAGTGCCATCCAATAAAAAATTATAAAATCACAAAATGTTGTCATTCGTTTTCGGAAACTCTGTATTGAATTTTTCTTCCCCCCCCCCCACCTTCCACGAGATTGTTGATTAATATGCTTATTAAAAAAGTATTTAAATAATTTGTTAAAAAAAAAATGTTTGAATAATTTGTTCAAAAAAAAAATGTTTGAATAATTTGTTCAAAAAAAAAATGTTTGTGGACACTAAGAAGATTTTAAAAAATATTCTGAATTGTAAGATCGTCTTCTAAATTTCCCTTAATTTAATCCTTTTATTATGTAAAGTTTAATATTTCTTTTTCGAATTTTTCAAAAAATTTTCTTCAGTTCAGCTTCAAAATATTGAAAATGGACTACTTTGTCAGTCACTGCCATCTAGTGGTAGACTTCGACGGTAATAACCTTTCGAGGCGCTATTGACCAACCACAAACTGTGATTTTTGTGTATTAAACAAGAACATCAGAAAAGCAAATGATTAGTCGAAGAAAGATGTTCTATTATGCAAATGAGATGCAAACTCAATTATCGTAATTAAGTACCAAGTGACATGTTGATGGGGATGAAAAGAAGCAGGTCTGGAAGAAGAGAGTGAGTGCCACACATTGATTTTTCAGTAGAGAATATGGTCACTCTGGACTGCCATAACACTGACCAGCGATGAGGCATGCAGAGAATCAGATTATCCTGCAGTTCTTGTTGCTCCAGAGTGTTTTGGCAGGCATTGGATTGTTTGCAAGACGTCTTCCAGTGCATCCCAAGCATGCTGTTGACAAGATGCGTACAGTGAGGCCTTGAATTATCGTTCATGAAAAGAATAGTCGTTTCAAAATGCTGTATCATAGGGTGCTATAGGGTGCAGGATATCTCAATATCTGACAGCAGTCAGCGATCCGTTTCTGATGACCTGGGGCGAGTTTTTGGACATGAGATCGCGGTTTAATAAGCATCGCTCATACGTCAAAACTGCGTAATATCAAAGCCTTCCAATGGTAATTGCTCTGATCTTACGCAATTTTGACGTATGAGCGATGCCTACTAAACCGCAATCTCAAGTCCAAAAACTCGACCCTGGAGGTCGGTACGACCACCAATGTTGGTGCCAGTCCACACCATTGTGACGTCCTGGGGTGTACTGTGATATTACGTACGTGATGTACAAAAATTTAAACCTGATCCGAATTTTTTATTGACCCGCTCTGCATTGGTGTCAGACAATAGAACATTTATCCTACTGGATTGGTACTTGAAATCAGAGACAAATCTGGGGAGGCTTCTACTGAACACACAACTTCAGGGAAGTTAAGCAACACCAGGCACGGCTAATCACTGGATAGGCGACCATCAGTGAGATACGATCTTCACCTCCCCCCCCCCCCCCGGCTGCTTCGACCATCTTACAGGAGTCGTTAATCCAGGTCCATCCAGGGACCCAACTCGTCGGCCTCTGGCCATACAGGCCCTGGATGGACGTATTGGATTACAATCAATAAATAAATAAAAAAAAAATTACCCCTTTACTAAAAGACACTAGAGCTAATTAACATTTGACAATCAACTTTAATACGTGATTAAAGAATAGCAATATTTATCCTAAATTACTAAGTCTATTAACCTTAAGGATGCTGATATCTCTCGTTCTGTTATGCAAACACTCAACAAGTGTTACTAATCAAGTGATCAAATGAAGCTTAATGGTACCATTACTAATTAACCATTAACCTATCGTCATTAATTCAAATTGAACTCACTTTTCCACTATATAATGATTAATTCTAGATTTTGGTGCTCGAACTAACGCATCGGTTGATCAATCAGAATATTAATGACATGGACAGAGAAGCGGTTTTTCAGCTTGCCTTATTACATTGTATTCATACCGCAGTTCTTAATTCAAAACCTCTATTGGCCACCAAAGTCGAGGCCACCCACACCATGTTTCTACCATTACCTTTGAGTCCCTTTCTCGCACGAAAACTGGATTTTCTCGTGTTTCTCGTTCACGAAGAAGATTCCAGGCTACAGACTGAACATTGACTTATCACAGAAGAAGATACTTGACGAATCATCGATACTCACTAATCCACGTTCTATGGATTCTAAGTTTTCAGCAGATAAAGGAATGCATACAGTCGCCAGGAATACGGATGTAGCCGATTTCGTGTAGTCTGGGTGCATATCCGTCATCAGGGCAGCAAGAAACTGTCCTCGCAGCTCCGTCGCATTGCTGCGCCGGTTCCTTTTTGAAAAGTAGAAGCCTTCTTTTGATGGGAGCAGATGGGCGACCCTCCCCTCGTTTTCTTAGTAACTATGCAAATCTCTTGAAAGCGATTCCATAAGCTGCTAATCATGCTTTGGGATTTCCAAGTGCTGTTGCCACTATCTTCTATGTGTGACCAGTTTCAAACGTTCTATGGCTCTCAATGTTTCGGGTTCGGGCAAATCGCGTTGCAGGGACCAAAGCAACTGCAGGATGTTCACTTTGATGATCAGGAAAAGTGTACATACTTTAGTACTTCCAGTCTTTTAATAGCGCATTTTGACCAATGATATTTTAAGTTTGGTTTTCCATCTCACTTGTATAATCGGAAAACTTTCTTTGACTTGTCATTTGCTTTTCTGATGTTATTGTTAATGAAATAAAAATCAAATATTTTTTTTCACTTCCTATTCATTTTAAAATACCCCTTAATTTTTCTGACCAGTATGCAGTGTATTTTTAACTGGGCCTTCTAGGGTACTCATGTGCAACTAAATCTGTTTCAAGCTCCTGAACAGCATGGATACTGTCGATTGTTGCTAATGGCTTTGCTCACTTGTCGGAATTGGAAAATAATCGCTTTTTCAGTTTTTCCCGTTTGTCATCTTACAAGGAATTCTCAGAAATAATGCGTATTATTCTTTATTTTCCTCAAAATAACTGTGAAAACGTTTTCTGGGTGGTCAACATATCTGAAATTTTGCACCCATTCATAGCAGATTTCTCTAGATTTTCACCAAATATTCCTGTTCTATAGCGCATCAAGATAAAGGGTAAAACAACTGGGCTTGAATGAGTTTCTAAATTGACAGCACATAGCACTGGGAAGATGCAGTTGATGTTAATTAACATTGTGAGACGTTCGTTTAGGCTAATCGTTGGTCGAATGCGTGTTTTGAAAGGGACTGCACGGCAAAATTTAGTTGCACCGTTTTGTTCGATCAACCGTACTTTCCTCTTTGGCTTCGTCTCATTTCCTATTTAGTCAGTCCCATGAAGAATGGGCTATCAGAGGAGCGGTTTTCCAATGTGGGAGCTGTCATCGATGCTATCAAGAAGTGGCTCAAACATACTGTGAGCAATTTTTACATGACGGGGATGCAGTCTTAGTGGGAGCTAAAGAAAACGCAGAGAAGTCAAATTGGATATTCTTGATAAATTAATAGTAACGAAATAAAGGGTTGAATTGTACAGGGTGATCCAAAAGTCAGTTCACCCAAAGATATATAAATGATGGTGCAAAACCCTGGGCCCATAGGCAATTTACTATAGAATTTTTTTTATATTTTGAACATAATTTTGATCATTTAAGTATTATTTATAATTTTATGTTAGCAAATGAATAACACTACAAACTTTAAAAGATAACATCACACAGGATATTGAAACCATAAGAGGGAATAACTGTATGCTCAGAAATGTGCAAAGATTACGTGTCTCTCGAGTGAGATAGTGTTTGGAAAAAGGTGGATTATAGTTCAACTCCCTACATACAATAATCTACGCAGAAACATAAAAAGGCCATATCGTCATGATCAATATGTTCAGATATTAATTTTACCGAATCTTCAAGATGGGAAATGATACAATAGTCTTTTTCCACAAATTTTATTATTATTATTATTATTATTATTATTATTATTATTCAATTCTATGTTAAAATGATTAAAATAATTAATAATGCAATTAAAACATTTGTATTGATTTCGCGGACGAAATTTAGTTGCAAAATTATGTTAGACGTTCTAAATACTTTTTAAGTCTTCTCTTTTAAATTTATAATTCTAAAAATCAATAAACATAAATTAATCCAACCTCATTTCGCTGTGAAATTCATAAATATTAAATGCGGAAAAAGTTAAAAAAATTACAAATCTCTACATAAAAAACCAAAACACAGATTTCAAGATATGCCCTTTATCTATAAATATATGTACTCTACTGTTATGTTAATTATTACAATAACGTATGAATTACTAAAAGAGATAGATAGCGTGAACTTGCGCGGTGGATGCAAAATTTATACGTGGATCATAACCAGAGACACAAGGAAGAGATAGGAGTAGAAAATAATATTTTACAGAAAAAAAAATCTTAATCGAAAATTTTTTAACGCCCCCCCCCCCCAAATGCGATCAGTGACGGATTAGAGCATAGACAAAAAAGACTATTGTAGTATTGGGCCCGGGGCTAAAAAGGTTACCCTTCCAAGAGACCCGGCGATGAATTTATTTAAGATTTTTGTCTACATTTAGACAAATTTCTGTCTCTGATCCGATCGGAGGTTAATCCGTGACTGCCTAAGTTTATCCTTATGTAACGCACTAAAGCAGACGCAGACAACTGTGGTCTACAGTTAAAGGTAGCCATAGCAAAGCACATTGCCAAAACTCCTTGATGGTGCAGACAATATCGAATGGTAAAATGCGTAATTTGCCCTCATTCTTGAAATAGGGTTCGTGATGCGGCTGTACGATCTATAACAACCTTCCCGTCGTTCATTTCGTTTCTCTTCGACCTACGGAGTTCTTGTTCGCTTCACGGTGGACGCATTTTGTTCACCACGAATACCAGCTTCTGGGTAGTATAATGCGCAGGCTCGATAGGCTATAATTCTATTGCGATCAAATTTGGAAACCCTCTGGTCGGCTGGCATTTTCTTCACACCTCATACTGAAGAGGCGAGAAACTATACTAATATTTAAAAGCGGCCCTCTGTTCTCTCCTCTTTTACTGTTCCCAGTGGGAGTTACTTCGAATAATCGGATCTCCTCTTCCTGTTGTTGCAATTTTAATGGCCAATCCTCTTTTAGTGTATGTGATGGCAATTTAGAAAAGAAACGTGTGAAACATTAAACACACATTTATTTGTTCCACATTGATGGTATTTACATATAGTATTTCTTATACAGAGAAGCACTGGACTTTAACTGTAGTAAACAGCACGAATTTTATACATATCAAGCATATCCTCTTCAAATAAACGGAATCTCTTAATTATAGGAATAAAGGAATAGCAGTTAAGGAATGTGATTTCCTACGAACTTCATCAACTAAATCTTCATCAACGGGGCAACTACATTAGAGGCTTCATTTATACAAAAATTTTCATTTCTTACATTGGGATGGAAGAGTGAATCCTTGGAGCAATGATTTATCACTTTCCCTGAGAACCATCAGTAGTGATCCTTGAAACCATGTACTTTGCTGCTTAGAAACTTAAGCTCTATTAATTTCTATATACGTGCATTTCTGAGAACCATTGTACGATGAATCGCACTGGAGACACTGAAGAAATGTGTCGTCATTTCATGCCATCTGAAAGAATTGGCCATCCAAAATTTATCGTTGCTGTGATTGTCAAAAGCAACCTAAATATAGAACAAGAGAACGGAGAAATCTCATTAAAATCTCAACAAATCCTCTGGCGCTAAGTTTAAGTAAGGATGTCGCACCCGTCAAGGGAATGTTCATGAGTAATATGATACATTTTCATTTCATATGATCCTTTTGACTAATTTTCAAAACCATTTTATGAATACAGGCGGTTATTACTTTAATGTATATAGATTACCTTTTAATAGAAATAATAAAGCGTTTAGGAGGAAATTTTCAGAGGATTGTCACTAGACAAAACCTGCTGATTCTCATTTACTTTAACAGTATTTTTTATTTTGTGAATGCTGTATTTTCGTTTTGGTGAATTGTTTAACTTGGTCGAAATTTTTGATAACGACTTTTTCACTCAACAGATGGCAGAACAGCAGTTTGATTTCGACGGCAGAAAATTTACTGACTAGGGAACATCACGGAATGAAAATAAAATTCCGAACCGAAACTAATAAGGTAACACATATATCCAATAATATATCGATTATAAAAAAAATATATGCCAAGGTTCATATTCAAAGATTTTATAGGCACATTCAATATACATATACAGAGTGTAGAGAAAATTCGAATAACTATAGAACAGAAGGTGCTAGAGCGAATAACATAATTTAGATTAAAAGGTAGATTCCGAATCCTATTGTTAACATCGCCACCATGATATTTCTGGGCAGAAGTGAGCTGTGGAATAGTTAGCTGTCTGGCTGCTTTGTTTTTGACGATTTTGGGCCCATGGAATAATTTATTCAAAACCATTTCTCAAAGTTGTTCCGCGTACAACTGTATAAATAGATACGAAAAAGGACCAGGAACCACTTTCCACAAGCATACATCAAACGGCTCGCAAACTGTCCTATTCAACTGTTATGGTCATTTCAGGACGGCCGCAAATTTTGCCTCGCAAGGGTTCTTCAACATGCAGCCGGCAAACGACTAAACGGGACCAACGGCTTTACTTTCCTTCCGAAGGAAGTGCGTGATCTCAGGATTTCCCCCCTGAAAAAAATCTCGTCGTTAAAATCTCAGGCCGGGGTCGAACCTGCATCAGAGGGGATCACGCAACCACTGAGCCACCGAGGCCGATAAATTAAAATTGAAACCATGATCGAAAAATTGTTTATATAATATAATAAAATACTTAAAATACAAAATTAACGAAAAGATAAACTTATCACTCCATGATCGGCGTTTGAAAGAATTATTAATCAGCTACCCTCACGTTTAGCCATGTGTTTTGCATCATCTTCATTCACTGTCGGCCATGACAGTTCTGGAAGGCGGAGCTTCCCAATTGGTTCAAGTATGGCAGCAGGTTTCGGGGTCTATCTTTAATATACATCATTGGCTAGAACCATAAATGTCAGGTCTATCTGTAGGAAAGTAGTCATGTTCGATTGAATAAAAATGCTCCCAGCATCCTTAGTGTAAGCGCTGAGAACTTACGAAAACTAACTTTCGAACCATGATAGATAGAGAAAATGTTCCAATTACTAAGATATAGAGTGTCACCGTTTAGTAGAATTCCACTCTTTGCATAAAGAAAACAAAACATAAAACTCCTAAAACGAGGGAGAAAAGTCCGCGTATGAACACCTTCTGGACACCATACTCTGGAATATTCACGTGTAAAACAACAAACGTATGAAGTCGCTCCTATTTAATACTTGCGACAATAGAAGATTGAGTAAAATTAAAGAAAACAATCACTAAATTTCAACATTTCAGGAAGCTCGAAACAAAGAGAGAAAAAGATGTCGAGGTAATTAGTCATTCAGCACTCGCGATGGCGCATAGCTAAATAACTCAATCCGGGATAGTTGGGAACTGCTCATCTATTCCTGATTCAATCTTAAGTGGTGATTGTCGTCTTGCAAGATAAAACATTATGTCCAAGGGTCCAAGAGAATATTTTTAGGAAAAGAAAAGGTCTTGTTTTCGTGCGTTTGTTATTTCACACGTGAATATTCCAGAAGGTGTTCTATACATGACCTTTTCTCCACCGTTTTACGTGTTTTATGCTTTTGTTTTTTTTATGAAAAGAGTGGATTTTACTAAATCGGTGATGCTTTACATCTTGTTGTTGGAATTTTATCTCTATCTATCATGGTTCAACAGTTAGTTGCCGTAACTTGTTAGCGCTTTCAATTGGGCATGGCCACTTTCCTAAAGATAGACCTGAATTTTGTGGCTCTAGCACCTTTTGTTCTAAAGTTATTCGTCTGCTTCGGAAATTTTCTCTACATCCTTTATATGAATATTTAAGATGCCTATAAATATTAATATCATTCTTTGAATATGAGCTATATTAGTTTCGGTTTGGCATTTTATTATCACAAGATTTCGTCGGGGAAGAAAATGGAAGATAAAATGATCTATACTAACAAAAGCTGAGAATGTTGAATATATTGGAAATTGTCAAAAAGAACAAATAGTGCAACGAAAAATGAGAAGCTTCATAGCTATATTTAAGCTAAGTAAATGACATAGAAAATTAAAATTTTATTATTAAGTATATGTAAGCTATTTAAATATATGTAACGAGAAAGTTTCTAGTTAAATATGCACAAGGAGAAGTTGCCGAAAAATTTCAATAATTCATACTGATGAGGCGGAAGGCAAACAGAATTCGAGAGGGAGTCTCATTTACTATTCGTAATAAGGCAGAACAGTGGTATTATGAACATCTTCATTCGTGTTTGTGTTGTAACAGAAATTTGATTAACCAGACACGTTTGACAGCAAGAACTACTGTATATTGTACTTTTTCACACGACAAGAAAATTTGAAGCAAAACACTTAAAGAAAATGCAATCATATATTAAGATGTCAAGGCTTCAAGGCTTTTTTGTGTCATCCACATTAGTTTTTTAATATTTTATGTACTGTACATTTTAATATGATAAGATTTTTGAATGTGCTACCTCCTAAGTTTCACTCTTAAGTTCTAACAACAAAAATTGACAAAATAATTTATTTTGTTTATATGATTGATGCCCGATCTTAAGAGTGATCGATAATGCATTCAAGTTGATTTATCACTTATTTAATTAAAAATTGGGCAGAATTCTGTAACATCGGCAGTACTGTCCCAACAAAAATTCCGGACAGAATGTTTAAAACTTAAGGTTGAAGTTCTCTGATTCCGACTCAATTATGCATGCAATGCCGCCCTATTGGGAGCTAGAAACTTCAGCTCCATTTTTCAAAATAGCTCGATGACCATAAAGTCCTACAGACTCTATTAGTTACCGAATGAGCTCCTTATTAGCAACAAGAATGAATAATTTGTAAAAAGCTAAAAGCTAAAGGGCTTCTTGAGTGACCGCCTTTCCGAGATTTTAGTTCTTCCAGGAGATGCCTATTGCATCTTAGCTTTAACAATCGGCATCGCGGACAATGTCGTTGCAAATTGTTCTTGCTTGCATTTTTAATTTAAAAGTAGCAGTAAAGGATTTGTTTTCTGAATTTATCGATTTGGATTTGGGCGATATATTAACGTGAAATTTATATTCACGGATTTAAATACAATCGAATCAATGAGTTGAGTTTTTCATGTGTATGGGCTGACAGGCCGAATTTAACATCGAAATGTCTATGTAACTTCGGCTTTTGAAAATAATTGCATTTTCTATTCGGTATTCCATTTTCATCTGCTAATAAGATAGCAAATTCTCGTAATATTTTTTCCAGATAAATTCTGCGATTTCCTCCCAAAAGAAAAATAAACTTACATTGGCGGGGAAAAAAATTGAAAGCAATTAACTGCGAAGTTGTACGATGTCTTTTCCATTTTTGTGAGTTTCAGTTGTAACTGCTTACGGCATTTACATGCCAGTGGGTTCCGGAGAAGCCTTTTTGAAGTCGAGAAATAGGAACCTTTTCAAACATGTAACTTATGAATTTCATGAGAAATAACTACAAAATTATTATAATTCGTCATTACATAATTTAAAAATTTTGGTTTGAACTTTATGACATAAAACCTTAATTTTTCATATCGTCTCGCTGGTTCTTAATTATGGCTTGGTCATGCATTGCGTCAAGGGACAATTTTAAGCCATGTGGCATTTACCAGAAATGCCAGATGGATCGTTGACCTTAGGGATTGGTGGACTTTCATGAATCAATAGAGGTTCAAGGATGATCCAGTAATTAGATGAGTAATGCCAGAGAATATTGAGATTGCAAACTGGAGGTTAATAGCTGCGCCATTTAGTTTTATTCTTTTGAATATTTTTTTAATTTTAACAATGCTTGATAGTACATTTTCAAAAATTTAATTATCAGACATTAAAACTTAAAAAAAGCGTTAAGCTGTAATAAAATTTTATAATTAATATATTAAAAATTAGATACAAAAATCTTCAAGTAATGTCCCCCCCCCCCTCTATAAATGCTTACATACGCTTAATTTATGATTTATTAAGATAGTTTTGAGAGAAACAAAAAAAAATGACAGAGGACCCGAGAATTCATTCAGTTATTTTTGTCATTTTATGTACATTATTCCATATCAATAAGATAAAAATTTGTGTTGTCATAAAATGGCCACAAAAATTAGAAAATTAAGTTCGCTTTACAAAAATAACTTTTTTTCCCCTTCGATTCTCTTCAGTTTTTCTTCTTTTTTCTAAAACATATTGCACGGGGTATTAAATTCGAGTTCATATTTTTCTAACACACCGATCTTTATATATATATGTGTGTACTATATACGTATACATTTTCCTCGTTTTAAACAAGTAACATTTTCCTCGTTTTTCATTACAATGTTAAATTTACATTAATAAAATTTCCGATACTCTCAAAAACCGATCTTACAACGTGGTCAAAACGCTTGTTCTTTCACTTGTTATAACTAATAACCAAAGAATGTGAAATAATCTTTGAACACTATTTTAGCGAAATTAATCATTCAGTTGTCAATCAAAAAACCGATACAGTTTCAATTAGTAAACGCTGTAATCGATGGAATCTTCATAAAGGAATTTTAATCGGCTCGGCATGATTGGATTCATTTATGAAAATTTTATTTCAAAACCTCGATCAATATAAGTCCACGCATTCCTATGCCAATAGCCTACAGATGTAACTAAAGGTTTATTTGGAGAGTTACAGCGGATATCGTAAATTTCAAATAAAGAATTCTTCACTATTTACAAAGAATATGTTACGCTTACTCCAAAAAAATATTAATGAAACATGAACAAATGAAGCTACTTTAATTTCAGCATGCTTACGACCCCTAGGTACTCAAATTTAGTGACTGCTTAAGCTAATTAGCGAACTTCTACAACGCCGTATTACCTTTTCTTTAATAAAAGAGAATTCCCATGTGATTCGTATTAAGTAGCCCTCGGTGTTTTTTTTCCGGCTGGACGGTTATTCCCGAAAAACATTATTTTAATCCTTATAGGATACTATTTTATCTTTATCGCTTTTTTATTTAATTTTTGCTTGAGAAAGCCTCTGGAAACAATAAAGGATATAAAAACGGTACCTTCAACGTAGCCCTCTTTACTTTCCAGCACCGACGCCGTAATATGGTCTCCCACTATGGATTTTTGATTGGACTGGTAATAAAAGGGTTCAACCCTGGCCATACACTTTAATGTCATGACACCGTTCTGGAAATGATGGCCCATGACCTGGAACTTGAGACCGAGCGTTGACGAAGCCTTGCCGTCGCTGTATTCCGTCGGAGCGTAGTCGAGGAGAAAGGGCTCGTCCACCTGAAAGAGAAGAGCGAAACTTTTACTGTTTTCTTCAGTTACAATTAAAGGCGGACTCGCTCTTTTAAATGTTAAGTAACTCGCACATATACACAAACAGAAAAAATATATAGTTGATCTGTTTTTATTTGTTCAGAATATATTTTGTAATCGACTTGGAACTACTTCGGAACTATTTCATTATTTTTGTCCGCTTTCGAGTTTTTAAAATCCGCTTTAACTATTGAACTTAAACTTAAATAATAAATTTGATAATTATTCAAATTGATGTTCGAGTAGTGAGAATGAAGATGTTAAATTGCAGAATAAAATAATAAATTTATTATTTTGTATCCAAAGATAATGTCATACCATTAGTACGAGCTTCCATCGACAAACATTGAAATGTACGAGAACTCGTATATAGAACTGGTTCCGATCAAATTATTATAAAACTTCGGAGCTAGAAATTTTTAGCACAATACAGTAGCGTCTAAATGTATAGGTCGTAAACAATATTTTTTCTAATTATTGAATCTGAAAGAAAATTGTGCACATTATCATAATATCATATTTTATTACTGTATAAAATTTCACTGATAGCCGGGAGACTGTCGACTATTTTTCGAACGAGAGCCTCTGCCTAATCCCCGAACGCGGGTGACTTTAACCTGCGCCTCACACGATGCAGTATGAATTCTCTCATTCGTCGACATCATGAGATATATGTTTGTTTGGATACTCTTCGTCTCACTTCTCAACCATGACCTTTCTGGTAAGGGTGACCCTAAGTAGTAGTGCTACATCCAGCATAGCACCCAAACCCCTGACCCACGGGCTCTTTTTTTCTTTTCTAAATCTTCCAAAATGCCTTATTTTATTTTATTAATGACCAAATGCTTTTGAACCACTAAACTTCAGTTATTTTCAAAAATTGTAAACTTGGTTAAAGTTGGAACAGTGAAATTTTATACAATAATAAAATCTTGTAAACATTCCAAGGAGGAGCTTTAGCAGTGAAGCAGAAATACATTTATACGTGTATTAAAAAGTAATT
>JAHWFO010017593.1:2965519-2980302 GCA_023313115.1 Rhysida immarginata
GCCTCCCGAGTAGGATAAGGCAAGTCATCTATTTTTACCCCTTTATCTGCACTTTTTACCTCTCCCCAAGTTATTTTTAATCAATAAATTGATTTTCTCGAACGTAATATGTAAAAAATGTAAAAAAAAAACTCGTATCTTCTTTCCTTTCTCATCATTTCCGAACGTATGATATATCACATGCATATGTTGCCATAGTTCTAAAGACCAAGTGACTGCCACCTCCGCAAATCCGATCCCACTGGAAAAATAGAGCCTAAACTTCATAGTAATGTAGATCTTGCCTAAAGAAATCTGGATACTGGATTATACGCCTTTACATACCTAAACAGCACATAGATATGTTGCCCTCTCTGAATACCACCCCCGTAATTCCGAACCCCGTATACCAGTCAAAACCGAAATAAATAGTGCAGATGGACATGCCCATAGTAAGCTACATTCCGAATTTCAACCTTCTACCTCAAAAAATATAGAAATTATGAAGGGGACGGACTGACATTATTAAACCAATAAGTAGCTCCATTCTTATTCTACTTACGAGGGAAAACCGGAAATATTTTTTTACAGCTACTTTATTACTGACAGAGTTGGTACACTATTATTCAATGTAGTCCCCATCTTTTCGATGCATTTCCACCACCGAGTCAGGAAGGCATGGATACCTCGGGGAAAAAAAAATCTTCATATAACGGAGATCTTGCTTATAGGAATCTGCATATCGAATTTCACTCATTTATATGCATAAATAAATCTATACCTTTTGGTCCCCTCTAATTTTCACCCCCAAAACTCCGACCTTAGTGGGCTAATCAAAACCAAACTAAATAGTGAAGGTGCACATGCCCATAGTAAGCTACATTCCGAATTTCAACCTTCTACCTCAAAAAATGTAGAAGTGATGAAGGGTGATTCAAATCGTGTGTAAAATAAAACCATTAAGTAGCTCCATTTTTCCGCTACATAATAATAAGCTTATAGATTATGAGCACTTGAGCAATCGTACGTCGACAAAGCGATTTCATGTGCGCGCGCCGATGTCAATAATGCTTAAAAGATGAACAGAAAGTAACAATATATTCCTTCTTGACAAATCGATTGTTATATGACATGCCAGTATCTTTGAATTCTTTACATTCACTGTTTTAGCACGTGAATTCGACTTGAAGGGGTCCACGAAAAATTCTGAAAAGTTGATACGGCCGAGCTAAGACTTTGATGGTCATATTTCTGAAAACAGAATTTGAAAACGTTAACCGTTTTCAAGTTATCGTGCAAACGGCGGACGGATGGCCGGAATTAAGGGGGTGGGATATTCCTAATAAAACATGATATTATGAAAATGTGCACAAATTTTTCTTCAGTTTTAACAATTAGATAATAAATGTTTACAAAACAACTTAGCCAAATACATTTGGATTCTGTTGTATATACATCTTCTTTATTAGGAGCTTTAGCATAAAAGCTACTTATAAGAATGCGCCCTTGGTCTGTACGTTTATCCGTCCGGCCGTCATATAACAATCGATTTATCAAGAAGGAATACATTGTTACTTTCTGTTCATCTTTTAAGCATTACTGACATCGGCGCGCGCACGTGAAATCGCTTTCTCGACGCACGATTGCTCAAGTGCTCATAATCTATATTATTAATACTTAGCGGAAGAATGGAGCTACTTATTGGTTTTATAACGTCTTAACTGTGTACCCCTTCATAATTTCTACATTTTTTGAGGTAGAAGGTTGAAATTCGGAATGTATCTTACTATGGGAATGTGTATCTGCACTTTTTATTTTGGTTTTGATTGGTCTACTGGGGTCGGAATTACGGGGATAGGATTCAGAGAGGACAACATATCTATGTGCTATTTAGGTACGTAAAAGCGTGAAATTCAGTATCCAGATTCCTCTAGGCAAGATCTACATTAATATGAAGTTTAGGCCCAATTGTTCCAATGGGGTCGGATTTCCGGGGGTGGCATTCACTTGGTCCTTAGAACTATGCAACACATGGCATATGCTATATCATACGTTGGAAATGATGAGAAAGGAAAGAAGATTCGAGGTTTTTTACATTTTTTACATTTTGATTTAAAAACTTGGGGAGGGGTAAAAATAGATGACCGCAGGATCTGCTACTTGCCTTGCCCTACTCGTGGGGAGAGGGGGGGGTTAATATATTTCTGCCTCACTGCTAAAGCTCCTCCTTGGAATGTTTACAAGATTTTATTTAAAATATATAAACAATTTAATTTATAATCCTGTAAATCCTGTAATTATGGCGTTGTTGGTCTAACGTTTCATTTCATCTTTTAATTTTTTTATTGTACAGGGTGTTGCAGATAACTACAGGGCAATATAACGGGAAGCCTATCCGCTCGATTGCAGGGGCTGGCTCGGTCGATTGGCAGAATGGAGGGAAATTAAGGTGGCCTGTAGTAGCCAGCAGTTTCCACAGTCTGGGGGGGGTGGTGAACGTCAAAACTGTCATGTTTTTAATAAAATTACCCAATTATCATTTGATGTCGAGCCGGTCCCTGCAATCGAGCGAGTAGACTTCCCGTTATACTGCCCTGTAGTTACCTGCAACACCCTGTATAAAGCTGTTAGTCTTCTAAGCCTTAATAATTCTTCTGTAATCGAAATCTGAAATAATTGTGCCTTACAATCAGTTATATAACATCCTTCTTCAGTCAAAAAAACTATTATTAAATATTTATTAGTTCTTCTTCCCAATTATTTAATGAAGAACTTAATTTAATCTCATAGGGGTTTAATACGGAGTTTGAAATTCGACCCTTTAGTTGCCAACATCAGAATTTTTCTTGGTCGTTAGAAAGAAAGAAATAGAGTAAAATATTTAAACAGAGACAATAAAAATAATTAAACCAAACTGTTACCTTTTTACCATTGACAGTCCATTCGAGTGTTGCTGGTGGACTAGATTTTGGAGCAGAGCAGTTGACATGAACCAAATCGCCTACGCTGTACTTTGGTCTGTCTCCAATTATGACTGGTTTTTCTTCTGAAGGAGGATCTGAAATTTCAAATTAGAACAAATGTACAATGTTGTTTGATTTAAATATCTGCAATTCATTTAAATTTTATAAACAAAAAGATTCACTTTAAACGAAGGAAAAAATTAAATTCATGTGACGCCTGCTATTTACAAATTTGTAAGCTTTAATGTAAATGCCTTTTTAATCAGTTATAAAACTAGAAAAATGAGGGTGTGAATTTACTTTGTTAAAACTGTCGCTGTTTTTCTTTAAAATACAATGATAAACATCGCTTTTGTAGACAGAGGTACTCCTTTAAATTTTATTCACAAAATTATGCCCAACAAATTGTGCCCACTTGTTTATTATATAAAACAAACACAGAAGAAAAAACATCTTGAATTTTTTTGGTTACACGTCTTCTGCATGTTTTTATGAAGCCCAAACTTTTAAGCGGTTAGTTTTAATGAAATGTCATTTTCATATTCAGTGTGGCCGACGGCATACTACGGTGCATTAACCCAACCTTATACAGAGCCTAATTCGAAGAATTAAAAATTAATACAATGTAGTTAATTGCAGATTAAACATATAAAAAGTTGGATATTAAAACAGCAATGAATATTTTATGAAACCGATATTGCAAAAGAAAAGCTTATGCAATTATCCTAAAGCAATGTTTTTTTAATTAAATGCGTTTATTTTTTTATTAAATGCAAAAATTATTTTAAAGTTTTCAAAAAATGAAATTCGATTATAGGACTTCATTTTTAATTACGAATTAAATTCGGTCGTTCGGTTGTGGTTATTTGAAACCTAAATTTAGCATCTGGTAATTCACTGTTATTAAAAGTTTCCGGACACATGTACTTTTACAGTGCAACCATAATTTGACGAAAATTAATTTCAGCAAGGTGAACCTCCTTGAGCTTTTAATACGGTCTCTACCATCCGAGGATGACTTTCCACCATTTTTTGTTGGCTAGCTTCAAAAATTCTTCCATTTTTCCCGAAGGGCATTGATGAGTTCAGTCACATATGTAGGGCTACGTCTCCAATTCACCCCACAAGTTTTATTACTGGGGCTCTGTGCAAGCTATTCTATGTATTGAACCTTTGACTCCTCAGATTATTCCTGCACACACTTTGCTTTGTGATAAGGAGTATCGTCATTTTATTTCAAAAATGGTCCAGCAGAGTTGTCCATAATGTGTAGGTAAGTTGCACACATCATAATTCCTATTACTGTAACAATTTCGGCCAATCCAAACAATGAAACTGAGCTCCATATTCTCCGACCTTCACAATGGATATCTCCGTGCATGAAGCTTTCTTCGTGCATCCGCCAAACCCAAACCTGATCATCTAATTGCCAGTGTGTGCAACGAGATTCGTCGCTCCATAAGACAAGTTTCTATTGTTCCATGGTCCATCTTGGATGAGATATACATTATTGTAAAGGTCGCATCTCGCATGGATTCTACTCATAAAAACCTATAGCTCGGCCATGATTGCTCTGGCGGTATTTAAAGTGCGCTTCGACCCTCTGTAACAACTGTCTCAGAAGACTTCCCATTAGATCGTGTCACATGTACTACTCCTTGACAGTTTCTATCTGTCACTTTTTTTGGCCTACTACTTCGTGGTTTATTGACATTGCTCCTTGAGATTTTCACTTGACAATGATATCACTTACAGTTGAACGGGATTTGCAGAATGACCGAAATCTCGAAAACAGACTTGTTATTTTGGTGACATCCTGTGATGGGGCCATGTTAATACTCACTGCGCTCTTTCTTTTATGGATAAAATCCTCCGATTTATATAATTTCACTTGGAAATAAGGACTCCTACATTGTTTTGGAGCAGATCCGTAAAATTTTTATCACATTATGTAAAACCACACCCAGATTGTCTCCAAGATTTTCCTCTAGTGACAAATGTAATTAGGTGCCCACAACATTAATGGGTAAATCGATTTACATTAATTTTATTGGATCAATTTTTTTTCTGAAAATTTTCGCGGATCTTCAGCTATAATTTATTTTGCTACTAGTATGTAATAATCACAGAAACTTCAAGAGATACATAATAAAGAGATACACACACGGAGACATAAAAAAGATGGATAAATAATTCAATTTTTAAAAATAACCGCTTAAGAAAACTCGTTAACTTATTTTTCTGTAAAAAAATCCACTTGCAAATGTGACCAATTGCAGAACTCAAACTCTTCTAGTTTTAATTAGTAAAGTTAATTTTATGTCATCGTTAAATTATACTGCTCGTGATTTTGTCAGCTGAAATGTCAACGCTCTACGAGGATAGCCATCTTTCGGCTTCAGTAACGTTTAGAAAGAAAAGTCGATTAATTTCTGTAAAAAATTCAAGGAGAAATTTAAAATCGAGATGTTACAGAATTAAACCAGCTTCTAATAATTTACGCAATACTGCATAGTCACAAGATAATTTTCTTTTTTCTATTCCTGATATAATAGGTATCCTATAATAACTTCCATCGTCTAAACATAAGTTACAAATTAAAAGAATTACATGCTATGAAAATTGTTTATATACTTCTCTCACCTTCTATCCAAAACCAACAGAGTTCAAAAGCTGTCATTTCAAACAAATTCAGCTTCTTACTGTTCGGTGAAGTGAACCGAGCTTATTTTTCAAGTGCATTGTATATTTTTAAAAGATATCGAGTTTTATTTTTCCGGAAAGATATTGTTTTTACCAAAACAGCTAAAAAGAAGTAAAAATCCTTCTCTTTGTTTTCTTCTTTCTTTTTAAATTTTTAGTCATTTATTATATCCCCGTTGTGTCATAAGGGAGTGGGGGGGGGGGGGGTTGAAAATGACAAATTCAAAATAATGTAGCATTTCCTTATCTGTTTAAAATTCTCTAGGCAAACAGATCAAATCTCCCGTGCGAATGAATATTCATGACTCGGGTCCCACTTCCACACTCTTCTATGTTTACTTAATAATCTCTCTTCCTCCTCTACTCCCACTTCCTCCCCCTGCCCCTTATTTTTTTTCACTTTCTCTAAGGAAATCCTTCTCCTTTTCTTTTGAATTAATAGAAAAAAAATGTGCAAATTAAATATTTCTGTGAATTAATGGAATAATGCGGTAATTTGGAGAAATTATTCTTCTTCGTTATGGAAACTAATGACGGTCTAATGACACCCTGTTTCAAGAATAAATTAATCACCCCAGTCTAACAAAAATTGTCCTCTTCGACGGCAACGTCTATTACGACACAGAATTAATGCCTATTCTTCGATGCGATTCATTTCCTCGGACAGTGACAGGAATATTGCTACAAAACTGGTGATGACGCTTTATCACAGAAATAATAAATGGCAAACCATCTCAAAGATAGTGTCAAATCTCCCTCGTTTCTTTCATCAACTCTCATTCCTCCCCCCTCCCCTTCCTGCCCTCTCTTCACTAATTCACACCTATGTTTTATGGCGGCCATTATCGTTCTAATGAACACTCCGTGAATGGTTGGCTGCCAATTTGTTTGTCATGCGGTTTGAAGATCTTGAAAGGTAAACGTAAATCAAATGGAATTTTATTGTTTAGAGTTGGACGAGCTGAAAAATTTTTAGATACTCGTTAAAATTCTTTTATTCCTTTCAGTATTATTGCCTTTTTTGGAAATGTTTTTTCTTATCACTTTGTTCGAGCTTTTTGTTCTTATCCCTTTTCTTTCCAGGATTTAAGTGGAAGTCAGAAAAATAAATCTCAGAGATATCTGATGAGATTTTGATATATTTTCTGTCTAAGAGGCATATCAGGCTCATTAAATAAAGGATTCATTCAGGGCTTATAATAGGTTCCGTTTCTTTGTTCAGTTTTAAACTTTTATACGTATTACACGCCAGAAACCAATTATTTCGATCATTCCCATTTTCACATATCTCCATAACTGAGTATTATTATGGCATAATAATTTCATATTATAGATTGATTTGTAGGAATACCCAACCTCGAGACGATAGTTTATTACATACAAAAAATAAATTGGTATGGCGGAATGGTGCAATCGTACAGGCCTACCACGAGATAATGATACGGAATCAAAAAAAATTACGGGGCTGTGTTGGGACACGGTCGCTAGTTAAATCGTAGAATACGTCTTGAGGCCACATGGCGAATAAGAAAAAAACTTTGTGCAACACAATTAAAAAAAATTAATTTCTGATATAAAAAGTTCCAACAAAAAATGTACTTGCATTTCATCATAAATTGTTAATCAAACCTTTATGGCATTCCCAACTTTCAAATCACTGGTCAATGATACGAGGAGTATGTTAGAAATGGCAACAGACAAGAACCAATATTTTGCGCAAACATCAAATTTATAGTACTGCCACCCAATGTAATAGGTGATTCGATGGGTTTGAAATCTAAATTAAAATGTTTCTTCATAAAGCTAAGAGCGTATAAATTTAATGTACCATCTACATTCATAATGCTAACTGTCATAATTGCATTATTAGTATCCACCTCCATATTGTCACTGACTGGTCTAGTTGTTGGTGAATATTTCATTATCGCACTGAACAACAACATTTCCATAACAGTTATCGACACTTTATGATGACCAACAATACACTGAGTGGCCAGATTATTATGACCACCCCATCAGTACTTCGTTGGGCCACCTTCTGCCTTCAATACTGCGGTGATTCGCATTTACTCCACGAGATGTTGAAAGGTGATGCCAGGAATCTTACACCATGAATGCTGCTGCCTTGTGCTTTCTGGCCACAATCCGCTTCAAACTCCATCAGTCTCTATCAGTGAGCTTCGATTTTCGGGCAATGTTGTGCTTGTCAGATGATGTCTTTCCCTGCTTCTTATAGGCTGTCATAACAGTCTTTGCCTGATGAATAGCACAGTCCTGTTATGTGAAATTTGTCGTTTTCGAACCACCTGTCTGATGGCTCTTTCACCTTTCTCCCAAAAATGCTCAATTGGAGAATTGGTCATTATGGGGGCCACCTAAGCCAGGTTTGTCTTCGTTCGTGGCGATCGCACCAATCTCGCCTTACTGTCATTTTCAATTGGCCAATCAACATAGGGGTTAAAGTATAAATTCAGTAGCAAAAAAATTTTTTTGCAGCAAACAACGCATAGGATTTGTTTGTTCTTGAAACTATTCCTGCAAAATACGAGTAGCGTGGCATGCCGCATTGTCACATTGGAAGAAGCCATCTCCATTGCGATACACAATCAACATAATTGCATGAACTTGATCAGCAAAGGCTTAGCCCATTTCCATAAAAAATGGTCAATGTTTAGTTTAAGAACCCCACTGTTTGAATTTCTAAAAAAAAAAGAATAAAAAAAAATTTAAAAAATTGACGGGGGAAGGGGATAGTAAACTCCAAAACGGCTCATCCCAGCCAAACAAATCATGTACAAAAAAAATCGCCTTAATGAGAGGAGTACGTACATGTCGAGTTTATTGAGTTTTGTTCGCTCGTTTGAACGCTACAGACATTTTTTAATTTTTAGAAAATAATTAATATCTCGAAAAAGGCTTACCCAATTGACATAAAATATACGCTAAGGCACAATTTAAGGAACCACTAAGTATGTATAAATTTTATTTGGTTCGGCTATTTGCCATTTCAGAGGAGTTAGCTGCACAAAATTGGTCACATACGTACAGACGGAAAATTTTTTATTCAAAATTTCAACATATCTTTACGAATCATGAATTTTTAAGTCGATTTCAGCAAAAATAAAAATTTTGAATTTCTGAAACGAAAACAAAGGCCTTCACTCTTAGAGAGTTGTAGGCCAATAAGGATCATGTGTGTAGCTAATGAAGTGTTTTATGGAAGTTATTTTTTGATGACACATCAGAGAAGGTGGACTATTATGAAGCAAACAACAACTTTTAAGGATGGTGAAGAGAGACGGATATCAGGACAAATAGCATGGCGATGACTCATTCGCCTCGGCAATGACAGTAAACAAGAAAGCATGTATTCTGTTTGTACACTTGAAGATTGGAAATGTATTGCATGGTCAGATCAATTAAAATTTATGTTACATTCTGCAGATAAGAATACGAGGATATTGCCGTGTGAAACCCCTCTCGTTCATTAGAATGGCCCCTCAACAGAAAAGAATACTTTAAAATTTTTGTTAACTAAATCCATCTATTTATGGATTATCCCTAACGTTTATCAAAAATACAGTGCACTATGCAACAAGGACCGTAGACTCACAGAAGACGGATAAATTTTGAATTTTTTTTTCTTAGAAACGTAAAGTGTTTCTACTGCATACCTTTTTGTTTGGAACACTGTTTATAAAGATGACCCATGTCTCTCATCATCCGAAAGTTTCATTGCAACCAGTCTGATCAATATCTGGTGTATTCCTGAATTAACATTCCGGATTTCATATTCTTCCGTAATCATCGTGGACTATAAGCATATGCTGATCCATTGTCTCATATTTTGTATAAAGAAAAAAGGATGGAATTTCATTACACTAATACGAAGATTTTCTTGAATTAGTACGTCCACTTCAGAAAGTTCACCGTCCGTTAGCAAAGTTGATTTCCTGTCTTATCATTTTCTGTAGATTTCCGATATTGTCACGTCAGTTGACCCACACAAATTGGATCACAGCACATTGTTCAATGTGCCAATGGAGGCCGCTCGTTTGTTCATGATAATACAATGATACAGGATTGGCCATGTAATTCTTATAATTACAATTAAAATTCACCTTAATATTTTCAAGACGCATCTATCGATAAATTCATTTTAATTTCTCATTCCCTCTCCTAATTTCTCACTTTATACATCAAAAGATCATAACCAAGAACACTCTTTATCTATGTTCTACTATGATAGACGCTGCTTTACAGGGATGAATTCATATATCTTCATTAATGAATATGAGTTTTTTGATATCGACACACAGACATTATTCAAAATAATCTGCTCATTAATATGTTTCATTAAATGTAATGGATATTGCTCTACTTGCTTTTGAATCGTAGAAAATTGCCTAATAAGAGGATTAAGTATTTTGGTTTTGAATGTAATAGTTTTAACAAAAAGTAAGAGTTACTGCAAATAAGAAGTAATGATCATAAATTAAAACATTGATTATTGCGAATTTTCTGTTTTACAAAGTAGCAGGCTAATTTTTTTTACATGAAAATTAATAGCATGACACTCGTATGCTGTAATGAAGGCACGAATGAAAAACTTTTTAAAAAATTCGTAAATATGTAAGAAATATCTAAATATGTAAATGCATTAAATATAAGCAGAATTTGTTTATTTCTTTATGAAACTTTCAGTTCCATCGATAGATGGCGAAATGGTAACCTTATTTAAATTTTGTGAAAAATTCTAATATAGAAAACAAAGCTTGTGAAGCACAGTCAGAGTGCTTAAATTAATTTTATAACAAAATCTTGGTTCGAGTCGAATTAGAATTTGTACATTTTAAAATCGTATGCTACTACTATGAATAAGACAAAATAAAATCTCATTTTAAAAGCAAAGAACCATTGTAAAGTATTAATAGTGAAATAGAAAATTTAAACTCTGAATTTTAGTTTAAAAATTATTTTTGTCGACTATCTCTTGATATAGCGAATCAAAAGCTAATGGACTGTATGAATTAGGCTGTTCTTACTTTATATAAAAATTTCGACCCCAGTTTTGGTGCTAATCTTTTAATACGATATTGGAAAAAAAGAAAGTTATATTATGGCTTCAACATAAGTGAAAACAGTAATTTACTGCTGGCTACAGTATCAGCTTTTCGCCCTCTCTCTACACCATTTACTCTAATAATTCCGGTTGGAACTGGGATTTCCAATAAATTAGATGTTATGGGGGTAAATCTGAGCTCCCTGAAGAGCAAATACGCCCGCTCCCTCTCTTTGGAGGACCAATCTTCCGTGAAAATTCATTTTCCTTTTCCTTTGTTGAATCTTCAGAGTAAAGTGGTATAAGAAATATCAAAAACGGATCTAATTAGGGACACATAAATTTTTCAAAAGCTAATGTTTGTTATCTTCAGTTCACAGAATCTAATTAACCGTGCACCTTTTTCCTTAAGGGTATTTTGAAACAGCAATCTAAATATAATTTTCTAAAAGAAATGGGCAAACTGATTTAAAATTTTAAATTTTCAATTAAATTGCTTAACGTGGCGTTTTTTATTAAAGTTACATTCCCTCACTTAAGATTCATCTAATGTCATAATGAAAATCAAAATTTTATTCTAATAAATCTCCAGAGAAGACACAAATATTTTGCATTCATCAGACAACAAAAACAGAATGATGTATAGTCAGCAGAACAATGACGCTTGAAGTATGTTTTCATTTATCAAGAAAAGTTTTGTTCGGCATGTGGTGCACTTGTGATCTGCATAGTTATGTGTTCGGCGGACATTCATCTATAAAGATTGGCGAAATCTCTTCGTCCTTGTCTTGCTTGGAGCCGACGAGAAAGGCCGCTGCCGCCCGGCGTCTAGTTTAATCAACGGGCGTCAAGCCACTGAAGCTAGTGCCGTTGCCCCAATAGAAATTCCATTGACAAACTACTCATGACAACACCCGCGAGAATGGCTCTTTGTTCGACTGGACGACTCCGTCCCTTCGCTTCTCTCTTAAATTGAAGGAATTTGAAAATTAATTCTTCAACATTAATTAATGTTGCTTGGAAGGATTCGAGGCCAACGAGTTTCCTTCCCTCGCCGAAACGATGGCATCAACGATGAATTATTGGAGAAAAGGTGTTGGGCTGCCATTATATAGATTGTACGCTCAAAGACTGGTTATTAAGATTTTTCCGGTAAAGAGGATGAGTGGGTGTGGGAGTTATTTAAGAAGTTTACCTTCTAAAGAGTGATGAACTAATTTCAGCGACTTAAAGTTCCAGATTATTATTTAAAGTGTAGATAAACACTACTGTGTATGTCGAAGTTTAAAATAGGAAAGAAGGATAAAGTTCCTTAAAAATTTTCTTATTGGAAAAAAAATAAAAATTTTATTCATGCAAAGGGCTTAAATGTGTGAATTGTAGTGAATGGATAGTAATTTCGTTTATTTGATTCGACATTGCCTTAAAATTGATTTATACAATTTTAAGGAAACTGTAAAGCTTTTTTTTTGTTTGTCCTTATGGCCGACACTCAACATTAAAATACTTAACATGAAAATGAGCTAACTTTACGACAATGGAAGTAAATTATTTTATGTCCAAATCTACCGATAGCCAATTCAGCACGAACCAATCACAAATTGCGAGAAAGCGTTTCTTGGTTGGCAAGCACAAAATAGTGTGCTATAATATTAAAAATGTTTATTTCCGGAAAATGAAGACAAAACAGAGATAGAAATATACGTCTAAAGTGTCACTTGCATATTAGTAAGTGGTCCAATGCCACCGTCGTTATTAATGGCTCGACAAGTCCGGGGCATGCTTTCCTGTAAAGCTTATCCTTCATATAATCCCATACATTTTTAAGGGGTTGGCATCAGGTGACTGAAACGGCCAATATAACTATGCATGTCATGTTATGCCTTCCATTGCGTGCGCACTCTACTACGATGTTTCGGGTCGTTGTCCTTTTGAAGAACCCAGTGTGTAATTCTCCTTCCATACAACCTTTTAACAAATGGTAACAGACTTTTTTTTGTAGATTTGGGTCATTTTTTGAGCGTTCAGATTTCCAGTAACGATGCACAAATTCCCAAAGCCATTTTTTGATATGCAATCAAACATGGACCTTTACAGGGTGCTTAGTACGGTGCAAAGTTCTGTCTGTGGGTGAATGACTATACTCGCGATGACTAAAACGACGATTCATCCGAGAAAACGACATTGTCCCAATCACGATCCATATTTTCCTTTGCCATTGGAGACGCTTTTTCGCGCTAGATTCAATATTTTTTCACCCTCCTAAAGCGAAAATTTTGCATTCTGCACGATGGCGCTAATTTTGCGCTTTTCACTTTATCTAACGCAAAATTTGGCGCGTTTTACACAATGAATTATCATTTTTGTGAAAAAATAAACGCTGACATTTCGGATAATGTCTATCCTTTGTCAAAGCAAAGAATAAAAGTAATGCTTTACTTTGACAAAGGAGGACAAGAATAGCAAGAAACCACTAATCCACATCAAACTTTTATTCGAAAGAATGCGCATTTCGGCAGCCAAGCTGCCTTGTCAGCGTATACAAGGACTTGATCTGTACAGAGAATTATTTTATCCCCCCTCCCCTTTGAGGACATGTAAACCTTACTCTGAATCTAACCAAAATATGGTGCGAATATGAGCTCAATTGAATAAGTGGTTCAAAACTTTTTAGAACATTTACAGACGCACCCTGAACCTGAATTTTTATATTTAAAGATTATCTAACTGGTATAATCAATAACATAATACTTTCTCTAGGTAATTTCAGTTACTAAAACAAAGGAAAAATAAACGATTTCAAATTCAGCGCATTTATTCAGTGGTTTTCCACGCCAACTTAACGCGTTTCAGCACAACGCCAGCGCTATCTGAATATTTGAGTTGGCAACACTGGACCGGAGAGTTTTCTTCACCGTTTTCTTCATTTTATGTTTTTCTCCCGCAAACGGAGGAAATGCATGAAAATGATTCATAACAAAAATAAATGCTTCCTTTGCACATAATATTTTCCCATATAATTTTCGCCAGCGTGTGGTCCATACATATCTAGCATGTACCACTTCTTGTCCTCTTTAACTCAATGCCTAGTAGTCAACGGTGCTCATGTCGACTGTACAAATTCTATTCTCAGTAGTCGGCCCTCTAGTGACCAATGACTCAACCTTCACATAACCCCTTTTGGCGGACATATTGGAACATCAGACGATACCTAGAAGCAAAGCATGAATCACTCTCTATCCATCGCTGTTTTGTTTTAAACTGTTTAAACACGTAGCTACAATTAGTGATGTGCCGGTACCGATACCGATGCCGATAGTATCGAGTACTTTATGGTATCGAGTAAGTTGCAATATCGAAAGTATTGAGTATTTCTACTAGTGATATGCGATACTATTCGAGTACTCGATAATGGAACTATCGCGTATTTGTAAAAAATACTCGATATTAGTATCGATACTTTTCCTAAAAGCATCGAGTACTCATGAGTATTATGAGTACTCAACCTAACCAATCTGCAAAGCCAAAAATATTTTAAGAAGTAAACAAACAGTAGCGTAAAGTTAAAAAAATCCAAATAACCTATATTTACTGCAATTTTAGAGATTTTGGATTGAATTAGAGCCAAAATACAGACTCTCATTTCTTACTTTAATTCAGACTAAGTTGATAGTTAGCCTATACAATCAAATTTTACAGTTTCCATATATAAAGTTGAGGATAACACTAAAGTCATAAATCTACCGAATCGGATATTTTAAGCTCAGAAAAATGTGCTGAATTTAACAATCCGAAAATATGTATCTAATATAATTTTCATATTTCATTATTAAAAAATTTCACCCAAGATGGCACGAAGTTTAATATTTTAAATTGTTACGAGTTACTACATTTTTATAGTTCTACATTTGTATAGTTATAACATCTTCAATTTTTGATGAAAAATGGTTATTGAATTTGTAATAGCGGATTTTGATAAATTATTTTGTTTAATAAAGATTAATGGTTTTTGATAAAATATCTAATGAAATTGTTTGCATTTTATTCTTTCTCCTGATTATTGAAATAATTAACAA